>OZ005658.1:170306583-170799083 GCA_963930645.1 Salticus scenicus | reverse complement strand
AAGCGATTTCAGTGTTTTATTTGTTTTTTAAAGTTTTTATTTGTAATGTGATGTAAAAAATAAATACTGATCCACTTCTTTTGAAAATTCATTTAAATATAGTGACCAGCGAAGCGGGCGTAGCCTGCTAGTTCTTAATATTTAGAAAAGAAGTGACGAGTTGAGTAGTTTTAAAGATATCAATCACAGACCTACGATGAAATTTTTTTCTTCAGGGTGATGTGTTTTTCTGGTGTATTTTTGGATGCTGATTAAGGAAAATCTATTCAAAAATTTCTATCACTTACAGTTTTGACAAAAAATCTGGAGTGACTCCACTTGACTTTCCGAAAATTGAATAATTAACAGTTTTGTAGATAAAGTAAAGAAAGAGGAGTTGTTAAACAAACAAAAGAGAGAAAACCGTAATAGAGTGTTTGAGTATTTTTACTTTCTTCTATATGTAACATAGAGAAAGTATTGGATTCGCGAAAATTTTCGACCTCCGTTTTTTGACTGATCTACACGTTTTGGGATGTCCTGAACACGAATTGATAGTTTTTAGAAAATGTCTGTGTGTCTGTCTGTATCATTTTTTTGTGGACGCTGCATCTCACGAACCAATGAATGAAATTTAAACTTGGTATTTAGTTGCACCCTGACATGAACTGGTGCTGATTACATTTGGGGATCAATAGCTCAACAGGTGGCGCTGTGATCGCATTTTTTCTAAATTTTTAACATGGCAGTATAGGACAAAATTTCGTATAAATGTACATAATGAGAGCTATTTTTAACTTGTGATTGTAAAATTAATATGAGTTATTGATAATAGTAATAGTTAACCAGGAAAAAATTTCTGTGCATGTGGGGGCATCGCTTTTCCCCCTGGGGGTAAATTTTCAAGATGGATATCTTTCGAAAGATCTCGTCAATACCTTTAAAACGAATGGTTGAACTATAAATCTGTGATAATTTAAAACAAAGTTATCGATTTTTTTTTACTTTTAACAAAAAAAAAAAAAAAAAAAAAAATTAAAAAAAAAAAAAATATATATATATATATATATTTTTTTTTTTTTTTTTTTTTTTTTTAATATTGTTACTGGTTGAATATGTATTACTTTTAACAACAACAAAAAAAAAAAACTTAGAAAAAAATCGTAATTTTTTTTTTTTTTTTAATATTGTTACTGATTGAATATGTATATAGGAAAATATAGAAGAAAGTCTTATGGTGGCCACAACATACTAGTTCTCCATATATTACACTGAGCCCATAGATCATAATGCTAAAGAATTTTTCTCTGAAAGGCTAATTTTCTATGGCACAATACACTGTAAAAATTTTCTGTACATTTTCTGAAATGTCTATCTAGAGTCTCTGTAAATTCACAATAATTCTTAGTTTAAAGTAAATAGTCGAAATACTCAATCTTTATTCTGTATTTTTATCTATTTCAGTTATTTAATCTATCAATAAAAAAACTAAAAATGACTACTATGTGTCTACTTTAGAAAAAGCATTCTAAGCCACAAATATATGTTCTAGAAAGTAATTAATCAAATTAATATTAGACATTAAAGTGCATATAAATAATAAATTTTTTAACATCTCGCGTTTATTTATTTTTATTTTATTTTATTTATTTATTTATTTTTTTTTTTTTTGGAAATTTTTTTATAAGATTTCAAATAAATGATCACCAGTAATTTTCTGTTAAAATTAAAATTTTTAAAAGTATACACTGTTAAAAATTTCAGCAGAAAACTATTGATAATCTATCATCTTAAGTCTTATGTAAAATTACAGAGAAATAAGAGATGTTAAAAAATCTATTTTATATATGCATTTTAATGATTAATATTAATATTAATTAATTACTTTCGTGAACATATGCTTGTGACTTAGAATGTTTTTTCTAAAATAGAAATAGACGTTTTTACTTTCTTCTATATGTATATATAGAGAAAGTATTGGATTCGTGAAAATTTTCGAACTCCAGTTTTCGATGGATTTACACGTTTTGGGATGTCCTAAACACGATTTGACTGCTTTTAGAAAATGTCTGTCTGTCAGTCTGTGTGTGTATCACAAATTTTGTGGACGCTGTATCTCACGAACCAATGAACGAAATTTAACCAAACTTGGTATTTAGTTGGACCCTGACATAAACTGGTGCTGATTAGATTTGTGGAACAATTGCTTAACAGGTGGCGCTGTGATCGCATTTTTTTTTTCTAAATTTTTAACATGGCAGTATAGGACAAAATTTCTATGTATAAATGTACATAAATGGAGTTATTTTAATCGTGTGATTGTAAAATTAATATGAATTATTTAAAATAGTAGTAGTTAACTAAGAAAAAAAATTGTGCATGTGGGAGCGTAACTTCCCCCTGGGGGGGGGGAGGTTCGTTAAAAGATTAAAAAAAAAAAAAAATCTATAACTTTGTTTTAAATTATCACAGACCTGTAGTTCAACCATTCATTTAAAAAGTATTGACGAGATCTTTCGAAAGACACTCATATATTGAAAATTTACTCAGCCCGGGGGTGTACTCCCCCCCCCCCCCCCAGTGGGAGAAGCGATGCTCCCACATGCACAAAGTTTTTCCCTTACCCTTCTTAACTACTACTATTATAAACAATTCATATTAATTTTACAATCACACATTAAAAATAACTCTCATTATGCACATTTATACGAAATTTTGTCCTATACTGCCATGTTAAAAATTTAGAAAAAATGGAATCACAGCGCCACCTGTTGAGCGAATGATCCCCAAATCTAATCAGCATCAGTTTAAGTCAGGGTTCAACTAAATACCATGTTTGGTTAAATTTCGTTCATTGGTTCGTGATTTACAGCGTTCACAAAATTTGTGATACGCACAGACAGACTGATAGACATTTTCTAAAAACACAGTCAAATCGTGTTCAGGACATCCCAAAACGTGTAAATCCATCGAAAACTGGAGTTCGAAAATTTTCACGAATCCAATACTTTCTCTATATATACATATAGAAGAAATTAAAAAAACACCTTAAAACAATTTTCTATGTAAATAAAAACAAGCGTCCGTGTGTCTGTTTGCGCTGTGGATCTCAGGCTCATCGCAGAGCTACGAAACTTGGCAGAGAAATAGTGTGGACTTCACTGATATTTTTTCGATTTTATCTATTGATTTTTCTATTTCATTTTCTTTGATTAATTCTTTCATGATTTAATTAATTCCTTTAAAGCAAAATCTTTTTATTTATTTATTTATCTGAATAAAGAAATAATATACTGGAAAGAATTATTCAGTTTTAAATTTAATTAAATTTTATAACATTTAAGTTTATGTATATTTCTTAATTATACAACTAATAGTGCTTAACTCTCTTAATAATGCTAATAATGCAAAACTTATGCAAAAATGCTTAACTAATAATGCTTAACTCTTTTTACTTTCTTCTATATTCAATAGAAGAAAGTATTAGATTCGTAAAAATCTTCTATCTCAGGTTTTCGATGGATTTATATGTTTCGAGAGGTTTAGAACACGATTTAGTAATTTTTAGAAAATGTCTGTGCAGAGAGAGAGGGGGGGGGAGAGAGAGAGAGAGAGAGAGAGAGAGAGAGAGAGAGAGAGAGAGAGAGAGAGAGAGAGAGAGAGAGAGAGAGAGAGAGAGAGAGAGAGAGAGAGAGAGAGAGAGAGAGAGAGAGAGAGAGAGAGAGAGAGAGAGAGAGAGAATTTTGTGGCTACTGTATCTCAGGAACCACTGCAGTGAGTTTCATAAAATTTATTATGTAGTTTCACCTCGATATAAGTTAGTTCCTATGAAATTTTGACGAAAATCGTCCAACAGGTGGAGTTGCCATTCCGCTTTTTCTAAATTTTTAACATGGCGGTATAGGACAAAATTTCGTATAAATGTACATAAAAAGAATTATTTTTCAATAATCATTATGAAATTAAAAAGAATTATTTATGATAGTGATAGTCAATTCCGAAAATTTTTTGTATATGTAGGAGCATCGCTTACCTCCCTGAGGGGTAGTACCCCCTACCGAGGGGGGCAAATTTCCATCATGGGTATATTTCAAAAGATCTCGCCAATACCTTTAAAACGAATGGTTGAACCCTCAATATGTGATAATTTAAAATAAAGTTATCGATTTTTTTCATTTAAAAAAAAAAAAGAAAAAAGTAAGGTGTTATATAGAAAATAAAACTGATTTTCTTAGTATATTTAGTGTTACATTAATTACTTCTCTAAGGATGGGAATCGTCAACATTTTTCATGGACGATAATTTTAATAAATAATAATTATAACAAATTATTTTACTGAGGTAATTTGCATAAGAAAATATAAGAGAGAATCATGCGGTGGCCACAACATACTAGTTTTTATTTTTATTTATAAGGTAATAATAATAATAATAATAATAATAATAATATACTAATTTTTTTTTTTTTTTTTTTTTTTAATACGCTTTTATTAGCTTCACCTGTATATATGTTTGTAACCACTCTGGGAGCAAACAAAAAAATCTATATCGTAAAAAAAGTCTTTCCCTACGTGAACGCTGTGGCTCTGAGGTAAAGCTCCGCGCTACGAACCTAAAGGTCTAGTGTTCGAGCCCAGTCAAGGGAGATTTTTTTAAAATGGTTTTTGTTTAATTCTAAATTATTTTAATTAAAGATTTAAATGTACGATATATATTATGGTGTGTCACTCATACGATTTTCTCTTACCCTGCATTTTTAATACTAAGATAGATATTTTGTGCTTTTTAGTTCACATTTCTATAAAAGCGTGTTCTTTAATTTTTTAAAACTATAATATTATTTTCTTTTAAGAACTCATTTATATATAGTGATCGGCGAAAAGAAAAAGCCTACTAGTAATAACACAGATCAATAAAAATAATGTTGGCGAAATTTGATTGGATTTTTTTAGCTGATACATGCGTTTTTTGGTGCGCCGAAACTGAAAATGAAGGCAGTTTTTCTACATCACTTAAAGATTTTTGACAAAACAGGGTGTCTACTGACACAATATTTTCCATGACTCTTCTACCAATGATAATTATTTGGTAACTTTTATAGTATGTTTCAATTAGTAATTATAAATAATCATGGAAAATTACTATAAAAGTTGCTATAATTATGTTGGTGGAAGAGTAATGGAAGAAATTGTGTCGATAGACACCCTGTATTGACAAAAATCTATACATGATAGAGATAAAACTGGCTTCATTTTCAGTTTCAGAACATCAAAAAATATAAATATTAGCCAAAATCATCAAATAAAAATTTTAGATGTAGGGGAAGCCGGGGGTAATAAGAGACCAGGCTTGTAACTGTCCATATATAGCAATGTAAAATCATGTGGGTAGTAAAAGACATCTGGAAACAATTCTGAATCAGACAATATTTTTTAATTTTTATTATTTACATCCATTCAAAAAATATGTTTTCTCGAAAATTAACTGTCATAAATGTGTTTGTGAAATTCATTTCTTTTAATATTAGGTACTAAATAATATAATATTGTACTTAATGATAGTTCTACATAATCAACATAACCTAGGGATTAACCAAAAACATCAATATAATTTTTAAAATGGGCAGAAAATATTTTACGCATTTTCTAAACTGTAGTCGAAAATAGGCCAAAAAAAAAAAAAACGTATCTTTGAGGTGTATACAAGCGAACAAAATGTTATAAAAGATTTTTCTAGTAATTATAAATGAACTTTTTTATTATGTAATGAAGTATTAATGACTAAATACTAATTTATACACATTCTAAACATAAATTTACATAATCATAACAACTAAATATGGTCTAGCCTAATGAGTAAAACTGCTTTTTGATTTAAAGTGAAAAAAAAAAAAAAAAAAAAATGTTCTCTTGGTAAACTTAGACTAGGCCTAACACTAGGTAAACTCTTCGTAAACTAGTCAGGCAGAATTAACAAGAACTACAATGGGGGGACACAGGAATTAACAGTAGGGGTAATAAGAGACTCATGTCTCTTATTACACCCAGAAAAAATAAAAATGGGGTAATAAGAAACATGCCTAGAACATGTAAATAAAGAATGCTTTCAAGGTTTTAAAAAATTGTACATCAAAAGTCATAGTCTTGGTCAAAAGGTTACACATTAATAAATCCCAAACATCTTACCTACAAAAATTTTTTTTTTTTAAATTTAAAAAAAGTCATGAACTTTTAGGGTAAGTTCAAAGTGAAGTTTTTTTCGTCGTATAAAAAGAATTCAAAATGTGTTATAAACTTCTCAATAAGTGCATTGTAGTAAAGAATATATACATGATACTTGATATTACATATTTTTAAAGTTGTCTAAGTATACAGTCGGCTGCAAAATTATTCGAGCACTAGCAATAATCCTTGCCAAAAAAAAGTACACTTAATACAGCTTTGTTAAGTAAATCCTTGTCGAGTCATGTTCTTAATCAGTCTAAGAACATGATTCGACAAGGATTTACTTAGCAAAACAGTCTTAAGTGTACTTTTTAAATATAGGAATTATTGGCTAGTGCTCGAATAATTTTGCAGCCGACTCTATTTTCTTGGTGGGTTTTTTGACTGCGTCTCTTATAACCCCTGTCTCTTATTACCCCGGTTTCCCCTAGATCTATGTAATAAAATAATAAGTAAAGTTCTCTTTTTCTTTTTCTTCTTCTTCTTTTTTTTTTTTTTTAATCTAGTTCTATTCTTAACCAACATAAGTTTTCCATTCCTTATGTAAATTTCCATAAAAAATAAAAATATAATCATACTTTACGGAGTTACATTAAATTTTTCCTGTTTTCGGGTTAGGAAAAATCCTATTTTTATTCCCGATATTTGCTGAAATGTGAAGAAATTAATTTCATGATCAAGCTCAATGATCAATTGCTTCCTACATTTATACATTATTTGGATCCCAAATGGTTTGATAGAGCTATGAGGGTTGCGGTCGTCAACCTCTTTCTTTTTATTCAATTGAATTTTATTGTTATCGATTAGGGATGAAAGGGGTACATTTAACACAATAGTCCCGCACAGTTCCCTCATTTATTCAAAATTTTATGTTTTAACCTTTTACGTTCATTGTTTTTGTACTGAAAACAAATATTTGTCATTATTATTATTATTATTATTATGCAACGATTTTTCGATATTACTCTCTTTTAAATTTAATCGAAGAAAATATTGGATTCGTAAAAATTTTCAGCTCCCGGTTTTCCATGTATAAACACGTTTTGAGAGGTGCAGAAAACAATTTGACCGTTTTTAGAAAATGGGTGTCTGTCTGTGTGCGTATGTGTGAGAGAAAGACAAAGATTTGTTCCAACTGCATCTCAGGGATTATTGCACAGAATTTTACCCAAATTTATAAATAAATAATAATATTAATAAATTATTTGTACTTAGTAAATTCTTATAGGAAAATATAGAAGAATGTTTTGGGATGGCCACAGCCTACTGTTTTTTTTCCCTTGTTTTAATCGAATTTAAAACTTTTGTACTTTCTATGCTCGGTAGATAGCAGCTGTACTCCGAAATTTAACAAATGTTGCTTCAGGGGAAACCATATGTATAAGTTACTTTAAATTTCTTAGTAGGCGCGAGTGCACCTTCTCTTATAGCATAGATCTCCCTTGGATATCCGTAAGATATCCCAGGAATGTTCTGAGGTTCACAGGGCATCCTCAAGATGTCCTGAGGAGAACATGTGTTATATGGGTCGCTGCTTTTACGCTACACCTGTGTCTAGTTTTTTTTTTTTTTTCACTTGATGAAGGGTTGTGTTATAATTTTGATCTGAAACACTTGTTGCGAGTTTTCGCATTTTTAAACATGCTTGTGATCAGTTATGTATTAAAAGTAACTATGTGTCTAATAGCTACTTTTTAAATTAGTTTAACAATCAAAATAAAATAATAATAATGATATGGAGAGAACGTTAAAGGGTTAAAGTAAACATTAAAATCTATACTTAAAACCCCATTACTTTAATGCGTTCAAACTTACTTAATCAACCAAGTATTTCAACTTTTTATTTTCTTTTACATTAAAACTAGAAAAAAATATCGGATTCCTAAAAATTTTTGACTTCTGGTTTTCGATGGATTTACACGTTTTGAGAGATCCAGAACACGATATGGCCAGTTTTAGATAATGTCTATCTGTCTGTGCAAGTGCGATGAAAAAATTGTGATAGCTGTATCTCAGAAACTACTGTATAGAATTTCATATAAATTTGTATATAGTTGTACCCTGACGTAAATTAGTGCCTATCAACTTTTGGTATATATCGCTCAATTGATGGCGCTTATATAGTGCTATTTCTCATATTTAAGGGGAGATTATATATCAGGTTCTATCAGGTATCATCGGACAAAACGTGACATGTAAGAAGGGTCATCTTGAATCATTAAGCTGATTAAATTTGGGTGTATATCAGTCGATAGGTCACGTTGCTATCCTGCAATTTCCCCTGTGAATAGGAAGGCTACATCTTAGATTCTACTGTATATGTTTGCACTAGACTTCGTTTATCGGAAGGCCATCATTAAACACTATGTTGATTCAATTTGAATGCATGTCGGCTGACAGGTGGCGGTGCTGTACTGCAATTTACCCCGTGAGTAGAAAGGCTATGTCTCAGATTCGGTTGTAAATAAACGATCAAAACTTTTTAAATGAGAGGGCCATTATGAAACATAATGATGACTGACTTGGTTGCATATCGGTCGACAAGTGGCGCTGCTGTGTTGCGATTTATCCCGTGAATAGAAAGGCTGTATCTCAAATTCTATTGCATATAATTGCATAAAACTTGGTATATGAGAGCGCCGTTATGAAACAGTATGTTGATTTAATTTGGGTATATATCGACCAATCAATGACGGATCCAGAACTTGACTTTTTTGGGGGGGGGCTAAGATTTTTCAAAGTGTTATTCTAGACCAATAAAAATTTTACAATTTCAATATTCAATTGTGAATATAAGTGTTTTTTTTTTTTGGGGGGGGGGGGGGGTTCAGCTTCCTAGCCCCCCCCCTTAAATCCGCCACTGCGACCAATAGGCTCTGCTGCTATTCAATATTTGTTATTTTCCACATGGCTACATCTCAGCATCTGTTAATTAAAATTACATTAAACTCTAGATGAAAAATCTTTAGAGTGAGAAGCTATGATTAAACTTTTGTACATGTTAAACATCAAGTGGAAGTAGCGTTGTTATATAGAATAATAAAGAAAAAAGTTTTGTAATAGCCAAAACATACTTTTTTTTTCCTCTTCCACACTGAAATTATTAAAATTAAAAATGTAAATAACGAACAGAGTTTCAAAACTTTAGTGTTAAAAAAAAAAAAAATGTTCTTATGTTTAAGTGAAATAGTGCGATATTTTCATTAATAAAAATAAACATTAATCACACAACCCGTGCAAAGAAAATTGAACACATAACTATGATTGTAATTTTTAAAGATTTCAAAAGGAATCCCGGAATGTATTTTAAAGTCACTCAAGGGGTTCTATTTATCTTAGGGCAAATTAGGGGAAAATTTCTCACGCAAAAGCATTTTCACCAGCTGAAATCTAGCAGACGACGCTCCATGTCGGAGGGTCACGTGACTTCCTTCAGAACGAGGAATCGCAATAGCAGTGAATTCTACGTAGGTAGATCAGTGCGAGAATTCTCCGAGAGCGGACCGCATGTGTGTTGCTCTCCAAAACAAAATGGTTTAACCATAGTTTTGATGATTTTTTAAAGCCCTCGCCTCTCGTTAATACCGGATATATACTATAAAGGTTAGTATCAAGGATACATTTCACTATACTCTATCATTAGAAAGAAAATCTAGGTTAATAAAGTACAAAAATGAGTTTTAATATTAATAATAAAAATTGCATATATGGACTAGTAGAAATTGCAAAGGCTCATTTGTTTTGGGCAATATAAACAAATATTAATTACATATTTTTTTATGTATTTATGTATGTATAAAATATCTCGGTCTAAAAGGTATATTTTTAAATGTGTTATGTGTTTGACCTATATTTTGTAAACCCGGAAGAAATATTTTAAATTAAATTAAAATGACATGAAAAGGTAAATAATTTTTTAAAAAAATTTTATACAGCTGATGGATGTATTCCGGACATTTATTTATGATTATAAATTGATGCAGGAAATTGCAAAATAAGTTTGCGCCATTTTTGAGGGCTAGGTTTTTAACATAGAAATTCTATTTGTAACTTTACTAAGTATGATAATTTTTTTAATGTATTTTTAAAAGTTTTTTTTTATTTAAATTTTTAAAAACAATTAAAATATATATATATAATTTAAAAAAATATTTTGCTTGAAAGAAAAAAAAATTATATTTAATTTTTATTTGAATAATTTATTATTCTAACGCAATATTATTGTTGTTAAAAAATAATAATAATAATAATAAAACTAATTTGTTTTAATTCTATGAAAATTAAATAAATTAAAATTGTTTCTTCATTACATGGGCACATTTTTAATTTTCTTCATCATCATCATAATTTTTTTTTTTTTTTAATATTTAATTGTAATTTGCCGCATCCTGAATTTCTGTAGTTTTTTAAAGTATTATTTATCTTTTTTTTCCGTGTTTGAAATTTTTGTGAGACTAATTTAATTATTATTAAAAAAAAAAAAAAATCGATAAAATAGTAGTTATTGTTATTTATTAACTTATTAATAACATTTTAGTTCAAAGAAATCGGGTCATTTAAATGTTAAGCAATTACAACTGTGTGTATGAAGGATTTAGACTTCGTTACCTGTTCGAGCCCGTTGTAGGTCATCTTACGTATGCAAAGGCTATAAGGGAAAGCCTTTTTCAGTGGCGTATCTCCTGATTTCGGTTTCGCTGTTAGGGAGTGATCATATGGGGACCCCCTCAAACAAAACACAATCTCCGGCAATGCAAGGTTCGGCGCTCCGTAGAAAATCGCAGAAGGGGAAGAAAATCTTTTCTGCCAAGCACTTGCTTTTTTTTTTTTTTCTTTTTACGTGAGCTGGCGTAAAATAGTTTTGCACAGTTTTCAACCTACTTTATTATTTTATTTCATTCTTTGGCTAGTTAAATTATGTCATGCAGTGTTTCGGAGGAAGGACAGTTTTCTGCACTAAGTACCGAGAAATTATGCCAATATTTTATTGATGTATTCATTTTGTTTATTTTTTTGCATTGGCCTCTTCGTTATTGTGGTATTTTTTGTGTTCTTTTTAAGGAATGCGTATTTAAGTGCTGATTTTTTTTTAGTCATAAAATGATTAAAAATAAATAAATAAATAAATACTCGGTTGATATATATATATATTAATATAGGAACAATATAAATATTTATTTAAATTTTGTTAACAAAGCTATTTTTTTAGACACGTTTTATGGGGAATAATAAAATTTAATGGTAGGATTTATGATTTTACGCATTTTTAAGCCCACTGCGTTTAGGCGATCGCCGTTTTCAAAATTTGCAAAAAATTAACGCTTTTATCATTTTTTTTTTTAATTTTAATTAATTTTATCATTTTTTTAATTTTTTTTAAATGGGTTTTATTGTGGTATTTTTTGTATTCTTTTTAAGGAATGCGTATTTAAGTGCTGAATTTTTTTTAGTCTTAAAATGATTAAAAATAAATAAATACTCAATTGATTTTTTTTTCTTTTAATTATAGGAACAAGGTAAATATTTATTTAAATTTTGTTAACAAAGCTATTTTTTTAGACACGTTTTATGGGGAATAATAAAATTTAATGGTAGGATTTATGATTTTATGCATTTTTAAGCTTTTTTTTTGGGGGGGGGGGGAGGTAGATTTTTACTTTCTGATGACCAAGTGAATTTTAAAAACCATTTAAAAATAAATGATTACTAGCATAAATAATAAAATGTAATTTATTTTTAGGATATGAACAAGGTAAATATTTATTTCAATTTCGTCACTAAGCTAGTTTTTTTAAACACGTTTTATGGGGAACAATAAATATTATTGGTAGAATTTATGTTTATGTACGTTTTTAACCCACTATATTTAGGCGATTTTCCTATTGAAAATTTACAAAAATTAACTTTTTCATCACTATTTTCAATTTTGTAATATTTTTAAATTTTGATCTCCGCAAGCAATTAACTTAATTAATAATTATAAAACTTTGAATAAGCAACTTAAAATGCAATTACTTTGAATCTTTTAACATTTATTATTATTTTCAAATACAGCAATATTTGAGCATTTCTTTCCCTACACCTTAAAAATATCCTTTATTATTATTATTATTATTATTTAAGAATGAACTGAGTTTTTAACTTTCAGATGACCAGGTGGAGATTTAAAAATCATTCAATAGTAAAGAAATAAATAAAAAAATTCAAATTTTTTAGGGCAGAAGCAATATTAATTTCAAAATTCATTTGAATTCCGTCTTGTCTATTAAGTACTTTTTATGGGGAATAATAAAATTTAATGGTAGGATTTATGTTTTTATGCGTCTTTAGCTTATTGCATTTAAGCGATCAACCTATTCAAAATTTGAAAAAAATAACGTTTTTATCATCAATTCAATTGTATAGTATTTTAAATTTTGATCTTCACAGGGAATTAATTTAACTGTTTTGAAACTTAAAAAAAAATATTATTAACTAGCAAACCCGTGCGAAATATTCGCATTTTATTTCTTTTCTTATTTACCTTTAAAACTCATAATTTGAAACTCATAAATGTTATACCAATTTCACCACCTAATTAAAATTTTAATTTACCAGAAGCCAAATTATTAATAAAACCAAATTAATATTGTGAAACCAAAATCATTCAAAGAAAGGTTTCCAAATAAAATTTATGGTTCACGACCCAATTTTCATACTTCCACAGGCAGTACAATTTTAATATAGGACTCTCACGACGCCTTTTAAATTTTTGTAGTCATGTTGGCGATGACTTTTTATTATTATTATTATTATTTTAATAAATAAAATAAAATAATTCCTGTTTTGATTATATTTTTTATGATTGTGTTTTTTAGTCAATTTATGTATGACACAAAAGTTCATATTCTGTATATATCTTTAAAATATTGCTAGGTTTAAAATGACGCTTACAAAGATTCTGAAGAAACAACTGTTAAAAATACATTTTTTTTTTCGTAAAATAATCACATCAGACAAATGTCGTCATTTTTTCCGCGTGCTTAAATATTGTTCATGTATAAATATTATTATTTTTTTTTATCGTCGCGTATCATATCGTTTCGACAAAAAGTAATTGAAACTGGTCCACGTTAGAGAAATATTATATAGATTATTTTATTATTATTTTTTTAATGCAGCAAAATTTGAAAATTTCTTTTCCCTTTTTTTTTTTTTTTTTTTTTTTTTACTATCCTTTATAATTATTACTATTACTACTACTATTATTTGATCGTAGATTTTAAGTTTCGGATAACCAAGTGGAAATTTTAAAATCATTTGAAAACAAAAAATTGCAGGCGTAAAAAATAAAATATGCATTTTTTTTAGGATATGAACAAGGTAAATTCAATTTTGTCAACAAAGCTATCTTTTATTTTAAAACACGTTTTTGGGAGAATAAAGAAATTTTAATGGTAGGGTTTAGGATTTTATGTTTTCAGCTTACTTCATTTAGGCGATTTTCCTATTCAATATTTCCAAAAATTAATGTTTTTATCATCAATTCAGTTTTATAGTATTTTAAATTTGGATCTTCACTTCACAGTTAATTAACTTTTTTGAAACTTTTTAAAGGTATTAATTACTATTATTATTATTAATGTAGTAAAATTTGGACATTTCTTTTCACACTCTTTAAAAAAAAAAAAAAATTATTATTATTATTATTTTTAATGTAGTAAAATTTGGACATTTCTTTTCCCACTCTTTAAAAAATATATATTTTATTACTATTATTATTATTTAAGAGCGATTTTAGATTTTAACTTTCGAATGACCATTTGTAAATTTGAAAATCGTATTTAATAATACATAAAAGAATTCCAAGTATAAAATAAATAAATAATGCAATATAGAAAAATAGTATTTAAAAAATAAAATGGTAATTACTTCACATTATGTTTAGGAATGAATACATATATGGACTCCTGGCATAAAAAATAAATAAGTAAATAATGCTATATAGTTAACAGAAATGAAATAATGATAACTTCACATGCACAAATATATTTGCGAAGTAATCTCTATTTTAATTATCATTAATCTTAATAATCATTTTGATTATTGCTCTCATTATCATAGTGACATCATTTTTACAATTACCATATTTCTTGATATTAGACCTGATGGGGGTCAGTTAGTGATCCCAAATCAAAATGCATTTTTGAAGTGAAAACTTCTTTAGGCGCGATGAGCACTTTTTGGGTGAACAAAAATCATGGAACTCGCGTCATCGTCACCGAACGCTTTCCATGAGCTATATGTATACTGTGTATATATGCACATAGATATACCTCCGTGCGTTATTAGTATACATTATATATATACAAAGAGTATATCTCTCTAATATATATCCTATCCATATATGTAGCGTACGGCGCGGCATGCCTCATATACATATATATATGTATAAAATGTATGCTAATACGAGTAGTATACTGGCTACTGGCATCTGTCTCTTTCTAATTCTATACTCTATGTATGTATGTACTTTTTTCATAGTATATACATAGTTCACAAAGTACAAGCACGTGTTTTATACAGACTGTTATATTCTTCTTTTTGCTTTCAATATAAATTTTCAAATAAATAATAAAAAAAGAAAATTATTTTAGTCTCATATTACAATATTTTTACCTAACATAAGGCTTAGCTCATTTAATTTGGGTAGCTACAAATATTGTGCCGAATCATATAATACAGATCATAAACACTTCTTTAATCTTTACAAACAAAAAATAATTCGAAAATAATAATCTAATAGATAATATTGAAAACGCTACATTTATTATTATTATTAAATATTCAGCAGAAATTACCGCTTTAAAATTGTATTTTTAAAATTATTTGACTGTGAAAGTAAATTTCTCCCTTTCTGATTTATAAATTTTTATGTCAGCAATTAGAAATGCATAAACTAATAGTACAGAATCCATATATATCTTACAATCTCACGTATATTTAGGTGGATAAATATAGCAATGTATGTTAGTGTTCTTGCTGATAAAAGCAGGATGTTATCGTACCGATTTCTGGTTAGATAATTTCTGAGTTCTTAAATATGCTGCGATACAACTGACATTGCTTAGCAAAAAAAATGTGTTTGTATTTTGTTCATTTGTCAGTTACCAAAGAAAAGTACTGCGCATTGATTATGGAACTCGCATCCCTTTATAATTCCACGAAATATCACCATAAGAATCGAATATACTTTGTTTATATTTCGCACTTTTGTCAATTACTAAGAAAAAACAAGGTTCACTGATTACGGAACTCGCACCACTGTATAATTCTACTAAATTCCGTCATAACAACTGAATTTAAATATATACTTTTTTATATTTTGCACTTTTGACAATTGAAAAAGAAAAGCGTTGCCCATTGATTATGGAACTCTCATCATTTTATAATTCCACAAAATCAGTCATAACAATTTAATATACTTTTTTTTTTTCCCTTCTTCTTTTGCACTCTTGTCAGTTAACAAAGAAAAGTACTGTGCATTGATTATGGAACTCGCGCCGTTTCATAATTCTACGAAATTCCACCATAAGAATAAAATATACATTGTTTATATGTTGCATTTATCAGTTACCAAAAAGAAAAAAAAAAAAAAAAAAAAAAAAACAGTACTGCGGATTGTTTATGGAACTCACGTCATTTTATAATTTCGTCATGGAATACTACCATAACAATCGAATATACATTACTCGTATTTTACGCTTTTGTCAGTTACTCAAAAAAGACACTGTTCAGTGATTACGGTACTCGCATCACTTTGTAATTCTATGAAATTCAATTTTATTTAAATGTACAGTCGGTAACAGAAGTGTCCGAACACTAGCAAAAATTCCTATGTAAAAAAAGTACACTTCATACGGTTTTGTTAAATAAATCCTTGTCGAATCCTGTACTTAGTCAGTGTAAGAACATGATTCGATAAGGATTTATTTAACAAAACCGTATGAAGTATACTTATTTTAGATAGGAATTTTTGCTAGTGTTCGGACACTTTTGTTACCGACTGTACATTTTATATATTTTGCACTTTTGACTTAAAGCATTGCTCATTGATTTTATAGAACTCTCATTACTTTATAATTCCACATCCATAAAATTTCGTCATAACAATTTAATATACATTTTTTGTGTTTTGCACTTTTATCAGTTATGAAAGAAAAGTATTGTGCATTAATTATGGAACTCGCGTCGCATCATAATTCCACGAAAATCCATCATAAGAATTAAATAAATATACGTTGTTGTTGTTAATATTTTGCATTTATCAATTACCAAAGAAATATACTTCGCACTGATTATGGAATGCGCGTCATTATATAATTTCATCATGGAATACTACCATAACAATCGAATATACATTGTTTATATTTTACACTTAGTAAATCACCGTTAATATACGTCTCTCGTTTATATGTCTTTTACATTTATACGTCCTTTTAGTGAAGTCCCGATTCATTCCTATTCATTTTAATGCAAAAATTCTTCGTTTTTTCGCCGCTAATATCGGTTATACGTCTTTTCCACTTTACTAAAATTCGCAAAATTTCGTGTATAGAACTCTCATCTCATCACTTTATAATTCCACAAAATTTCGTTTTAGCAATTTAATATACATTTTTTGTGTTTTGCACTTTTATCGGTTATGAAAGAAAAGTATTGCGCATTAGTTATGGAACTCGCGTCGCTTCATAATTCCACGGAAGTTCATCATAAGAATTAAATATACGTTGTTAATATTTTGCATTTATCAATTACCAAAGAAAAGTACTTCGCACTGATTATGAAACTCGCGTCATTTTATAATTTCATCATGAAATACTAACATAACAATCGAATGTATTGTTTATATTTTACACTTTTGTCAATTATAGCAAAGCACCGTTTATACGTCTCTCGTTTATATGTCTTTTATATTTATACGTTCTTTTAGTGAAGTCCTAATCCATTCCTATCCATTTTAATGCAAAAATTCTTCGTTTATATGACGCTAAAATCGGTTATACGTCTTTTGCACTTTACTAAAATTCGCAAAATTTCGCGTATAGAACTCTCATCACTTTATAATTCCACAAAATTTCGCCATAACAATTTAATATACATTTTTTGTGTTTTGCCCTTTTATCATTTATGAAAGTAAAATATTGCGCATAAATTATGGAACTCGCGTCGCTTCATATTTCATGAAAATCCATCATAAGAATTAGATATATATTGTTTATATTTTGCATTTATCAATTACCAAAGAAAAGTACTCCGCATTGATTATAGAATTCGCACCACTTAATAATTCCTCGAAATTCCGTTAAAACAATTTGAATTTGCATGTACATTATTTACAGTCGGTAGCAAAAGTATCCGAGACTAAGAACATGATTCGACAAGGATTTATTTAACAAAACAGTATTACGTGTACTTTTTTTATATAGCAGGGATGGAACACGGGCGCAGAATTCATACCGGAATCTGTTTAAGAAATTTCCATACCTATAATATCGTTGATTTAAGAGGTAGATAATTTTCTTACATTCACAGTGGTATGAATTCTGCGCCCGTGTTCCATCCCTGATATAGGAATTTTTGCTTGTGATCGGATACTTTTGCTGCCGACTATATATTTTGCCCTTTTGACTATTACAAAAGAAAAATGTTGCTTTATTATTATGGAACTCGCATCACTTTCCAATTGTACAAAAATCCCCATAACATTATATACATTATTTATGTTCTACATTTTTGTCAGTTACCAAAGGAAAGTACTGCGTATTGATTATGGAACTGGTATCACTCTATAATTTCAAGAAATATTGTCATGACAACAGAATATATATTGTTTATATTTTACACTTTTTTCAGTTATCAAAGAAAAGTACTGATTTTAAGGGTATTTCTGCCCAGAAATTTTAAAAAATTCAGAAAATTTAAGGCTGCCTGTTCAAAAAAAAAAAAAAAAAAAAAAAAAAAAGAAGCATTTATTTATTTTTTTTTAATTGAAAATAGCTTCCATCTAATGTCTATTTTAATTTATCGAAACTTATATTCAAAATGTAGACAAAACATAAACACATTATATCTTATCTACATATATCTGTAACGTGTAAGAAAAATACATATTTATATAGGGTAAGTGCACCAGTGATTGACACTTTTAGAGCAATCTCTGACGTTTTTAATGTTTTAGTCATCAGAAAATATTTTTAGAAATCTTAAATTAATACATATGGCATGAAAGATATTCAGAACCACATATATGTTAAAATATATACATTTGATAACAATTTTTTTTTTTATGAATTTTTATTTGCCACCCACTCATTGTTCCAGTAATTGACACTGCCAGTTTTTCATTTTATATGTAATTGGCAGACTATGTTCCAGGTTTGACACTGCTAGTTATTCATTTTACCAATTATTAGCACCCTATGCTCCAGTGTTTGACATAAAATGTTAAAATTCTTATAATGTAAAATATATGATTTTGTTATTTTTGTTATTTATCAATTATTTCGGGATAGATGTCAATTACTGGAGCATGAAAATCACTGAAGCACCTACCCTATGTATGAAATAATGTTTTAGAAAATTTTACATGTAGCTCAGTATACTTTGTTTTGCTCAGACACGGTGTCGACAGTCGACATTTTCCCCCTGATTCTTCCACCAGTATTTTTCTTTCGGAATTTTTAGTAGTAAGTTTGCGCGATTAATTAAGTAAAAAATTATTATGTAAACATACTGGTGGAAGAATCAGGGAAAAAGTTTCGACTGTCGTCACCCTGTCAGAACCACTTAATGTGCTGTGCCCATTGGTTACGCAGGTCGACATGTAAAATTTTGATTTTATAATTTTGGCTAATCTTTATGTTTTTTGGTGTGCTGAAACCGAAAATGAAGCCAGTTTTTCTGTGTCAAGTATAGATATTTGTCAATACAGGGTGCCTACCTATACAATTTCAATTCATAACTCTTACACCAATATAGTTATATGGTAAGTTTTATAATATGTTTCCGTGATTAATTAATCATGGATACCTTTTGTTGTGATTGCGCAGCAGTACTGCGACGTATAACCATACCAACCAACCTATTTTTATGATAGTGTATGTTAGAAATTGTGTCGATAAACACCCTGTATTGACAAAAATCTATACGTGATAGAGAAAAACGGGGGTGTATTTTCGGTTTTAGCACAGCAAAAAACATAAAGATCAGCAAAAATCATCAAATCAAATTTTGTCAACATTTGATTTGACCTGTGTTATGGAACTAGCATCACTTTAACCTTTTATCAACCCCATTATGAAACCGACAAAAAATGTATAAACATTTTTTTTTAGTCAGTTAAGAGTATTTTTTTAAAGATTATGCAATTAAATTTATTCATATCATCTCACCTTAGTAATCAGTGAGGATTTTATGAGGCGATTCTTTAATGTACCACTGGTACATAGAGATCGAAAAAGATATTTACATTTAGACCTTAAAAAAGTGTATAAAAGTATTTACTTTTTATGTTCCTTATATTTTTTATAAGATTGATGGGAGGTTCTTGAAGTAATATAGGAATTAGTTAAAACACAAGAGAAGATCGTGAAAAACGTCAGCCAAAAAAAACAGCGACAGCACTGTATAAAATACTTTCTGGATCAAATACAGCTACATTTAGCTTCTAATGCCTTTTAGTGAGATTAAAGATTATACATTCGATTCTTATAAATGTTTTTTTGGACATTTCTTCCACAAATTCGATTTTATAAGTTTTTGAAACTAATGGTACTTTAAGACAGGGAGGGCCAACCCGCGAACCTCGGGCCGCATGTAGTCCGCAATGTATGTTTCTGCGACCTGCGACAGAATTCAGGAAACTTATAATTTGAGATCTTCGGTTGAAATTAATAAATTGTTTCTGACGTTTTTAATGAAAATACCGATTGGGGTAGCTAAAGAAACAAATATCGCGCTCATTGATGTTAATTAAATATCTGATCAGTAACTGATTCTTACTATTATGAATATATAATAATAAATTTTTGACTGTTTTATAGTTATTTTATGAATAAAAATGTATTTAATATACATATTTTCTGTTATAAATCCTCATGAGCTTATCGGAAAAACAATTTCTATATGTACCGTATGTAACCCCCCCCCCTTTTTTTGAAAAGCAAATCGGATAAATTTCAGGTGGGGGGGGGGGTTATAATCAAGATTCTTTAAAAAAAATGAAGAAAAGGGAGGGGAGGTTATATTCGATGCAGGGGGTACTTTCGGGATTTTACGGTACTTACTTAAAAGGAAATATTAAAGGTAATTTCTTACTTTAAAGGTAAAAAAAAACTGTGTAATGATTGCATTGATAACATGCTTGCATCCGACACTTTGTGAAAAATTAGTTAAATTAGAAATAATATATAAATATTCAAACTTAACTTGCAATGTCGACGTACCGTAAGAGCGCCCGAAGATTGGATGTAGCTTTGTTGGATGGAAAAAAAAAGGGGGGGGGGGTTACTTTCAGGATAACGGAGACATTTCACTTTCAGCGAGAAAAGGGAGGGGGGGTTATATTCGATGGGGGGGGGGGGATTACTTTCGGGATTTTACGGTATAGGGTTTATGTATTTATACTATGCAGCCCCCCTGTGTAAAATAGATTTCCGATGCGGCCCGCGAAGAGTTTTCGGTTGGACAGGCCTGCTTTAAAGTACTCTCGGTAGATAAAGGGTTAAAATTCCACGGAATTCTGTCTTAAGGCCCTCTTCGTTCACCGCCGCCGGATGCCGAAGCTAATGTTATTCTATGGGAAATTTTTCTTTACAAATAACTTATTAACTAATACATATTTTTAAATTCTGTTTTCACATTCTGAAAATTCCCAGCTGTTAAATTGACGGACCTTTTTTACAAAATTATTTTTTTAATTTTTTATATTTTATTTTGAAGCTGCAAAATACGAATTTTCAATATGTGAATTTTTTTCATTTTGCAATTTCAAAATAAAATATTAAAAATTAAAAAAATTAAATTTTTAAAAAAGGTCCGTCATTTTAACAGTTGGGAATTTTCTGAATGTGAAAACAGAATTTAAAAATATCTGTTAGTTAATAAGTTATTTGTAAAGAAAATTTCCTCATAGAATAACATTGGCTCCGGCTTCCGGCGACGGTAAGTGAAGAGGGCTGTTAACAATTGAAAATATTTTGCACATCTGTCAGTTGCCAAAAGAAAGACTTAGCATTGATTATGGAATTCGCGTCACTTTATGATTCCACAAAATTCCGTCACAATGGAATATACTTACTAATGCTTCGTATTTACAAAAATTCAATTTAATTTATTTATATTTCAATATCGTCTTTCGTCTTCTAAGTATATATCAAATTTTGAAAATGGCTTAAACAATGTCGACAAATGGCTCATAGATGCAACGAAACGAGTGATTGAAATCCAGATTTTTAATACTTTCCAAAGATAGAATCGTATTATACAGGGTTGCTACTGTTTCTGGTATTCAGGGAAAACTCAGGGAATTTGAAAAAATATTGAAATACAGGGAAAACTCAGGGAATTTCAAAATTTATTGCAGAAACAGAGAACATTCAGGGAATTATGAATTTTTTTGGAAAAACATTGGAAATTTTTTTCATAATCAAATCTCTTTAAAAATTATAATGCTTTATAATAAAGAAGAAAATGTCAGTTATGGTTTTTTCCCCAATTATTGTAAGTTAATAAAATTACTATATCCTAGGTATGTTCAGTTGGCTTGTAAACATTTTAGATTCTAATGCTGCATGATTGCATGTCATCTATATTTTTAAAAGGGACAGGGAAAACTCAGGGAATTTTTTCTCTGATTTGTGTAGCAACCCTGTTATATTTATTTTGAAGTTTTTCATTATAAATAGTCTTAAAATTTTACAGTAATTATGAAACTATTGCTTGAATTTGAACATTTTCTATAAAAGAAGATATACATATATATATGTAGGGTAAATGCTCCATTGATTGGCATGCTCCAGTAATTGACATCTATCCCGAAATAATTAATAAATAAGAAAAATAATAAAATCATATATTTTACATATAAGAATTTTAACATTTTATGTCAAACACTGGAGCATAGCTCTATGCTCCAACTGCTAATAACTGGTAAAATAAATAACTAGCAGTGTCAAACATTGAAACATAGGGGAACATTAAAAGCATCAGAAATTGCTCTAAAAGTGTCAATCACTGGTGCACTTACCCTATATTAAATAAAATTTTATGTTATGAATTACATCCTTTTAAAGACGCAGAGGAAATGGTTTGAAAATAATTATAATAATAACGATGCTAATAAAAGCGATATCTTAGAAATAAGGCAATTTTTGCGTTAAATTTTAATATTTTCTATGAAAATAAGGAATAAGTTAATTTAAAAGGTACTTTTAAAAGGCTTCAGATTAATTAAATTTCTATAAAAATCACGTATTTAAGAAGAAATACTATGACACAAATATATAAAGAAATATATCAAACCATCCAATCATATATTTTACATATAAGAATTTTAACATTTTATGACAAACACTGGAGCATAGGGTGCTAATAACTGGTACAATGAATAACTAGCAGTGTCAAACACTGAAACATAGGGGACCATTAAAAGCATCAGAAATTGCTCTAAAAGTGTCAATCACTGGTGCACTTACCCTATATTAAATAAAATTTTATGTGATCAATTACATCATTTTAAAGACGCAGAGGAAATGGTTTGAAAATAATAATAATAATAACGATGCTAATAAAAACGATATCTTAGAAATAATGCAATTTTTGCGTTACATTTTAATACTTTCTATGAAAATAAGGAATAAGTTAATTTAAAAGGTACTTTTAAAAGGCTTCAAATTAACTAAATTTCTATAAAAAATCACGTATTTAAGAAGAAATACTATGACTCAAATATATAAAGAAATATATCAAACCATCTGGAAGATTTTAAGTTCTAATTTATTATTTTCATCAATACCATAAAAGTTTTCAAAAAAAAAAAAAAAAAAAAAAAAAAAAATATATATATATATATATATATATATATATATTAAATTATTTAATTCCTTTACAATACTCAGCAAATGAGAGAAAGATGAAAATACCAACAATGAATTTAATTAGATGTATTACGTATAAATTTATTGTCACAATTACCATTTAAGTAAATTTCACTGAATAGTAAAAACATGTTAAAGTACTTACGCAGAAGAGAAATGACGTATATCACTTAAACCTAAACTATGAGTTAGTTGTAATAATCCATTAGTCCAGTAAATTCATGCAACACAAATATATATATATATATATATTAAAGTTATAATAATAATAGTAATAATATTTCCTAAACAGAATTAAATTTAATACCACGTGTCCTTAATTTGACATTTCTTCTTTATGTATTTGTAAATTCTTGGATTCTGTAATAGATTAACGTTCATATAAAATTCGAGGTGGTCTATTGCAAATGATGAAGCGTTTTTTTCCCTGTTTGTAAGAAATAGAACTCTGGTCCTAGTAATATAGTACTCGAGTCCTTTCTTTAAGTCAGAAATTTTCTTTTTGTAAACTTAAATTCCGTTATATAGATTATTTTTTACTATACATATATAATACAAAATTCAAGGTGATCTACTGAAATTGATGATGATGCCTGTTTCTTATTTTATAAAAATAGGATTCGCGTCCCAATAAATAAAATAAAATAAAATAAATATTGCTTAAAGTGTCTAAGATCTACATATCCGTGGTGGAAATTGTGATGGCATGTCTCCAGATCACCCTTATGGGTGAGCCAGGGCTTTCTTAATCTCAAATAGTCTTGGGCAAGTACCAGACTTGGAGGAATGCCAGACCGTCACCAATCGCCCATAATATAGCTCTAGTGCAAAAAAACCACTCAACCTCAGCCTAAGATCTACTTTAACTGCGCCAAACTTGAAACTTAACTGTACCGGTAAATATAAATAAAGTTTCGATTTAAGCAGAATTTAATTTTGGTGGAGAGGCCTATTTTTACTTTCTCTTACCCATAAGGTAGAGAAAGTATTGTTTTTGGGTCAAATTTTCGAACGCGAGTTTTTGTTATATTTACATGTTCTGAGGTCCCCTAAATACGAAAATCATGTTTTTAGCAAATGGTCTGTGTGTATGTCTGTGTGTGTGTCTGTCTGTGTGCCATCAGCATATCTTAAAAACAAATTATGGCAGAAAGTTCAAACTTGGTATTCTAAATGTGTATCATATAAGGATGCTACACTAAACTTTTCGTTAAGATCAAGCAAAGGGTTCGTGTACAGGGACACTCAAAAATATTCAAATACATTACGTGTATGGGGGAAATTGCAGGTAAGTAGAGTTTAACATCTATATTGCACTAAACCAAATGAAACGAATATATATTTTTTTGTAATAGAGATAGTCAACAGGGAAAAAAAAAAATTGTGTATGTAGGAGCCTCGCCTCCCCCCCTGGGGTTGGGGGGGGGGAAGTCCCTCCTCGAGGAGAGTAAATTTTCATGATGATGGGTATCTTTCAAAAGAGCTCGCCAATACCTTTAAAACGAATGGTTGAACCATCGATCTGCGATAATTTAAAACAAAGTTATCGATTTTTTTTTTTTTACTTTTAACGGGAAAAAAAAAAAAAACAGATATATATATATATATATATATATATATATTTTTAATATTGAGAATAAATGGACTTTTTTTTGGATATTTGGTGTTATACTACTTCTCTAATATGGAAATCGTCTGCATTATCATAAAAGATAATTTGTTTAAATAATAATATTAATAAGTTATTTTTTAAAAAACAGAATTATTTTTTAATAACCGAATTGAATTCTATATTAATGTGGGTGCATTTATGAAACGGGGGGTTGAGGGGGTCTGTAGCCCCCCTCACACAGAACCAATTATCATATAAAACTCTTCCGGAGCCTAATTTGAATTGTTTAACATAGGTTTACATCAGTACTCGTTATCTCATTTCTTAATCTCCAACCTGTATTTATAGTATTAAATTTCAGGGTAAGAGAAAGTCGTGTGAGTGACACACCAGATTATTTAAAATGTGTGTGACAAAGACAAATGTTTTATAATATAGTGTCCATGTGTTTATTTATTTTATCATTATTTTTCCCGTGATGTGTTTATTATTTATTTTATTATCTTTCTCATAGTGTTTAATCAAAATGATGACAACTCATTTTTGCTGTCTAAAGAAAAAAAAAATCTGGAGTGACTCCACTCGACTTTCCGAACATTGAGTAACTAACAGTTTTGTAGATAAAATAAAGAAAGAGGAATTGCTAAACAAACAAAAGAGAGAAAACCATAATAGAGTGTTTTTTTCTCCATATATCACACGAGGTTTTATTTAACGCTACTGAACTTTGAGCCCTTAGATCATAATGATAAAGAATTTTTCGTTTTGTCCCTGTAAAAATCTATAGATGCTAGATTCACCAAAATGCTTATAGTTAGTGCAACAGTGATTTATAATATTCATACAAATTTTCAGCTCAATTGAATAAGGCGTTTAGATGCTATCGCACTTTTAAAAATTTGGTCTCATAGGCCATAATGATAAAGAATTTTTCTTTGTGTCCCTGTAAAAAAACTGTAGTGCTAGATTCACCAAAATCTATACAGTTGGTGCAAATGCGACCTATAACATGTGTACAATTTTTTTGCTCAGATTAATAAGGCGTTTAGACGCTATCACACTTTTAAAAATTTGGCCCCATTGGCCTTAATGATAAAGAATTTTTCTTTGTGTCCCTGTAAAAAAACTATAAGTGCTAGATTCTCCAAAATCTATCCAGATTGAGTATGTGTGACCTATAATATGTGTATAAAGTTTTTGCTCAATTGAATAAGGCGTTTAGATGCTATCGCACTTTTAAGATTTTGGTCCCATAGGCCATAATGATAAAGAATTTTTCTTCGTGTCCCTGTAAAAAAACTATAAGTGCTAGATTCACCAAAATCTATAGGGTTCGTACTATGGTGACTTACAATATACGTACCAACTTTCAGGTTAATCGAACAAAGCCTTTAGACGCTAGCGTGTTCACAAACATACACACATACACACATACACACACACATACATACATCACCGTAAAAATAGTGAAAACGGACTCAGGGGACCTCAAAACGTATAGAAACATCAAAATCTCGAATTCGGATTTTTGACATGATTACAATACTTTCCTCACTATAGTGTTCGGAAAGTAATAGTCCTCTCGTCCTTAAAAAATGTATTATGAATTACTATCCTGGTGTAACAATGAAAAAGAAAGAAAAAAGTGATGTATTGTGTTTTAGTTAAATTAATTTAAAAAAAATCTGGAGTGACTCCACTCGACTTTCCGAACATTGAGTAACTAACAGTTTTGTAGATAAAATAAAGAAAGAGGAATTGCTAAACAAACAAAAGAGAGAAAACCATAATAGAGTGTTTTTTTCTCCATATATCACACGAGGTTTTATTTAACGCTACTGAACTTTGAGCCCTTAGATCATAATGATAAAGAATTTTTCGTTTTGTCCCTGTAAAAATCTATAGATGCTAGATTCACCAAAATGCTTATAGTTAGTGCAACAGTGATTTATAATATTCATACAAATTTTCAGCTCAATTGAATAAGGCGTTTAGATGCTATCGCACTTTTAAAAATTTGGTCTCATAGGCCATAATGATAAAGAATTTTTCTTTGTGTCCCTGTAAAAACACTGTAGTGCTAGATTCACCAAAATCTATACAGTTGGTGCAAATGCGACCTATAACATGTGTACAATTTTTTTGCTCAGATTAATAAGGCGTTTAGACGCTATCACACTTTTAAAAATTTGGCCCCATTGGCCTTAATGATAAAGAATTTTTCTTTGTGTCCCTGTAAAAAAACTATAAGTGCTAGATTCTCCAAAATCTATCCAGATTGAGTATGTGTGACCTATAATATGTGTATAAAGTTTTTGCTCAATTGAATAAGGCGTTTAGATGCTATCGCACTTTTAAGATTTTGGTCCCATAGGCCATAATGATAAAGAATTTTTCTTTGTGTCCCTGTAAAAAAACTATAAGTGCTAGATTCACCAAAATCTATAGGGTTCGTACTATGGTGACTTACAATATACGTACCAACTTTCAGGTTAATCGAACAAAGCCTTTAGACGCTAGCGTGTTCACAAACATACACACATACACACATACACACACACATACATACATCACCGTAAAAATAGTGAAAACGGACTCAGGGGACCTCAAAACGTATAGAAACATCAAAATCTCGAATTCGGATTTTTGACATGATTACAATACTTTCCTCACTATAGTGTTCGGAAAGTAAAAAAATATTATTATTATCAATTTCTAAAATAACTCAAACATGATATGTGATTTTCCGTATCACGGAGTACAGATGTACATTTTTACTTTCCGAACACTATAGTGAGGAAAGTATTGTAATCATGTCAAAAATCCGAATTCGAGATTTTGATGTTTCTATACGTTTTGAGGTCCCCTGAGTCCGTTTTCACCATTTTTACGATGATGTATGTATGTGTGTGTGTATGTGTGTATGTTTGTGAACACGCTAGCGTCTAAAGGATTTGTTCGATTAACCTGAAAGTTGGTACGTATATTGTAAGTCACCATAGTACGAACCCTATAGATTTTGGTGAATTTAGCACTTATAGTTTTTTTACAGGGACACAAAGAAAAATTCTTTATCATTATGGCCTATGGGACCAAAATCTTAAAAGTGCGATAGCATCTAAACGCCTTATTCAATTGAGCAAAAATTTTATACCCATATTATAGGTCACAGATACTCAATCTGTATAGATTTTGGAGAATCTAGCACTTATAGTTTTTTTACAGGGACACAAAGAAAAATTCTTTATCATTAAGGCCAATGGGGCCAAATTTTTAAAAGTGTGATAGCGTCTAAACGCCTTATTAATCTGAGCAAAAAAATTGTACACATGTTATAGGTCGCATTTGCACCAACTGTATAGATTTTGGTGAATCTAGCACTACAGTTTTTTTACAGGGACACAAAGAAAAATTCTTTATCATTATGGCCTATGAGACCAAATTTTTAAAAGTGCGATAGCATCTAAACGCCTTATTCAATTGAGCTGAAAATTTGTATGAATATTATAAATCACTGTTGCACTAACTATAAGCATTTTGGTGAATCTAGCATCTATAGATTTTTACAGGGACAAAACGAAAAATTCTTTATCATTATGATCTAAGGGCTCAAAGTTCAGTAGCGTTAAATAAAACCTCGTGTGATATATGGAGAAAAAAACACTCTATTATGGTTTTCTCTCTTTTGTTTGTTTAGCAATTCCTCTTTCTTTATTTTATCTACAAAACTGTTAGTTACTCAATGTTCGGAAAGTCGAGTGGAGTCACTCCAGATTTTTTTTTTTACTTTCCGAACACTATAGTGAGGAAAGTATTGTAATCATGTCAAAAATCCCAATTCGAGATTTTGATGTTTCTATACGTTTTGAGGTCCCCTGAGTCCGTTTTCACTATTTTTACGATGATGTATGTATGTGTGTGTGTATGTGTGTATGTCTGTGAGTGAACACGCTAGCGTCTAAACGCTTCGTTCGATTAACCTGAAAGTTGGTACGCATATTGTAAGTCACCATAGTACGAACCCTATAGATTTTGGTGAATCTAGCACTTATAGTTTTTTTACAGGGACACAAAGAAAAATTCTTTATCATTATGGCCTATGGGAGCAAAATCTTAGAAGTGCGATAGCATCTAAACGCCTTATTCAATTGAGCAAAAATTTTATACACATATTATAGATCACAAATACTCAATCTGTATAGATTTTGGAGAATCTAGCACTTATAGTTTTTTTACAGGGACACAAAGAAAAATTCTTTATCATTATGCCTATGGGGCGAAATTTTTAAAAATGTGATAGTGTCTAAACGCCTTATTAATCCGAGCAAAAAAATTGTACACATGTTATAGATCACAGTTGAACTAACTGTATAGAGTTTGGTGAATCTAGCACTTACAGTTTTTTTACAGGGACACAAAGAAAAATTCTTTATCATTATGGCCTATGGGACTAAATTTTTAAAAGTACGATAGCATCTAAACGCCTTATTGAATTCAGCTGAAAATTTATATGAATATTATAAATCACTGTTGCACTAACTATAAGCATTTTGGTGAATCTAACATTTATAGGTTTTTACAGGGACACAACGAAAATTTCTTTGTCATTATGATCTATGGGCTCAAAGTTCAGTAGCGTTAAATAAAACAACGTGTAATAGATGGAGAAAAATACTCAAACACTCTATTATGTTTTTCTCTCTTTTGTTTGTTTAACAACTACTCTTTCTTTACTTTATCTACAAAACTGTTAATTACTCAATGTTCGGAAAGTCGAGTGGAGTCACTCCAGATTTTTTTTTCTTGAGCACAGAAATGTATGCGTACGTACATAAGAATCGGGATTATGGCCTTGATGGTTATGGCCGAATGGCAAGACAAAATACGAAAGGGGAGAAAATTGATTCACAAGAACAGTATTTAACAGATAAAGTGTAGCTGTATTTGTAAAAGTTTTGTAATGTACTAGAAAATATATGTATATATTCATCAATAATAATTTTTTTCTATACATATTCAACTTTTACATTCATATTTCCGGGCAAAAATGACCTTGACTGACGAAAATGCGAATACGTTAAACAGTTCATTTCATCAATCATCCATGTCGGTTTTAGATTATTTTGATAGTAAATGAAAAATTAATTTCATAACTCTCTGAATTAAGCCCAGACAACCAATTTTAAATTTGGAGAAATATAGGCAGTATTGCAGTTCTATCTTATATTTATAAACAACCTTCTTTAGAAATGTTTTTACTTTCCGAACACTATAGTGAGGAAAATATTGTAATCATGTCAAAAATCCGAATTTGAGATTTTGATGTTTCTATACGCTTCGAGGTCCTCTGAGTCCGTTTTCCTTATTTTTACGATGATGTATGTATGTGTGTGTATGTATGTGTGTATGTCTGTGAGTGAACACGCTAGCGTCTAAACGCTTTGTTCGAATAAGCTGAAAGTCAGTGCGTATATTGTAAGTCACCATAGTACGAACGCTATAGATTTTGGTAAATCTAGCATTTATAGTTTTTTACTTTCTTCTATATGTAATATAGAGAAAGTATTGGATTCGCGAAAATTTTCGAAGTCCACTTTTTGATGGATTTACATGTTTTCGGATGTGGAGAACACGAATCAATAGTTTTTAGAAAATGTCTGTCTGTCTGTCTGTCTGTCTGTCTGTCTGTCTGTCTGTCTGTCTGTCTGTCTGTATCATTTTTTTGTGGACGCTGTATCTCACGAACCAATGAATGAAATTTAACCAAACTTGGTATTTAGTTGCACCCTGACATGAACTGGTGCTGATTAGATTTTGGGATCAATAGCTCAACAGGTGGCGCTGTAATCGCATTTTATGCAAATTTTTAACATGGCAGCATAGGACAAAATACCGTATAAATGGGCATAATGAGAGTTATTTTAAACTTACGATTGTAAAATTAATATGAATTATTGATAATAGTAGTAGTTAACTAGGAAACAAATTTTGTGCATGGGGGGGCATCGGTTCCCCCCCCAGGGGGTAAATCCCCCCCCGGGGAAGTAAATTTTCAAGATGGGTATCTTTCGAAAGGTCTCGTTGATAATAGTAATAGTTAACTTGGAAAAAATTTTTGTGCATGTGGGGGCATCGGTTGCCCCCCCACCGGGGGGGGAAGTTCCCACCCGGGGGGGCAAAATTTCAAGATGGGTATCTTTCGAAAGATCTCGTCAATACCTTTAAAACGAATGGTTGAACGATAAATCTGTGATAATTTAAACCAAAGTTATCGATTTTTTTTACTTTTAACAAAAAAAAACTTAGAAAAATATCGCAATTTTTTTTTTTTTTTTTTTTAACGAAATTTAACCAAACTTGGTATTTAGTTGGTCCCCGACATAAACTGGTGCTGATTATGTTTGGGGATCAATAGCTCAACAGGTGGCGCTGTGATAGCATTTTATCTAAATTTTTAACATGGCAGCATAGGACAAAAATTCGTATAAATGTGCATAATTAGAGTTGTTTTAAACTTGTGATTGTAAAATTAATATGAATTATTGATAATAGTAGTATGTAACTAGGAAAAAAATTTTCTGCATGGGGGGGCATCGCTTCCCCCCCCTAGGGGGGAAATACCCCCCCAGGGGGGGTAAATTTTCAAGATGGGTATCTTTCGAAAGGTCTCGTCAATACCTTTAAAACGAATGGTTGAACTATAAATCTGTGATAATTTAAAACAAAGTTATCGATTTTTTTCACTTTTAACAAAAAAAAAAAAAAAAAAACAGAAAAAAAAAAATCGTACTTTTTTTTTTTTTTTTTTTTTTTTAAATATTGTTACTCATTGAATATGTATAGGTAAATATAGAAGAAAGTCTTGTGGTGGCCACAACATACTAGTTTTTACAGGGATTCAAAGAAAACTTCTTTATCATTATGGCCTATGGGACCAAAATCTTAAAAGTGTGATAGCATCTAAACGCCTTATTCAATTGAGCAAAAAATTTATTTATACACATATTATAGGTCACACATACTCAATCTGTATAGATTTTACAGAATCTAGCACTTATAGTTTTTTTACAGGGACACAAAGAAAATTTCTTTATCATTATGGCCTATCGGGCGAAATTTTTAAAAGTGTTATAGTTTCTAAACGCCTTATTAATTTAAGCAAAAAGTTGTACACATGTTATAGGTCACAGTTGCACCAACTGTATAGATTTTGGTGAATCTAGCCCTTACAGTTTTTTTACAGGGACACAAAGAAAAATTCTTTATCATTATGGCCTATGGGGCCAAATTTTTAAAAGTGCGATAGCATCTAAATGCCTTATTCAATTGAGCTGAAAATTTATATGAATATTATAAATCACTGTTGCACTATCTATAAGCATTTTGGTGAATCTAGCATTTATAGATTTTTACAGGGACACAACGAAAATTTCTTTATCATTATGATCTATGGGCTCAAAGTTCAGTAGCGTTAAATAAAACATCGTGTAATATATGGAGAAAAATACTCGAACACTCTATTATGGTTTTATCTCTTTTGTTTGTTTAACACCTCCTCTTTCTTTACTTTATCTACAAAACTGTTAATTACTCAACGTTCGGAAAGTCGAGTAGAGTCACTCCAGATTTTTTTTTTTTTTTTTACTTTATGTTCAATAGAAGAAAGTATTGGATTTGTGAAGGTTTTCGACTTCAGCTTTTCGATCGATTTACACGTTTTGAAAAGTTCAGAATACGATTTTACCATATCTAGAAAATACATGCGTCCTTCTGTCTGTGTGTGTGAGACAAAAATTTTGTGGCGACTGTATCTGAAGGACTACTGCATAGAATTGCATATAAATATATATGTAAATGCGACTTGACATAAATTAGTTCCTGTCAACTTTTGTTGCCAATAGCTCAACAGGTGGCGCGGCTATATAGCGATTTTTAAAATTTCAGGGAAAGCTATATCTCAATAAATACTGCAAAAAGTTCATAGAAATTTATACGTACATGCACTTTGACATAAATTAGAGCCTATCACTTTTTAGTGTTAATCTCTGTACAGGTGGCGCTGCTATACAGCGATTTCCATAGTTTAAGGAAAGGCTGTATTTCAGGTTATATTGCGTATAATCGTACGGAGGACTATTAGTCTCAATCTACGGATAAAACGTTGTCGCCAGTTTTACGATGGTTGGACATTTATCGAAATCGAAAATTTATCGAAAATATAATTGAATAATTTGAAAGCGATGTTATCATAAAAAAAAAAAAAAATTGTATGTTGTGGACACCACATATCTTTCTTCTATATTTTCCTATACAAATTCACTCAGTAAAAATAATTTATTAAAATTATTATTAAAAAAAAAAAAAAATTATCTTCCATGATAATGCAGACGATTTCCATATTAGAGAAGTAGTATAACACTAAATATCCAAAAAAAAAAAAAAAAAAAAAAGTCTATTTTAATCAAAAAAAAAAAAAAAAAAGATTTGTTGTTGTTGTTGTTTTGTTTTTACTTTCTTCTATATGTAATATAGAGAAAGTATTCGATTCGCGAAAATTTTCGAAGTCCACTTTTTGATGGATTTACATGTTTTGGGATATGGAGAACACGAATCAATAGTTTTTAGAAAATGTCTGTCTGTCTGTCTGTATCATTTTTTTGTGGACGCTGTATCTCACGAACCAATGAATGAGATTTAACCAAACTTGGTATTTAGTTGCACCCTGACATAAACTGGTGCTGATTAGATTTTGGGATCAATCGCTCAATAGGTGGCGTTGTGATCGCATTTTATGCAAATTTTTAACATGGCAGCATAGGACAAAATTCCGTATAAATGGGCATAAAGAGAGTTATTTTACACTTGTGATTGTAAAATTAATATGAATTATTGATAATAGTAGTAGTTAGCTAGGAAAAAAATTTTTTGCATGGGGGGGCATCGGTTCCCCCCCCCCCCCCCCGGGGAAGTAAATTTTCAAGATGGGTATCTTTCGAAAGGTCTCGTTGATAATAGTAATAGTTAACTTGGAAAAAATTTTTGTGCATATGGGGGCATCGGTTCCCCCCCCACCACCGGGGGGGGGGGGGGAAGTTCCCACCCGGGGGGGGGGGGGGCAAAGTTTCATGATGGGTATCTTTCGAAAGATCTCGTCAATACCTTTAAAACGAATGGTTGAACGATAAATCTGTGATAATTTAAACCAAAGTTATCGATTTTTTTTACTTTTAACAAAACAGAAAAAAAATCGCAATTTTTTTTTTTTTTTTTTTAACGAAATTTAACCAAACTTGGTATTTAGTTTGTCCCCGACATTAACTGGTGCTGATTATGTTTGGGGATCAATAGCTCAATAGCTGGCGCTGTGATAGCATTTTATCTAAATTTTTAACATGGCAGCATAGGACAAAAATTCGTATAAATGTGCATAATAAGAGTTGTTTTAAACTTGTGATTGTAAAATTAATATGAATTATTGATAATAGTAGTATGTAACTAGGGAAAAAAAATTTCTGCATGGGGGGTATCGCTTCCCCCCCCTGGGGGGGAAGTACCCCCCGGGGGGGATAAATTTTCAGGATGGGTATCTTTCGAAAGGTCTCGTCAATACCTTTAAAACGAATGGTTGAACTATAAATCTGTGATAATTTAAAACAAAGTTATCGATATTTTTCACTTTTAACAAAAAAAAAAAAAAAAACTTAGAATTTTTTTTTTTTTTTTCTAAATATTGTTACTGATTGAATATGTATAGGTAAATATAGAAGAAAGTCTTGCGGTGGCCACAACATACTAGTTTTGTTAAAAGTAAAAGAAATCGATAATTTCGTTTTAAATTATCACAGATCTATAGTTCAACCATTCGTTTCAAAGGTATTGACAAGACCTTTCAAAAGATAATCGGGGGGGGGGGGGAGTAAATTTTCGCTTCCCTCCCTAACTACTATTATCAATAATTCATATTAATTTTACAATCACAAGTTAAAAATAACTCTCATTATGTACATTTATACGAAATTTTGTCCTATACTGCCATGTTAAAAATTTAGAAAAAATGCAATTACAGCGCCACCTGTTGAGCGAATAATCCCCAAATCTAATCAGCACTAGTTTATATCAGGGTCCAACTAAATACCAAGTTTGGTTAAATTTCGTTCATTGGTTCGTGAGATACAGCGTCCACAAAATTCGTGATACACACACACAGGCAGACAGACAGACAGATGGACATTTTCTAAAAACTATCAAATCGTGTTCAGGACATCCCAAAACGTGTAAATCCATAGAAAAGCGACCGACACACATACAATATATATTGAAATAAAACTTATTCTTTGGCGATTTTTCTGTGAGCGATGTTTTGCGACGTTATCGCGGCGATGTTTTTTCCGGCGACATCATGACGCGATGCCCATGCGGAGATAGGTATTTTATTCCCCCCCCCCCCCCAAAAAAAAAAAAAAAAAAAAATTGAATAAATAAAATAAAAAATAAAATACAATAAAATAATAATAATAATTAATTATTATAATTATCTAAATGGCTAATTGTGTCAAATAAAGCATGTTTTGAATCGAATTAAGGTCATTAGTATGTTTCACATTAGTGTGACATAAGAAAGCAAGAACGGAAAATCATGCTGTTCGCATGAATTATTAACACTTTCCAACTGTACATATTCGTTGTATCGTTTAACCTTCAAGGTACTTTGTCTGCGGAATCACGCAATGAACTGATAGAAAGTTTCATTGAATATCTAACTCTTAAACATTGTTTGAAAGTGACAAAAACGCTTTACACAAATGGAAATTCAACTACGGCCATTTCCACTTGTAGCCCCTAATGTATCGGAATATTATAGTGTAACCTTGTAAAGCCTAATGCCAAATGCACCATATTCTACATTAAAAAAAAAAAAAAAAAAAAAAAGTTTCAGATATCGGGGGGAAAAATGTCAATTTCATTATAATTTGTGCAGTGCAAAGTTCTTTAAATATGATTTAGAAAAAAGGTCTCTCATAAAACACAATACATTGCCATTTATTTGGGTGTCGCTGTACACAAAACAATTAGGCTATTTATACGATTTTAAATAGGGAACATGCCATATGCAGTCAAATAGAGAGAAAGGCAGATAGATTAAATGAAATCTTAATCACTTTTAAATATTGTTAGAAATTTTAAAAACGCATAATGAAAATAAAAATGCAATTGCAGCAATTTCCAATTGTAGCCCTTAATATATCTGAATATTTTTGTGAGGTCCTGTATATCTTAATGCTGATCATTACTATATTCTATAGATTATTATTATTATTATTTGGTGTGTGTGTGTGTGTGCATATATGAATAATAAATGTCATTTTCATTGTGATTTGGGCAAAATAAGAATTACTGAAATCTGGTTTATAGAATTACCCCCCAAAGAATGCAACGCTTTACAATTCTTTTGGATGTCCCTGTACACAAAGCAGTGGTAGTATTTACTCTATTTTCAGTAGGGAACATTGTATAGTGAACTTGAATACCATACAGTAGGTGATCAAATTATTAGAATTTTATTTATTTATTTTATTTTTATTTCATAAAAAATGATGGACGAAATGAACTTCAGATATTCAAAGAACATTTATAAATTCATATGTTACACTATCGATTTAGTCACGAATACAATTAATGGACTAAGCGTAAACTGAAGAAAAACAAAAATACTTTGAATCATCCTGTATCACAAAGAGCTACAAAAGACTTTGACACATTGTTACACTCACAGTGTACAATATTTGTATGCTTTTTTTTTTTTTTTTGTTTTTTGTGTGTGTGTGTTAGGTGGAATAGCCGAATTATTTAGGCAGATATATCGTTTGAGACACACACACACACACAAAAAAAAAAAAAACCTAGGATGTTGTGGCCACCACATGACTTGCTTCTGTATTTTCCTATGCAAATTCACCCAGTATAATTTATTAAAATCAATATTTCATAAAATTATCTTCCATGATAATGCAGTACGATTTCTATATTAGAGAAGTAGTATAACACTAAATATCCAAAAAAAAAAAAAAAAAAAAAGGGTTCATTTTATTCTCGATATTACATAAAAAAAGTTTTTTTTTTTTTGTTTTGTTAAAAATGAAAAAAAAAAAAATCGATAACTTTATTTTAATTCATCGCAGATCGGTGGTTCAACCATTCAATTTAAAGGCATTTACGAGCTCTTTTGAAAGACACCCATCATGAAAAGACACCCATCATTCCCCTCGAGGGGGGACTTCCCCCAGTGGGGGGGGGGGGGGAGGCGATGCTCCTACATATACAAGATTTTTTTCCCAGTTGACTATCTCTATTATAAATAATTTTTGTAAATTTCATAATCATTATTAAAAAATAATTCTCTTTATGCACATTTATACAAAATTTTGTCCTATACCACCATGTTAAAAATTTAAAAAAAGTGGGATGGCAGCGCAACCTGTAAGACAATTTTTACCAAAAGTTGATAGGCACTAATTTATGTCAAGATGTAACTACATACCTACCTGTAACTATAACCTATAACTACATATATCTACGTACCAAGGTGTAACTACATACCTAGGTGTAACTACATACGTATCTACATACATTTTATTTCACAGAATTTCATACCATTTATTTGTATGAAATTCTGTGCAATAGTTCCTGAGATACAGTTGCCACAAAATTTTGTCACACACAGACGGACAGACATTTTCTTAAAATGGTCAAATCGTATTCTACAGCTCTCAAAACGTGTAAATCCATCAAAAACCCGAAGTCAAGAATTTTTACGAATCCAATGTTTTTTCTTTCTTCTATTGAATATAGACGAAAGTAAAAAAAAAAAAAAAGCCGCACTTGGATATATTTTTTTTCTCCTTCTGCAACCGCCAATTTTATCGTTTAAAAAGCAGATTTTCGAACATATTTTATTACATCGTCTTCCACGTACACTTTAGAATTGAGCCCTGTGTTAAAAACAAAATGCAATTGACAGGAAAACTGTAGTTTTAGAAAGTATTTTAAAAATGCCAAGAATAAGGTAATTAGTGATACCACAAAAATATTTATGTTAGAATGAAAATCAAAAAATATTTTACGCGATGGCAAAATAATTAAATGTTAACGATTGGTGAGATGGTTTATAGCAAGATATAATTTTTTTTTGGCTGTTTAAACTGGAAATACGGCTGTAGGCGGCCACGTTGCTCATTCAAGCGAGATGACCGCAAGTTAAAAAGCAAATATTCCAAAAATCGATTTGTATCATTTCAAAAGATCCAAAAAAGTGTTTAGCAAACAATTTCTTCAAAAACAGTGCAACAACAATTAAACAAAGCAGGTTAAAAACCAGGAGATCTGCAAAAAAAGCCATTATCCAGGAAAATAATAATAATAAAGACCAAACAAACAACAAATATATATATATACATATATATATATATGTATATATATATATATATATATATCAATTAATCATTAGGCTGAACTGGTTTTCTCCGATGAGTCAAGTTTGTTTATTTGATTGCCATACAGTAAAATTTCTGAGATTTATATTAAAAAACTGTATAGTACATTAAAGCAGTATTTCCATATAACGGTGGAATTACCCAATGCAGAAGCAGAATACATATTTTTATTAATTGTTTAGACCTAACAAATAAATAGTTATATTTCATATATTCAAATATAACGTGTTTATTGCATATAATAAATCATTTGAATATAAAATATATGTTTATTATATTACGTTTAAAAAGAAAGTTTTATGTAGATCTTTATAAAGTACTACTTCGTGGAGTGTAATAAAGCGAATTACTAAATCAAAAATGTAATTATCTATCATTTTACCTCATTGTTATTATACAAACATGTCAGTTTCATTTGTTTCAATTATTAGTTTTGAAGTTATAACAAATAAAATAATCTGGTGGTGTCACTCACACGACTTTCTCTTACCCTGAAATTTAATACTATTAATACAGATTCGAGATTAAGGAGTAAGATAACGAGTACTGTTATACGTAAACACAAATCAAATTAGGCTTCGGAACAGCTTTATTTGACGAATAATTGTGTGTGAGGGGGGTTACCGCCCCCTCAACCCCTCGTTTCATTATTTTACCTACATTTATATGGAATTCAAATCTGTTATTAACTTCGAAAGTTGATTTGAAATTATCCAGACAATTTTCACGCGCAACATTCCTTGAAACTTATCAATCTTGATTAAACTGTCCTAGTAACAAATGTATTAACTTCAAAATACAACATTTGAATCGCCTGATTTTTTTTTTTTTTAATTTACTCTAAGAGACACAGACAAAGATCAATTGTTAAAAATTCGACTTCGGTACTCAGGAAGCCTCAAAACGTGTAAATATACAAAAAAAAAAAAAAAAAAACAAGCTATGAATATTTAATTAAAAAACTACATTATTTACCATATGGCTATTAGGAATTAATTTCAATTCCTGAGCAGCTTCCCTGGACATGGTAAAATATTATAGTAAAGCACTTTCACTAACAATAAAAAATATTGTTATTGCTTAAATATTGGCAGCCCTGTATATCTTCTGAAGGTTATGTACACACCCCATGGTACACACAAATATAATCCTATATAAATAACACACGGCACAACCTGAAATATACTTTCATCAATTTTCAAGCATTGTCGCACTATAATCTACTTCTTTTCTGTAGCTCTGTAAACGAAAAATGATAGATTTCTATACCAGATTCTACACGATACATGTTTTTACGCATATAAAGAATATATATTCGTTTCATTTAGTTTATTGCAGTCTGTAGATGCTAAACTCTACTTACCTGCATTTCCCCCCATAGACGTAATGTATTTGAATTCTCTTGGGTGTCCTTGTACACGAACCATTTGCTTCATCTCAACGAAAAGTTTAGTGCAGCATCCCTATATGATACACATTTATAATACCAAGTTTGGAGTTTCTGCTGTAATTTGTTTTTTAGATATACTGATAACAGACAGAGACACACACACAGACAGACATATAGACCAACCGCTAAAAGCATGATTTTTGGTTTCAGGGGACCTCAAAACGTGTAAATATAACAAAATCTCAATTTCGAAAATTTGATCCTAAAACAATACTTTCTCTACCTTATGGGTAAGAGAAAGTAAAAAGGTATAAGTCAATTTTTCTACGGCGCGTCTTTTTTTTTTTTTTTTCCCAGACTGTAACTTTTTTTTTTTCAAAAATTATTAACTTTTTTGGCAAGTTCTTTGCTTATAACACGAATGGATTTCAAGAAAATTTTACAAAACTTGCAGAAAAAGGGAGAAAACATTAGAGAAACATTATTCTGAAAAATAGAATTTACACGTATAATATTCGCTCAGATAGGAATATGAGCATTTTTAGTAAATAATTTTTTACAGTGTAAGTTACTTTTTTTTTAATTACATAGGTTGGGAGCTAAATATATTGAGCATCCTGTGTCAAAAGTTCATTTGAATAGAATAAAAATTAAGAAAATTGTTGGCAAAGAAACGGACTTGATTTTAGAAAATGTCCAGAGTTGAAATTTCATAAGAGGTTTTTCACGTATCACGTATTTAATTTGTGGATCGAGTTATTTCAGCCAGTTGCAAAAGTTTTTTTTTTTTTTTTTTTTTTTTTTTTGTGTGTGTGTGTGTGTGTGTGTGAAAAACCTTTTATCATCTCACAAATCTGAGTAAATAAATAAAAATAATCTGGTGTGTCACTCACACGACTTTCTCTTACCCTGAAATTTAATACTATAAATACAGGTTGCAGATTGAAAGGTAAGATAACGAGTACTGTTATGTAAACCTGCGTTAAACAATTCATATTATGCTTCTGAAGAGTTTTATATGATAATTAGTTCTGTGTGAGGGGGGCTACCCTTTCAACCCCCCGTTTCATTTATGCACCTACATTTATATAGAATTTAATTCGGTTATTAAAAAATAATTCTGTTTTTAAAAAATAATTTATTAAAATTATTATTTAAAAAAAAATTATCTTTTATGATAACGCAGACGATTTCTATATTAGAGAAGTAGTATAACACCAAATATCCAAAAAAAGTCCATTTTATTCTCAATATTTTTTTTAAAAATACGATTTTTTTTTCTAAGTTTTTTTTTCATTAAAAGTAAAAAAAATCGATAACTTTGTTTTAAATCATCGCGGATCGATGGTTCAACCATTCGTTTTAAAAGTATTGGCGAGCTCTTTTGAAAGATACCCATCATGAAAATTTACTCCCCTTGAGGGGGGACTTCCCCCCCAGGGGGGGGGGGGCGAGGCTCCTAAATACACAATTTGTTTTCCCCAGTTAAGTATCTCTATTACAAAAAATATATATTCGTTTCATTTGGTTTAGTGCAGTCTATAGACGTTAAACTCTACTTACCTGCTATTTCCCCCATCGACGTAATGTATTAGAATTCTCTTGATTGTCCCTCTACACGAACCATTTGCTTGATCTTAACGAAAAGCTTACTGTAGCATCCCTATATGATACACATTTAGAATACCAAGTTCGAACTTTCTGCCATAATTTGTTTTTGAGATATGCTGATAACAGACACACACACACACACACACAGAGACATACACACAGACCATTTGCTAAAAACATGATGTTCGTATTCAGGGGACCTCAAAACGTGTAAATATAACAAAATCTCGCGTTCGAAAATTTGACCCAAAAACAATACTTTCTCTACCTTATGGGTAAGAGAAAGTAATATGTTAAAGTCAGTAACCCATAAGGGTTTTTTCACAAAAAAGAAGTTTTGCAACGTGGCTGAAATAACTGGATCTCTAAATTAAATACATGGCATGTTAAAAACCCCTTAGGAAATTTCAACTCTGGAAAATATTTAAAATCTAAATCGTTCATTTGTCGGCAATTCGTTTACTTTTAACACTAATCAAATTAATTTTTGACATAAGTTGTCCCATATATCTAGCCTTCAAACCATGTAATAAAAAATTTACTATTTGCGCAGTAAAAAGATATTTTCTAAAAATGTTTATATCCCAGCGAATATTACACGTGTAAATTTTATGTTTCAAAATATTGTTTCTGTAATGTTTTGTCAATTTTTCTGCGAGTTTTGTAAAATTTTCTTGAAATTTATTCGTGTTATAAGCAAAAAACTTCTCAAAAATTAATAATCTATCTTAATAATTAATAATCTCCCTAAGTAATTGTGCTATCCCCCCCCCCCCAAAAAAAAATGCATAGGGTAGGTGCTCCAGTGATTGGCATGCTCCAGTAATTGACATCTAACCCGAAATAATTAATAAATAAGAAAAATAACAAAATCATATATTTTACATATGAGAATTTTAACATTTTATGTCAAACACTGGAGCATAGGGTGCTAATAACTGGTAAAATGAATAACTAGCAGTGTCAAACACTGGAACATAGTCTGTCAATTACATATAAAATGAAAAACTGGCAGTGTCAATTACTGGAACATTGATAAAATTCATAAAAAAAAAAAAAAAAAAAAAAAAAGTTATCAAATGTATATATTTTAACATATATGTGGTTCTGAATATCTTTCATACCATATGTATTAATTTAAGATTTCTAAAAATATTTTCTGATGACTAGAACATTAAAAACATCAGAGATTGCTCTAAAAGTGTCAATCACTGGTGCACTTACTTAGTAAGTGCAACAATGTATTAAAGTTATAAGTTATTTGTAGATTTTTATGATACAGGTTGATACAAAGTATTTGTGATTTTCTTTAATTTGTATTTGGCCCCCTAATTGCACTGATGACTAAACAGATAGTAGAAAATTTGAATTTATAAATGTTTTGCGTGTCTGAAGTTCAAGGCCATTTCATCCAGTATTTTTTTTAGAAAATTGAAAAAAAATGTAAAAAAAAAACAAAAAAAAAAAAAAAAAAAAAACATAGTAAGTGCAACAATGTATTAAAGTTATAAGTCATTTGTAGATTTTTATGACACAGGTTGATACAAAGTATTTGCGATTTTCCTTAATTTGTATTTGGCCCCCTAATTGCACCCATAACTAAATAGATAGTGGAAAATTTGAATTTATAAATGTTCTTTGCACGTCTAAAGTTCAAGGCCATTTCATTCTGTATTTTTTTAGAAAATTGAAAAAAATGTAAAAAAAAAAAAAAAAACCATAGTAAGTGCAACAATGTATTAAAGTTATAAATCATTTGTAGATTTTTTATGATACAAAGTGTTTGTGATTTTCTTTAATTTGTATTTGGCCCCCTAATTTCACCCATGACTAAATAGATAGTAGAAAATTTGAATTTATAAATGTTCTTTGCACGTGTAAAGTTCAAGGTCATTTCATCCTGTATTTTTTCAGAAAATTGAAAAAATGGAAAAAAAAATCTAATAATTTGATCACTCACTCGTGTTTTTTCAAATAAAATCCGAAAAAAAAAAAAAAAAACCCCACTTTTATTTTATTTATTTATTTATTTAGTCCGAGAAAAAGGTGGATTTTTACAAGAAAACATGTTTTCTTGAAAAGACTTAAGTTTTCATTTTTTTTTTTTTTTTTTTAAGTAATAAATGAGAGTAGCTAAAAGAATTTTAAAAATTAAACATTTATGTTTCTTCTAAGTATAGTTTATATAGTTTCGGATAAAAACTTTTAAGATATTGAAATTTTTTTCTTTTTTTCTTTTGGTCCTATACAACTATTCAAAACTTTTTAAATACCAGTACTTTCATATTAACTTCGTAACAGAGATTAATCACCATTGTGAAATGAAATGAAATGACTACCGAATTACTTTTAGAACCATCGTTTAATACTTATAGCAGCCTACGTTCATTCCATCGCAACCTGCATAGCTGCCAACTTTTTTAGTTTTTAAATCAGATTTATCATGAATAATTAAAAAAAAAAAAAAAAAAAAAAAAAAAAAAAAATAGAAATCTGTCATATATATTTTTGTTCGGCGACTAAATAAACAAAAGAAAAAAAAAATCCCTATGACGTGTCCCTTAAAAAACGGGAGCCACTGCAATAATAAATCTATGTTAATTTTATGGTGATCTTTGTTAACCTAAATTCATGACATGCACTTAATATGGAAGTATCACAATTCCTTATTCCTTAATTAATTATAAGTTTTTTTTTAAAAGAAAATTTTTAAAAAACGAAATTGAAGAATAGTTGTTTTGTAATTTTTTTTTTCATGCTCATGTACAATAGTTTCTTCATCCAGGACTCACTGTGACCATACTTTAAAATTTCTATAACTACATGAAGATAAAAGGGCGGGGTGCAATTAAATTTTTTTACAATTGCAATCAATAAAATACAAAAGTCTTTGTAAAAAAAAAAAAATAATAATAATAAATAAATAAATAATAATAATAAATAAAATAAAAATACTAGTCAATTACAAAAAATATTTCTAAATTTCCATTGTACAATAATATTAATAATTGCCGAAAAGTTGTTAGAAAAAAAGGTCCTTATGAAAATATTAAACGAAAATTTCTGAAATTCGGTGAGCACTTTTATCTTTTTTTTTTTCACATATGTTGATTTATGGAGATACAACTTTTTTATTCAAAAATCTTTAAATAAATTAGATGTAACACAAATTATGTAAAAGTAAAGCAACTTTTAGCTTTAGATTTAAAAATTTCGGATTATTTCTTGATCAGTATTAGATAATAAGCAATTTATGTCCTTGTTTGATAATAAGCAATTTATGTCCTTGTTGTTATATCCTTGTTTGTCCTTTTGTACTCCCGTGTTTGTCCTTCATTTTTAGTTTCTCATCATATTATAGGTATGAGAAAGTTTAGTATTCATGAAAACTGCCGACTTCTATTTTTTCACATTTTTACAGTTTGCATTTATGAAGAATCCTAAAATCACGAAAATAATCTGGTGTGTCACTCACACGACTTCCTCATACCCTGAAATTTAATAATATAAATACATATTGGAGATTAAGGGGTAAGATAACAAGTACTATTATGCAAACCTATGTTAAAACAATTCAAATTTTTTCATATAATGGAGTAGAAGGCTGTTTTTTTACCAACAATGTGAAAAATACCAGAGCCGGGAATCGAACCCCGGGCCTTCCGCTTAACGCGCGGATGCACTAACCACTGAGCTACCCTGGCTGATAACCAGGTCGGCCCTTCTCACATAATTTACGTTGGCAAGGTCACCGAGTCTGCATTAAAGCAGCGATATCAAGTGACAAAAGTGTTGGTAAAAATCAGCCTTCTACTCCATTCTATGAAAAATTAATTTCCAGGTTGATGAATTAAATTTCTGAATTGAGTTCAAATTAGGCTTCGGAACAGCTTTATTTGACAAATAATTTTATATGAGGGGAGCTGCCGCCCCCCTCAACCTCCTGTTTCATTATTGTACCTATATTTATATAGAATTGAAATCAGTTATTAAATTCAAAAGTTCATTTAAAATTATTCAGATAACTTTCACACGCAACATTCCTTGAAACCTATCGATCTTGATCAAACTTTTCTAGTAACAATCGTATTAACTTCAAAATACAACATTTGTATCGCCTGAAATTATTTGTTTTTAATTTACTCCAAGAGACACAGACAAAGATCAAACGTTAAAAAACTTGACTTCGGTAATCAGGAAACCTCAAAACGTGTAAATATACAAAAAAAAAAAAAAAAAAAAAAAAAAAAAAAAAACAAGCAATGAATATTTAGCTTAAAAACATACATTATTTACCATATTGCTATAAGGAATTCATTTCAATTCCTGTGCAGCTTTCCTGGGCATGGTAACATATTATAGTAAAGCGCTTCCACTAACTATAAAAAAGAATGTTATCGCTTAAATATTTGCAGCCCTGTATATCTTTTGAAGATTATGTACAAACTACATGGTGCACCTAAATATAATCCTATAGTAATAATAGATGGCACAACCTGAAATACACTTCCATCAATTTTCAAATATTGTCGCACTATATTCTAGTTCTTTTGTGTCACCCTGCAAACGAACAGTGAATGGTTTCCTTACCATATTTTATATTACACATGTTTTTATGGATATAAAAAATACATATTCATTTCATTTGGTTTAGTGCAGTGTATAGAACATGTTAAACTCTACTTACCTGCAATTTCCCTCATGGACGTAATGCATTTGAATTCTCTCGGGTGCTAATTGCTTCACCTCAACGAAAAGCTTAGTGTAGCATCCCTATATGATACACATTTAGAATACCAAGATTGGACATTGTGCTACTTATTTGTTCTTGAGATATACTGATAACAGACAGACACACACACAGACCAACCGCTAAAAACATGATTTTCCGTTTCAGAGAACCTCAAAACGTGCAAATATAACAAAAATTCACTTTCGAAAATTTGACCCCAAAACAATACTTTCTCCACCTTATGGGTAAGAGAAAGTAAAACTAGTATGTTGTGGCCACCACAATACTTTCTTCTATATTTTCCTATACAAATTCACCTAGTAACAATATTAAAAATAAATAAATAAATAAAATAAAACGATTTTTTTCCCCAAGTTTCTTTTCGTTAAAAGTAAAAAAAAAAAATCGATAACTTTGTTTTAAATTATCACATATTTATAGTTCAAACATTCGTTTTAAAGGTATTCACGAGACCTTTCGAAAGATACCCATCTTGAAAATTTATTCCCCCAGGAGGGAAGCGATGTCTCCATATGCACAATTTTTTTTTCCTAATTAACTACTACTACTATCAATAATTCATATTAATTTTACAATCACAGGTTAAGAATAACTCTCATTATGTACATTTATACGAAATTTTGTCCTATGCTGCCATGTTAAAAATTTGCATAAAATGCGATCACAACGCCACCTATTGAGCGATTGATCCCAAAATCTAATCAGCACCAGTTTATGTCAGGGTGCAACTAAATACCAAGTTTGGTTAAATTTCGTAAAAAAAAAAAAAAAAAACGATTTTTTTCTAAGTGTTTTATCGTAAAAAGTAAAAAAAATCGATAACTTTATTTTAAATTATCACAGATTTATAGTTTAACCATTCGTTTTAAAGGTATTGACGAGACCTTTCGAAAGATACCCATCTTGAAATTTTACTCCCCTCGAGGGGGGACTCCCCCCCCCCGGGGTATTGACGAGGCTCCTACACATACAAAAAAAATTTCCCAGTTGACTATGTCTATTATAAATAATTCTTGTAAATTTCATAATGATTACTGAAAAATAATTCTCTTTATGCACATTTATACAAAATTTTGTCCTATATCACCATGTTAAAAATTTAGGAAAAGCGGGACGGCGACGCAACCTGTAAGACAATTTTTACCAAAAGTTGATAGGCACTAATTTATGTCAAGGTGCAACTACATACCAATTTGTATGAAATTCTGTGCAGTAGTTCCTGAGATACAGTTGCCATAAAATTTTGTCACACACACACACACAGACAGACAGACATTTTCTAAAAATGGTCAATTCATGTTCTACAGCTCTCTAAACGTGTAAACCCATCAAAAACCGAGGTCGAAAATTTTTACGAATCCAATACTTTCTTCTATTGAATATAGAAGAAAGTAAAAAGATGTGAGGTTGGTCAGTTTGTTGTTAGTTTGTATCGACATTATTTCAAACATGAATGACGGTTAAAATGTTAGACAAGTTTTAAAATAGTATCACTTATGAAACTGGCCACAACCCTGATTTCAATATTCTAATTTGTAAACTTTGTAAATTAAACTGAATTTAAAATATTCGTAATATTTGTTGAATAGGGTAAATTTCACATAAATGTGCATTTTAAAAATTATTGCAAGTTAAAAATACAAAACTGACACCAGTAAGATTTAGCAGCAAATGAGTATAAGGTAAATGTGTCGATAATGGAATTCTAAAGGCCAAGTAAGGTGCACTGCCCTTCACAAAGGCTCTAAAAGGAACACTGTTAATACTTTCATTTACATTCAACAGAGGAAAGTACTGATTAGACTTCCAGTTTTTGATGGATTTACACATTTTGAGAGATCCAGAAAACGATCTGACCACTTTATTTTAGACAATGTGTGATGCGTGAGAAAATAGAATGGCAGCTCTCGCTTTAGAACTAATGTATATAATTTTAATAAAAATATGTAGCTGCATTTTGGACATAAATTAGTGCCTATGAAATTTAATAAAAATCGCCCTACAGGTAGCGTTGCGATCCCATTTTTTTTTTCCAAATTTTTAACATGGCAGTATAGGATAAAATTTCGTGTAAATGCCTGCAATCAGATTTTACGAATGATTGTGAGATTAAATAGAATAATTTATAATAGTGTCAACTATTATTATTATTTTTTTTTTTTTTAAGTAGGAGCATTGCCTGCTCCCCCTCCCCTCCCCCCTTTCCCGGTGTAAATTTTCAAGAGAGCAATTTTCAAAAGAACTTGTCAATACCTTTAAAATGAATGGTTGAACCTTGAACCATACATAATTTAAAACAAAGCTGTCGATTTCTTTCATTTTTAACCCCCCCCCTCCCCGTAAAAAAGGAGCAATTTTTTAGATATCGTCTGTAAGGCACAGAACTGACTTTCTTTCGACGTTTAATGGCGTACTTTTCTGAGATGAAAATCGTCTGCATTTATCATGGAGAATATTTTAATCAATAATTTGTACTACGTGAATTTGCTTAAAATATATAGAAAAAAGTTTTATGAATGGTCACAACATAATATTTTTTTATTAGCCATTAAGGTAGGTCAGGTAACACCTTCTATTTACAAGTTTATTGGTACCAATCATATAAAGGAATTGAATAATTTATGAATAAAATTAACTTTTATAAAATTGTGTACACGACTGAATAATAGATACTGATACTGTAAATTTGAATTCCACAAAACAAAAATTCGGAAAGGCAAGCCTCTTTTCTTATTCTTTGAAAGAAAAAAAAAAAAATAAATTCCATTGTGATTTGATCATAACCAGTCTCCGTTTTCCTCCAGCTACGCTTAAATGTTTCTCTCGCTATAAAATCTTGGTAAATTTCTTTTTCTGAGACGGAGTACAATGTGTCTTTTTTTTTTTTTTTTTTTTTTTTTTTTGTAAGAACCATCATGATATGCTACATTAGGCAACAACGATTAGGTAATAGATTGTTGCTTTAAACTTATAGTAATATTTATAATTTAAATATGTTTGTAGATGTGGGAATTCAATATGCACATTCTTTATTAATTACAGCACTTGCGTGAATAATTAAACATTTATGCACATAATATGTGTAATTTTAAAGTTGTTGTTCAAACAAAAGTAAGTTTACAAATATCAATGCATTGAATTCACGAGCCTGCGTCTGTCTTTTATAAATCAAGTCAAATCTAAGTAGTATGAAAAATGCGTTTCTTACTTCCCCCCCCCCCTCATTGTTTTGGATCGATAAGACTTTCTAACAAAGTTAAAATATAATATACTTCATATATATATATATATATATACAGGGTGATCAGTTTAAAAGAGTACCCGTGGGTTTTTCTTATTACCCTTAAATCTGACGGATGTGGCAACTATTCTAACATTGAAGTATGATTGTTTGAACCTTGTTTAAGTTTGTTAGACAATTTCTAACACTGTTGGACTGTTACAACTTGTGAGGTAAAACAGAAATGAAGACGTGCAATTTTTTTAATCCTGTAATAATTTTATTTTTGAAAAACATAATTTAAATAAATTTTTTTACATTATCATTCCTCACAGAAAATCTTGAAAATGTTCGCCACCATTTTGAATGCAAGCATGAACACGTCGAACCAAGTTTTTGACACACTTTGCAGCATTGTTGGTGTTATTGACGAGATTTCTTTAGTTATGATCTGTTTTAATTCATCGATGTTTGCGTGGCTTCTCTGGAAAAGCCTATGAAATGATAATGTAAAAATGATAATGATAATGTAAATGTAATGTAGGGATGATAATGTAAGAAATTTTAATTAAATTTTGCTTGTCATAAATAAAATTATTACAGGATTAAAAAAATTGTGCGTCTCCATTACTGTTTTACCTCACAAATAAAGTTGTAAGAGTCCAACAGTGTTGGAAATTACCTCCCACACTTAAACAAGGTTCAAACAATTATATTTAAGTGTTAGAATAGTTGCCACATACGTCACATTTAAAGGTAATTAAAAAAACCAACGGGTACACTTTTAAATTGATCACCCTGTATATATTTGACGGTATGTAGTCCATATTTATAATTTTATCAAGGAGAATTACTTTTCAATTAAAGCCCAATCTTGCCGGTTGGCGACGAATTGCTTTTTAGACGTAAACCATACTCAAAATAAAATATGATTTTTTAAAGTAATTTTCCCATGATTTGTTAAGAAATGAAAGCTGTAAAACATTTTAGAACTGAAAAAATTTGCAAATTTTTTTAAAAATCATACATCTAAGGGCATATTTGCTTTTTTTTTTTTAAAGCTTAATATTTATTAAGTCTTATATTTTGTGCTTTATTACAGGCTCCGATCGTGAAAAACTAAGGGCTCTAGACGAAAAAAAATTAGGGTTGACTCCTAGATCTGAAAAGATCCACACGTCACGTGATGACCAATCAAAAAAAAGTGGGGACTTAAAAAATAAATAGCTGCGAAATAGTTCTGTATTTTTATAATCGGCAAAAAAAAAAAAAAAAAAAAAAAAGACAGTACGTACTTGTTGCATTGCTTAATCTTCCATGTACTTTGGTTACGCGATCACACAACGGACAGACAGACTGAGAGACTAATTAAATTTATACTCATTCATATATTGTCGTAAAATATTAAAACGTTTAATACAACGTAAATGCAACTCCAGAAATTTCTAATTGTAATCCTTACAGTGTCTGAATATTTTAGTGTAGCCCTGTATATCGTAGCGTCCAACATATCATATTCTATATCAAGCATTTTTTTTTTTTTTTTTTTTTTTTTTTTAATAAGCATCTGAATAATAAATGCCAGTTTCCTTATATTTTATGCAACACAAAGTTATTTAAATAATGTTTATAAATATGCCTCTCATAGAAAGTAATACATTGGGATTGTTAGGGGTGCATCTGTACACAAACCAGTTGTGCTATTTATACCATTTTAAGAGGGGGACATGCCATAGTGAAATTTAACAACATATATCATTTCTGAAAAATTGTGAAAATATTTACGGAAGCCAGAGGCAGACAGATAGACAGACAGAACAAAAATATATGGACATAAGACTGACAGACTAATACAAATCATAATCACTCTTAAACATTATTAGAAACTGATAAAAATGCTTAATAGAAACGAAAATGCTATTGCAGCAATTTTCAGTTTTAGCCCTTAATATATCTAAATATTATTTTGTTAGAAATATCTCTCATAGAACGTAATGCTTTGGAATTCTTTTGGGTGTCCCTGTACACAAACCAGTGGTGGTATTTACTCCAGTGAGACTTAGAACGCAAACAGACAGGCACACAAACGGCTTTTCAACTGTGTTAGAAAGTGTTAAAAAGAAAGAAAGAAAGATGTATTTCTGTAATTAATTGTGATTAAATGTTGGCGAAAAAAACCCTGTATTTGGGAAAACAGTCGCAAAAATATCACGCAGTTTGGCAGTCTAATATACAACAGGAATTGCTTTGATTTGCGGCTAAATAATCATATGTTTCGGTAATAAGCTTTACAAAAAGTAGGAGTGAATTTTATAATTTTATCAATTATGGATAACGCCTCTTTTACAATACTCGTATTTCTTAACAAGATTTTTTTTAAAAAAAAAGTAAAGAAAATCGCCAAATTTGTTTAATTGTGGATAAACGTGTTTTACCATTTATCCTCGATCAATCACATTTATTCAGCTGCGAATTAGTCCTGTATTTCAGTAATCGTCTGAAAAATATTGTGTTATATTTATTAATCGACCACGACCACACACACATACAAACAACAACAACAACAACAACAAAAAAAAAAGAACATAAATTGATTAAAATTAATATTTTCAGAAGTCTACTTAGGAAAAATTTGAGTGCGAAAACGGATGCAGATTGATGGTCTTGAAACAAACCTTTCACAATAATAAATAAAAATAAATTAATTAAATAAATAAAATCAGCAGTCATAAAAAGGATTCTACGCGTAAATCGCACTGAGAAAAAAAATATACCGCCTTCATCTAGAAAAAATAAGTGGTCATTTTGTAAATCCCTAAACTAGAAATATAGATTTCCGAGCTATGCGCATAAGGCACGCCAATAAACTGAATAGACGAAATGATCGAGAATTTCTAATCTACACATTTCTAGATAGTGAAACAATATTCTGAATGTTTTGTATTGCGAGAAATTCTCGTTTGGTTTTCTAGAATTGGGTCATAAACCAAGATTATAGTTTCTGAAACCCGCCTCTTGTATTCGCATATATTTGCAGAGATTTTTAAATAACTTTGCCCTTGATAATATAGACAAACACTCTAGAATTCTAATAGGGGTTTCTAGAACTCTCTTTCAAAGGGGACTAGAATTTATAAGGATGACATGGAACTATTTTTTCTAGAGCTACAATTTAGATTCTAGATGTCAATTACAGAATTTTTTCTCAGTGTGGCGAACTAAAAAATAATCTTTCAGAAAAAATGGCAGACCTAAAAGAAACCCTTCATAAAAATCGGTTGACTTAAAGAAATTTCTTAAAATAAACTCGGACCAGATTATTATTTACTTCGCTAATCAATCGAAAAAGTTGCGAGTAAGCTATAAAGCATTTACTGGCCATTGGTGAGTTGCTTAAAATTTCAGGTCTGCTACAGATGTTATTTAGAAATGTAATCTTGTAATTGCGCTTATGATGTACAATTGTACATTCTTTGTTGACTAAATTTATAATATAATTTGTATAGTGCGTAAAATGTATAATTTGAGGTATAATTAGCAATTTATAGAGAACAATACAAAATAATTAAAATTTATAACATTTTGCATGAAAAAATAATTTGAAATGTGTGTTTTAGTGATGTACTATTTCATTACAAATCGAAATAGGTATGCGCTTTATTACAGATGGCTAGAAGGCACACACAGACAGAGAGAAAATCAGACCGAAAATATTAGTATTCATCAAACAATCTACGAAGGTATTAAAAATTAAACGGTTATTACTACTAAAATTTTATTTTTAACCATTTCCACTTGTCTGTCCCGTAATGCATTCGAATCCGTGTATGCGATACTGTAAGCAAAACATTAATGGTAATTCAAAGATTTTCAATGGAAAAGATGCTTTTGCGTAGGGTTGCAACGGATATCCGGCGAATATACTGCATCCGGCTGATTCGACCACTATGCCGGATAATTGGCAGTAGCTGGATATTATGATTATCCGGCAGTACATCTGGCCAAGGCCATGCTATGTTTTTATTGTTTACTAGCAAACCTGTGCGAAGTTTTCGCACTTTAACTTTTTTCTTATTTACCTTTAAAATTTAAAACTCATAAATATTACACCAATTTCACCATCTAATTAAAATTTTAATTTACCAGAAGCCAAACTATAATTAGAACCAAATTAATATTGTACAATAGTGAAATCAAAATCATTCAAAGAAAAGTTTCAAAATAAAATTCATGGTTCACGACCTAGTTTTCATACTTCCGCAGGCAGTACAGTTTTAATATAGGACTCCCACGACGCCTTTTAAATTTTTGTCGCCATATTAACGTTGACTTTTTATTAATTTTGGTATAATGTTTTGTTAAAAAAAAAAAAAAAAAAACTTATTCCTATTTTGATTATATTTTTTATGATTGTATTTTTTAGTCAATTTATGATAATACTTTTTATTCTGTATATATCTTTAAAGTATTGCTAGGCTCAAAAGGACGCTTGCAAAGGTTCTGAAGAAGCAACTTTCAAAAATATATTTTCCCGTAAAATAATGTCATCATACAAATGTCGTCATTTTTTCTTATTAGTTCATTGAGCTGAGTCCGCGTGCTTAAATATCGTTCATGTATAAATATTAATTTTTAACCTCGCGATCTTTATTAATTTCACCACTATCGTATCGTTTCGACAAAAAATAATTGTAACTGGTCCACATTAGAGAAATATTATATAGATTGATCTCATTATTAAAATTTCAAGATTATAAAGCTGGCAGTTTAATCTTGTAAAATATAAATCATTAATTTATTACATTAAATGTAATTTACTTTTATTAATAGAAAATTTTGTTTGTAAACAAAAGGAAAATGCGGGCAACTGTTATTCATGCATTATGTTCCTGTATGTATGAGCTAGACATGTATGTATGAGTGAGTTAAAAAGAAGTGGCAGAATAACAACTTTTTTTGCTATGTTATCAGCAAAAAAGTTAATTCTGTTCTCACAACACAAACTCTGAAGTTAGTTAGCATAGAACGAAAAACAGGGTTCATACTTATCAGGGAAAACCTGGAAAGCAGGGAATTTGTAATTTGTTAAAAAAAAGTCAGGGAAAACTCAGGGAAAATAAAAATTTTCATTAAAACTCAGGGAAAATCAGTTATAAAACCTGGAAAAACAATTTTTAGTTCCCCATCATACTATAGGTATGGGGAACTTAGGTAATCGTGAAAATTTTCGACCTCGGTTTTTTGACTTTTTTACACGTTTTCAGGTGTGAGGAATCCGAAAATGACAAAATTTGTATGGTGTCTGTCTGTAGGGTGTCTGTTAGTCCTTTAGTTTGTTAGTCTGTGTACACGATATCTCAAGAACGAATTGTTGCAGAGAGGTCAGATCAGTTTTAAAATATTACTTTCGACACTGGCAAGAACCCTATTCATTTGCAACATTCGAATTTAAAAACTTCGTAAGTTATTAGAAATTTACGATTTCCTTAACATGGGAGAATAGGACAAAAATTCACTTAAACGTGCATTTAATGGAAACTTTTTACTGTAAAAATGTCAGACCAGTTTTAAAATATCACTTTTGATGCCGGAATGAACATCAGTAACTATAAATATGCTACTTTGAAAATTTCGCAAGTTATTGGAAATTTACGAATTTCTTAACATGGCAGTATAGGGCAAAATTTCACATAAACGTCAATTTTGAGAGATATTTTCATCGTAAAGATGTCAGACTACTTTTGAAATATTATTTAGGACACTGGCATGAATATTAATGACTATGAATTTTCCAATATAAAAATTTCGTAAGTTATTGGAAATTTACGATTTACTTAACATGTCAGAATAAGGCAAAATTGAGCATGAACTTCCATTTTGAGGATCATAAATACATTAGACAACTTCAAAATTACATTTATGATATTTGTTTGAACATGATTGAATACAAATATTCTAATAGGAAAATTTCGTAAATTATTCGTAATTTACGATTTTATCAACATAGCAAAATTGTAAATTTTTCATATAAATATGAATTTTGATGATTATTGCATTGGAAATAGTAGCATGAAAACTAAACAACGGAATTGACCCTGATAAAGTAAATTAATAGATTACACTGTAAAAAAAAAAAATTGTAAAATCACGGTATTTGACCGTATAATTTTAGGGGAAATGACCGTTTTGTTGCCTAAACGGTCATAATCCGTAAAAGTTTTGGATGCATAATTTAGGAAATAACCGTATAATTTTATGGGAAATGACCGTTTTGCTAGCTAAACGGTCGTAGCCCGTAAATTGATGTTTCGAAAGTATAATTTTTTTTTATTTTCACGAGAAAAAGCCGTTAATCTACACCAAACCATTTTCTTATGAGAAAATCTCTTCAAATGCTATCATTTCAGTGACATCAAGAGAGAATTCCATTTTCAAACTGAAACTATGATTGCTATTTATACTAATTGAATGTGTTTAATTATGCACGCATGACGCATAGAAACATCCATTAGTTTTAATAAGCTATTGTTTTCTTAATTTAATTCAAAAAATTTCCATCTGACTGAAACTGAGTAACTGATATTGATGAAATTGATTTTCTTTGTCTATTAACATGAAAACATTAAAAAAGAAAGCTAAAATGGTTTCTTGATTTGAAGCCAGATTTTTAAAACACAAACTACAACCTAATAATTGTTTAATCCACAAAACACATTTTTTTATTTTATTTATTTATTTATTTATTTTAAACATACAGCATTCTAATTGCTCTTAACCCTCTAGTTAAGCCTTAGAAAACGGAAAATTTTAATGTTGTTTCCACAATGCATTTTTTACAATATGCTAAAATAAAGTTTATTTCAATATGAAATGAATATGTAATTAACCATTTGAAGGTAAGTCTTATGATTATTATGTATGATCTTTGTTGTTAAAAGACAAAGCTGTTTTATCTGAGTATGACCATCAGATATGTACATTACATCATATATAGCAGGTTCTGGTCTCGAAATACTTCAGTCTTTTCTTCATTCAATGGATTTTGATTTTGGGAATAAGGCCGATTGACTGCTATAAGTCCTAGGCCAGATGGGGAGTGCCCTCTGCGGGGATCTTTCTAAAGGGTCCTAGCCCGTATTTACGAAGAAAACCACGGAAAACCTCGAACGTCTAGGCCGACGAGCGTGACCTGGGATCGAACCCGGCATCTTATGTCTACTAGCTTTGAGCGCAGATCCGCTCGGCCGCTGGTGGGCTCCCTTCAATGGAATACAGCTTAAAAAAAAAAAAAAAAAAAAAAAAAAACTCTTCTGCTATTCTCAAAATTGCAAATACGCCTAACACTTCATAAACACAGTTTGAAATCGGCCTTATAATGAAAACCTGTTTGGATGAATAAGAATTAAGCTCTAGTTATTTCTTCTTTGCATCCACTACTGAAACCATAAAGATCGAAAACCATGAAAAAAATCGTATTAATTAGAGATACAAATTCTCTGTATTTATGTAAAAGATTTATTATTATTATTCAAAGTTTATTCTGCGTCTCGGTTAATTTTCAGAGATAGTGTAGTTTTCATAGTTTTTCATAGTTTTCAAAAGTTTCATTTTCTTTTTGAAAAAGGGTGAAAAATTCTCGCCCATTATTTACCTCTAATGAGAACCTTGAAATAAGACTACCTTTTTAGTGCTAGTGTTTACGAATAAAAACGGCCCACCAGCGGCCGAACGGTTCTGCGCTCAAAGCTGGTAGACGTAAGGTGCCAGGCTCGATCACAGGTCGCGCTCGTCGGCCTAGCCGTTCGGAGTTTTCTGTGGTTTCCTCCAAAATTTGAGTAAATACGGGCTAGGACCCCTCAGAAAGACCCCTCGGAGGGCACTCCCCCCTCAGGCCTAGGACCTACAGCTGCCAATCGGCCTTATTCCCAAATCCAATCCAGTCCGTTTACAAATAAAAATGATTTCGAAAAATAGTTAGATTTTCTTTCACAAAATTCAGTATCGTAGTCTTTATAGGGAAAAAATAAAATAAAAATAAAAACTTTTGCTTTTTCAATATGAGAATTGACTGACTTCTTAATTTTGTCAAAAATAGCAAATTTAGATTTTAAAATAGTCTTAAAATAAAATACTTTTGATGCATAGTTTGAACGTTAACAATTTAATCACTGTAAAAAAATTCTGTAAAAATAAAGCACTTTTTTTTAACATAAATACAGCATAAGTTGCTGTAAATTTGTATAGCTAGTTCTATAAAAATAATTGAAGATTTGTTACTTCACATTGTGCTGTAAATCGGTTTAAAAAAAATTCCAGATGTCTTTTGGTGCGTATGGCAAGATTTATCAACTAGTCAGTTCTGATGTTGAATTTATCTGTTTTTGTAAAGAAGAGTCTCTGTGATCCCAACAGCGCGGTTGGCAAAACGCTGGCCTCTGACACTGGTGATTGTGATTTCGAATCCCGGGTTACCCAAGACGGTTTGCTTCGCATGAAAATTAATAAATTAGCTTTTGCGTGTAAAAAATAAATACGTTTTTTAGTGTTGTGAATTTCTCCCTGCACGCATGTGTAATAATTGCAAGAAACTTTTTTAAACATTTGAGAAACTTTAACTTTTAATTTTACGGTCAGTGCTACTTTTTTTGCAGGTTGGTTGTATGTTTCGTCACGTAAAATTGCTGTCGATACATCATTCATCGTCTAAATGTATTTTTACGGGCTTGGACTGGAATATCTGCTGCCGGGCTTTGCCCGTAATTTTACTGCAGCATTTTTTACAGTGTATAGGATGCTACAGTAAGCTTTTCGTTGAGATGAAGCAAATGGTTCGTGCACAGGGACACTCAAAAGTATTCAAATACATTACGTCCACGGGGGAAATTGCAGGTAAGTAGAGTTTAACATCTACAGAGGCTGTTCGCACATTTTTTAGATGATTTTGATGGAGTGTACTGAAGCAATTTCACTCATATTTCGTGTTTTATTTGTTCAGTTGGAACCCCTTTTCTTAACTAACATTCTACATCATAATTTCTATGATAATAATGCTTTTTATAATATCGGAAGAGGTATATTTTTCTACTCCTCTTGAACGGCTTTCCAGAGTCCACAAAGCCGTTGTAGGTCGGTGTTTGGATAATGTTGATTTTAAGAGTCGAAAAACACAAAAATCCAACAGTGATACATCAGAAGATTTAGCAGGAATGTCAGTGAAGGGTATGGTTTTAATTCACGTTTTTTGTTCCATTTTTTTCTAGAAAAGCAATTGCGGATTGCGATGTGTGGCTGCTTGTTTTGTCTTGATGCAGTTCAACGGATTGATAGCATTGTGGATAAAGATCTGGATTTTCATTTTTAAAAATTGGAATTAAAATATGTTCTTGAGAGTATTTAGAGTTGATTTTGACATTTTTGTCACATTTTTTTGCTTTTATCGTGCGCTTGTATGAAAAAACCAGTGGCAATCATAAATCCTTTAGAAAAACTCTCTTTTGATGCTTTGAGCCATGTAGCAAAAATTTTTTTCTCCACTTTTGTGATAATAAATTGATCTTTTTTTATTGCAACCACTTAAATAGACCCAAGATTCATCTGTTGTTGCAACAGTTTTCCATTTTTCTCTTGATAAATGCTTTTCATAAAGATTTCACTAAAAACTATCTTTGGAAAGACTGGAAACCTATCCTTCCATCCACTGCCATTTTAAAAGCGCATTTTTGCATCTAAACAAAAATTATAAATATCAGAAGATAAATAAAACTTCCAAAAATATAACTGTTGTGAAAATAAAATTCTCCATGCAAACGATTTTTTCTTACTGCGAAATAAAATCGTCTAAAAAATGTGCGAACAGCCTGTATAGACTGCACTAAACCAAATGAAACGAATATTTATTTTTTGGAATAGAGATAGTCAACCGGAAAAAAAAATTGTGTATGTAGGAGCCTCGCCTCCCCCCCCCTGGGGGGAGGGGGGGAAGTCCCCCCTCGAGGGGAGTAAATTTTCATGATGGGTATCTTTCAAAAGAGCTCGCCAATACCTTTAAAACGAATGGTTGAACCATCGATCTGCGATAATTTAAAATAAAGTTATCAATTTTTTTCATTTTAACAACAACAACAACAAAAAAAAATTAATTTTATTTATTTATTTATTTTATGTAATATTGAGAATAAATTCAATTTTTTTTTTTTTTTTTTATTTTATTTAGTGTTATACTACTTCTCTAATATGGAAATCGTCTGCATTATCATAAAAGATAATTTTTTCAAATAATAATTTTAATAAATTGTTTTTTAAAAACCGAATTAAATTCTATATAAATGTAGGTGCATTAATGAAACGGGGGGTTGTGGGGGGCGGTAGCCCCCCCCCTCACACAGAACTAATTATCATATAAAACTCTTTCGAAGCCTAATTTGAATTGTTTAACACAGGTTTACCTAACAGTACTCGTTATCTTACCTCTTAATCTGCAACCTGTATTTATAGTATTAAATTTCAGGGTAAGAGAAAGTCGTGCGAGTGACACACCAGATTATTTTTTAGTTAGAAACCGAATTATATTGAAATTCTTCACATACACAAATGAAAACAAGAACGGAAAAGTATGTGGTACGCATTGGTTATTATTCAGATGTGCCTTTCACTTTTGTTTGTTTACTGAATTATTCACTGATTCAAATTTGTTTAAACGCCTGGTAAGTACTAAATGCTCGAAAAATCGATTGGAGTGGCACCCGGTTTTTTTTTTTTTTTTTTTTCCCATTTTTAATGCAGGCAACTATATAATTTTTTTCTTATTAGTTTTAAAATTCTTTGTTTATCAGGTTATCCCTAATACCCTAATATTGTTTTTCATCTGTAAAACTTTAGAATTGGTTACTTTTGCTATAGCAATGTTTCAATGTTGCCAAAGGTAGCAGGGCCCCAGACCCGATAACTGCCTAGGCGGGTGCATCTCGACTGGTTTAAATATACTTAGTCACCAATTATTTTTTCTAGTGCAGGGGTAATCTTTCTTCTATTACTGTTGGAATCCACTTGCATAGGAATGCAACTTTTTACAAGGTATTCTTTAAAATACTGTTTTCTGTTTTAATCCTAATCTACCTCATTCATACCATACGAAGTCAGCGGGTATGTAAATATGAACACATGGCCAAATATTACTGAAAATGTAAAGATATTTTCCATTAGGATGATACAAAGGTCTTTAATTTGTATTATATAACTATAAGTCTGCAAGTGAAATCTGGACTTTTTGGTCCGCTGTAAAATGTTATATCATTCGATCGATCTCCACGAAAACTGGTATATTTCATAATCTAGCTAATGTTGTATTTTTTAATTTAATCGGATAATTGGTTAAAAGATATTACAAAATCTCTACTTTCAACTAAAGATTATTATCGTTAGCTAACTTTTGGTTAATTTTTTTTAAGGAAATTTTTTCCAAAAATAGCATTTTTAAAATGTAAAAATTATTTTGGTGCCTCTAGATAGAGGTGCCCTAGGCCAAGGCCTAGTCGGGCTGTGCGATAATCAGGCCCTGTGTATATTATCTTTTAAAATTATATACACACGCCTCATAATATATTTACTTCACTAATATACCTTATAATGTCTTACACCTCATACAAAAAAAAAGAAGGGGGGGGGGATATTCAAAATGGGTGAGAGGTGAAGAAAAGGGATAACAACCACCTCATACATATGTATTATTATTAAACAAGTTTAAAAAAAAAAAAAAAATCGTAAAAATATAATATTAATAAATAAACACAATACTGTTTTTCAATCAAAAATTTTTTTTCTAGTTAAACTAATTTAAATGAATATTCATATAGCAATTAAAAATATTGAAATATATGGAACATGACACTCAAACGAGTACAGAGAATTCAGGAGCAGTACTCAATGTTCAAGAGCGTCTGCGCAGTCCACGTTTAACGCTGCTAAATAGTTGGCAGCATGCCAAGCTTCAAGGAAAAACATGATTATTGTAGTTAAAGCAATTTGAGTTTAGAATGTGGAAGTTTGAAAAGTGATGAATATCGTCAATATCAATTACATGGACAACTTGCTTGAATGAACGTCACTGTTATCAGGGGGCACCACACTTCTAATGCAATTGTTTTTTGCTTATTAAAAAAAAAAAAAAAAACCCTATATGTATATATACATACTTGCCAATCAACTCCTTATGAATCGTACAATTTTTAGTACCCGCCTTTTTTTTTTTCACACCAATAATTTTTTAGAGTAATTTTAATCTTATTTAATCGTAACAACATTTAGAGAGAATAACTCTAAAAATATAGTGGTGTGAGAAAAGGGGCGTTTTTTCAGGAGGCGTTAACAATTGTACGGTTATTAATGAGATGGTTGGCAAGTATTATGTATATCTATATATATTCGATCCTAAGCACAGTATATATATATATATATATATATATATATATATATATATAAACTCGTTAAAATAATTGCATTATTTATCGAGTTAAGAGCAGTTTTATTACAGTCATTCATCATCTGTTAATTTCAAGCATTGTGTTCAACGACCTGTATCCTCTAAAATGAACATTATATTCAGTTATTCTGAAAGTATAGAGCAGATCAGTCTTGGCGTATAAACAAAACTACAATTGTTCCAGGTGAAATGAATGGGCTTGGGGGAGTTCTTATGATTTACACTAACTAAGCCAAGGGGTTTTGGGATTTTAGATTTAGAGTTATATTAGATTTCGACCTTAATGTATATGGATATTTTGTGTGGACCTGTAAACCTTAATGCTAGTCATACCATATTTTATAGAAAACTTTTTTTGTGCATGTAAATTATACATGTCGATTTCAAGAGTATCTGTGCATTAAAAACTATTTAAATATGGTTTATAAAAATGCCTCTCCTTGACCACAATGCATTGGCATTCTTTAGGTTGTGTCTGTTCACAAACCAGTCATGCTGCTTATACCATATTCAATAGAAAGCGTGCCATAGTAAACTTGATTAACATATATCAGATTGAAGAATTTCTAAAAATATTGGTTAGAGCGCGGACAGACAGACAAATTGAAGCCATCACTTTTCAATTTGTTGGAAAGTATTAGAAAATGCATGCCAATTTTATCAGAAAAACTCTTCAGTTACACTCGGATTCTATAATTTTGAACAGATTAATAAACATGTGCATTTTTTACTTTCTTCTATATTCAATAGAAGAAAGTATTGGATTCGTAAAAATTTTCGACCTCGGGTTTTTGATGGATTTACACGTTTTGAGAGCTGTAGAACACGATTTGACCATTTTTAGAAAATGTATGTCTGTCTGTCTGTATGTATGTGTGTGTGTCTGACAAAATTTTGTGGCAACTGTATCTCTGGAACTACTGCACAGAATTTCATACAAATTGGTATGTAGTTGCACCTTGACATAAATTAGTGCCTATCAACTTTAAAAATCGTCTTACAGGTTGCGTTGCCATCCCGCTTTTTCTAAATTTTTAACAGGGTGATATAGGGCAAAAATTTTCAAAATGGGTATCTTTCGAAAGGTCTCGTCAGTAACTTTAAAACGAATGGTTGAACTATAAATCTGTGATAATTTAAAACAAAGTTATCGATTTTTTTTTTACTTTTTACGAAAAAAAACTTAGAAAAAAAATTTTTTTTTCTTTCTCTCCCCTTAATTTTATCAAACTCCCACGGTTTCCGTGTTCTGACAAACTTTAACATATTTTTGCATTTTCCCCCTAATTTTGTCAAGTCCCACGGTTTCCGTGTTTTGACAAACTTTAACAAATTTTCACATTTTACCCAAAATTTTGTCAAAGTCCCACTTTTTTTTTTTTTTCTCCCCTTAATTCTATCAAACTCCCTCGGTTTCCGTGTTCTGACAAACTTAAACAAATTTTCACATTTTACCCAAAATTTTGTCAAAGTCCCACTTTTTTTTTTTTTTTTTCTTTTTTAAATTATTGTTACTGAGGGAATTTGTATAGGAAAATATAGAAGAAAGTCTCGTGGTGGCCACAACATACTAGTTAGAAAATGTCTGTCTGTGTGTGTGAGAGACAAAATTTTGTGGTAACTGTATCTCAGTGACTACGGCACAGAATTTCATACAAATTGGTATGTAGTTACACATTGACATAAATTAGTGCCTATCAACTTTTAGTAAAAATTGTCCAACAGCTTGCGTTGCCATCCCGCTTTTTTTCTAAATTTTTAACATGGTGGTATAGGACAAAATTTTGTATAAATGTGTATAAAGAGAATTATTTTTTAATAATCATTATAAAATTTAAAGAATTATTTACAATAAAGATAGTCAACTGGGGAAAAAAAAATGTGTTTGTAGGAGCCTCGCCTCCCCCCTGGGGGGTAAGTCCCTCCACGAGGGGAGTAAATTTTCATGAGGGTTATCTTTCAAAACTGCTGGGCAATACCTTTAAAACGATTGGTTGAATCATCGATCTGTGATAATTTAAAATGAAGTTATCGATTTTTTTCATTTTTAACAAAACAATAATAATAATAATAATAATAATAATAATATCGAGAATAAAATTGACTTTTTTTTTATATTTAGTGTTATACTACTTCTCAATATGGAAATCGTCTGCATTATCATGGAAGATAATTTTTTTTAAATAATAAATTTAATAAATTATTTTTACTGAGTGAATTTGTATAAGAAAATATAGAAGAAAGTCATGTGGTGGCCACAACATACTAGTTTCTACATCAGTTTGTCGGTCTCAACAAAGTTGCTTTCATCTTTTGAGTATGTGATATAGCATCTATCTTTCTGATAGGGGCTTATAAAATATTGGTGACATACTGTGTTAAATATCCAAACGGTGGTTAAATTATTGTTACTTTTCGAACATGCACTATGTAAGGAAAATATTGTAATTGTGAAAAAATCCGCCTATGAGATCTCGATACATCTGGACGTTTTTAGGTATTTTGAATTCCTTGTTATATTTTTACGCTGATGTATGTATATATGTATTTGATTCAATTTAAATTTGGAAGGCAATTTTAAGTTGTCATTGTTTTTCCAACTGTAATAGGACTTAATATAGTTCTGTTATACAGATATATATAAAAGAATTTATATACATTACATCCAATAAATTAAAATGTTTTCAAGTGATTTTAATATAATAAAACTATTTAAAATGGAACAAAACCAATGTATGTTTATACACTGATTTTTACTTCCATTACCCTATGTAATGGAAGTATTGTTTTCGGTCCAAAAAATTCGATATCGAGTTTTCACCTGATTTACACGTTTTAAAGCCTCCTGAGTCCAAAAAAGTAGTTTTGGGCAATTGGTCTGTGTGTATGTGTGGAATCTTCTGGCTAACATATTTCCGAAACTAATCGAGATAGAACTACGAAACTTCAGAATTGATACAGGTCTCGTATACAGATAAAGTTTTCAAATTTTAGTGAAAATTGGAAAACCAGAAGTGGGTCATCGGAAACCGGAAGTGGGACTATAAGTCCGTATCTCAAAAACGGCTAACGGTTTTCTTCAAATTTGCTATATAAACACTCTATTAGATGTCCTTTCGAATGATATAGTTGGTTAGTTCAGGAAAATTGATAGGCATTCTGTATATATAGCTCAATTTCAGGTATCACAAGTGCGTTCCTTTAAAATCGACTGTACGGATTTTTTTCAAAGTCGCCATATTAACTCCTTTTTAAATATCCTTTTGTATGTAATTATTGTTTTCCGGTCAATACTTAAGTATGCAAAGTTTTAGTAAAAGTTGGTATCTCAAAAACGGCTCTAACGATTTTCTTGAAAATTGTTACATAAATCCATTTTAGATACCCTTTCTCATTATGTGGTCATTCTGATTAGATAGTTCAGTTTTAGATCTCATAAATTGGTGTTTAAAAAAATAACTATCATCATTTTTTTTATCTTTTTAACTCGCTGTGTAAACTCTGTTTTATATGTCTTTACACATGTGTCAAATTTCTCTTACTGGAAAATTCTGAAAAATGCATATAATATCTCCAACAAATGCATATATGTGTGTAATGGAATTCGTATGTGGTTGTTTTACACCACATTTTTATTATATAAATTGGTATATATTGCGAAAGTATAATCATTATAGCGAATATGCGTATTGCTTATAATTCTTCCACGTAGAAACATCAGTGAATGTACACGTATTACGTCCCGTGGGGCTAATTATCTGTAGAGCGTTAAATTATTTAAAAGAAATTGAAACCGATATATTTTTTATAAATTTTTTTACATCATTAACGTTACTTGAAGTTGTGTGCTTAGCACATATATAGTAGGTGATCTACTTAGTATTATTATTATCATTGTTATTTAATTTCATATTTTCTTTCTAAATAAATAGAGGACGAAATAGTTTTGAACTTCAGACATGCAAAAAACATCAAAAAACCTTTTCAGCATTGTCATTATTGGAAATTTTGTGCTTATCACATACATATAGTGGGTAATCATATTATTAGATTTTTTTTTCTAAAAAAATAGCGGACGAAGTGGCATTGAACTTCAGCTTCAGATATCCAAAGAACATCCATGAACTTGCACTTTTCGGTAACGACTTAATCATGAGTGCAATTAAACTACAATTTGGAGAAAATATCAAATATTTTGGCTTATTCTGTACCATAAAAGCTACAAATGATATGTAATTTTGACACGTGAATTTACTTAACATGTACAATATTTGTATGCTTTTAATGGGAATCGGATTATTACTAAATTTTTTAGTTCCTCATCATGCTATAGGTATGGAAAACTTAGGTAATCCTGAAAATTTTCGACCTCAGTATTTTGATTTTTTTTTTTTTTTTTACACATTTTGAGGTTTGAGGAATCCGAAAATCGCAAAATTAATATGGTGTCTGTCTGTAGGTGTCAGTTTGTCAGTGCGGTAGTGTTAATGTGTGAGTCTGTGTACACGATATCTCAAGAACAAATGATCGTAAAGTTTTAAAACATTAGTTATAACGCTGGCAAGAACCTTATTGGTTTGCAACATTCTAATTTAAAAACTTCGTAAGTTACTCGAAATTTACGAATTTTATAACATCGAAGAATCGGGGAAAATTTCACATAAAAATGCATTAAAGTGAATATTTTTATCATAAAGATGTCATACCAGCTTTAAATATCAGTTTTGATGCTCTGATGAATATCTTTAATTATGAAAATTCTACTTTTAAAATTTCGTAAGTTATTTGAAATTTACGAATTTTTTAACATAGCAAGCAGCTTGAAATTTCACATAATTCACCATTATGAAGGAGAATTTCATCGTAAAGATGTCAGACCACTTTTAAAATATCATTTATGATACTAGTTTGAACGTAATTGGGTCTACGAATATTCTAATTTGAAGTTTTCATAAGTTATTCAAAATTTAAGATTTCCTCAACATAGCAGAATAGAGCACTATTTCATAAAAACTTGTATTATGGTGACCATTATATTGAAAATAGCATGGAATGAAAATTAAAATATGAAATTAAGCCCAATAAAATTAATCAAAAAAATATATATGATAAGTTAAATGTATTGAACTAAATGGTGGGTAGCCTATTACGAGGGGGGGGGGGGATTTCAGTGTGTCATCCTGTCAAGCTATTGGTCAAATTCATTTCGCTTAACATAAATATACTATGCTCTGTAGTCAGGGCTGCTGGATTTTTAGCCAGGCCAAAATTGCCGGCTGGTTTTTTACTTTCTTCTATATGTAATATAGAGAAAGTATTGGATTCGCGAAAATTTTCGACCTCCGTTTTTTGACGGATCTACACGTTTTGGGATGTCCTGAACACGAATTGATAGTTTTTAAAAAATGTCTGTCTGTGTGTCTGTCTGTCTGTGGTTTAGTGTTTTCACTATGTTTTCACTATCTCACGAACCAATAAATGAAATTCAACCAAACTTGGTATATAGTTGGACCCTGGTGGGGCATTGTGCTGATTAGATTTTGGGATCAATTGCCCATCAGGTGGCGCTGTGATCGCATTTTATGTAAATTTTTAACATGGCAGTATAGGACAAATTTTCGTATTTTTCACCGTATCTCACGAACCAATGAATGAAATTCAACCAAACTTGGTATATAGTTGGAACCTGACGGAGCATGGTGCTGACTAGATTTTGGGATCAATCGTCCAGCAGGTGGCGCTGTGATCGCAAAATTTCGTATGTTTCACCGTATCTCACGAACCGATGAATGAAATTGAACCAAACTTGGTGTATAGTTGGACCCTGACATGGAAAGGGTCTGATTAGATTTTGGGATCAATCGCCCATCAGATGGCGCTGTGATCGCATTTTATGTAAACTTTTAACATGGCAGCATAGGACAAAATTTCGTATAAATGTACATAATGAGCGTTATTTTAAACTTGTGATTGTAAAATTAATATGAATTATTGATAATAGTAGTAGTTAACTACGAAAAAAATTTTGTGCATGTAGGGGCACCGGTTCCCCCCTGGGGGGGGGGGGTAAATTTTCAAGATGGGTATCTTTCGAAAGATCTCGTCAATACCTTTAAAACGAATGGTTGAACTATAAATCTGTGATAATTTAAAACAAAGTTATCGATTTTTTTTACTTTTAACAAAAAAAAAAAAAAAAAAAAAAAAAAAAAAAAACAGAAAAAAAAAAATCGTATTTTTTTTTTTTTTTTTTTTTTTTTTTTTAAATATTGTTACTGGTTGAATATGTATTACTTTTAACCAAAAAAAAAAAAAAAAAAAAAAAAAAATGAAAAAAAAAAATGAAAAAAAATCGTAATTTTTTTTTTTTTTTTTTTTTTTTTTTAAATATTGTTACTGATTGAATATGTATATAGGAAAATATACAAGAAAGTCTTGTGGTGGCCACAACATACTAGTTTTTTTTTTTTTTCTTTAAACCACTTAAAAATTTTTAAAATGCCGGCTTTTTATTATTATTATTATTATTATTATTATTATTTTTTTTTTTTGAAAAATGTTAAAATAAGTGATACTTATAACATTTCTATAATTATATTATTTCTGTGATAAGAAATTAAATGAATTAATAATATAAATAATTTTTAACAACATTACTAAAGGAAATATAAATTACGAATCATTTAGTTTGGTTTTAAAATAACAATGAAATTTGATAATTTTTTTTGTCTTTTTCAGCACCTAAACTACTTCTTAGTTTTATTTTTAAACTAAGCGATATGCAGAAGAAAAAAACCTTTTCAACTGAAGTTGCTGCGTAGCTCTGTAATTTTACAAAACAATCGCAAAAATTAGTAGGTAATAAACCTTATTTATTTATTTATTTATTGGTCTTGTCTTTTTCAAGACTTTATCTGCCCCCCCCCCCCCCTTTTTTTGGTGTGTGTGGGGGGGGGGGAGAGGGACCGGAAATTGTTTAATAACTCTTTCAGAGAATTTGACTGAGTTTTTTTACAGATTCAAATACAAACTGGAGAGAGATGAAAAACGTGTTCTAGCCGAAATTAATTTCCCTCTCTTTCAGCATAAATATAAATGTGGGAAAAAACAAGAACAAGAAAATATTTAGCATATTACGATTTAGAAGTATATTTATTTAATTAAAGAAAGATAAGTAATAATGTGATCAGAAGACACAAAATGGATCTAACGAAGTACACACATAATAAATTTCCTATAAGAGAAAACTGATATATATATATATATATATATATATATATATATATATATATAAAGACATGTAAAACAGAGTTTGCATAGCTAGTTAAAAAAAAAAAAAGATATATTTTTGGAAACACCAATTTCCGAGATCTAAAACTGACCTACTTTATCAGGATGACTGCTAATTTTCCTGTAATAACCACATAATACTTGAGAAAGGATATCTAAAAGGGATTTATGTGACAATTTTCAAGAAAATCGTTAGAGTCGTTTTTGAGGTACCAATTTTTACCAAAACTTGGTATACTCAATTATTGACGGGAAAACAATAATTACATAAAAAAATATATGGTGAGTGTGAAAAAATTCCGTACAGCAATTTTTAAAGAAACGCATTTCGTAGTTCTGTCTTTATTAGTTTCGGAGATATGATAGTCAGAAGATTCCGCACATACATACGTATACACATACACACACGCACACTGACCAATTGCCAAAAACTACTTTTTTGGACTCAAGAAGCCTTAAAACGTGTAAATCAAGTGAAAACTGGACATCGAATTTTTGGACCAAATACAATACTTCCATTATCTACGATAGTCGGGTAATGGAAGTAAAAAGGAAACTATGCGTATTTTGACAGTAACTTTTATGTTTATTCCCCTATAAATAAAATAACTTTAAATATGTTCAGAACATAATGTATGTCCTAGAAACAATTATTCCAATATTTTTTGTTTATTTGTATATTACTTCAACATTTTAAAACTATCAAATTTAAAAGAGAAATGCTCTTATAACATATGTATAGGATGTTTTTATCGCATTGTTTACTTATTAGATGCTATCATAACAATAATTTGAATATGATTTTAATTTTTTTTTTTTTAAGTTCTTGAAAAAAAATGACATTAGTAACACAAATTATATAATGTATTAAAAGCATAATAATACATGAGTAAAAAATCTGGAGTGACTCCACTCGACTTTCCGAACATTGAGTAACTAACAGTTTTGTAGATAAAATAAAGAAAGAGGAGTTGCTAAACAAACAAAAAAAAAAGAAAACCATAACAGAGTGTTTGAGTATTTTTCTCCATATATCACACGAGGTTTTATTTAACGCTACTGAACTTTAAGCCCTTAGATCATAAGGATAAAGAATTTTTCGTTGTGTCCCTGTAAAAATCTGTAAATGCTAGATTCACCAAAATGCTTATAGTTAGTGCAACAGTGATTTATAATATTCATACAAATTTTCAGCTCAATTGAATAAGGCGTTTAGATGCTATCGCTGGTCTCATAGGCCATAAAGATAAAGAATTTTTCTTTGTGTCCCTGTAAAAAAACTGTAAGTGCTAGATTCACCAAAATCTATACAGTTGGTTCAAATGTGACCTATAACATGTGTACAAATTCTTTGCTGAGATTAATAAGGCGTTTAGACGCTATCACACTTTTAAAAATTTGGCAAAGAATTTTTCTTTGTGTCCATGTAAAAAAAACTATAAGTGCTAGATTCTCCAAAATCTATACAGATTGAGTATCTGTGACCTATAATATGGGTATAAAATTTTTGCTCAATTGAATAAGGCGTTTAGATGCTATCGCACTTTTAAGATTTTGGTCCCATAGGCCATAATGATAAAGAATTTTCTTTGTGTCCCTGTAAAAAAACTATAAGTGCTAGATTCACCAAAATCTATAGGGTTCGTACTATGGTGACTTACAATATACGTACCAACTTTCAGGTTAATCGAACAAAGCCTTTAGACGCTAGCGTGTTCACAAACATACACACATACACACACACATACATACATCATCGTAAAAATAGTGAAAACGGACTCAGGGGACCTCAAAACGTATAGAAACATCAAAATCTCGAATTCGGATTTTTGACATGATTACAATACTTTCCTCACTATAGTGTTCGGAAAGTAAAAAAGACGATAAAGACCGACTTTTATTTAAAAAGGCTGGTCTTTTCTAATAAAAGCCAGCCGGTCTGGTCTTTTTAAATAAAAACTAGCTGGTCTGGTCTTTTGTAAAAAGGGCCGACTTTTTTGCAGCTCTGCCTGTGTACAAATGTATGAGAACATACATATGATGGGGAACTGAGCAGAATCCACCTATGCCAACTAGTTTTTATTTTGGACGTCAGTTTCCTTAAGAAATTTTAATTCTTCAATTTTCATAAAAATGATAAATTAATATTCTGAAAAAAAATTTGTCAAATTAATAATTTTATTGAAATTTTATTTTTCCGACTGAGTGAAAATAATGCCTGGACCGGGAGTCGAACCCCGGATCTTTGACTTACAAGGTTAATGCTCTACCAATTGAGCTATCCAGGCCGACAAACCGGTCGGCATTACTCACTCAGACAACCTTTAGGCAGAAAACATCTGGTCTATCATTTAGATAGCTCAACAGAAATAAGCCGCAGGTAAAGGAAAACACCATTAAACAATGGGAAAGAAATACAATTTTAATTAAAATCACACAATCAACTGATTGGAAGAAAATCATATTTATTGACAGACAACCAGATGTTTTCTGCCTAAATGTTGTCTGAGTGAGTAATGTTGACCGGGGTGTCGGCCTGGATAGCTCAATTGGTAGAGCCTTGACCTTGTAAGTCAAAGATCCGGGGTTCGACTCCCGGTCCAGGCATTATTTTCACTCAGTCGGAAAAATAAAATTTCAATAAATATGATTTTCTTCCAATCAGTTGATTGTGTGATTTTAATTAAAATTCAAATTAGTATATATTTAATTTTTTTGAAAGGAAACAAAAAGTAAATTTTTCCTGATTTATATTTTAAAAAACTTTATTTTGTTCTTCATTAACAACAGGTTCTGAAAAGCATTTTAATTCTTTAATCTCTATTAATGGTTATAAAAATTGTTAGTAAAGGAAAAAAAAAATATATATATATATATATATATATATATATATAAAAGAAAATAAAGTGCTTAAAGAGAATTAAATAAATTACTTCTAAGAATATAAATAAAAATGCATTATTCTATTCAAAGCAATTATTATTATTGTTATATGAAAAAGAAGTTTTATTCTATGCAAATTTTTCTCTCTTATAAATATAATGTTTTATTAATACATTTTTCCCTCCCTCCCCTGTACATTTAATTCTTTATATCGTACAAATTTAGTTAGATAGTGGGCTTTAATTATTTGATAAAAAGTTCGTACGAAATAATTGACTTCTAAACGTGTTTTGAATGTTTGATCACTATCACGTTTGGACGTTTTCTCTTTCTTGTTTTGCTCTAAATATTTTTTCTTTCCTGTGTTGGAGGTCGTATAACTAAGCTAAAAGTAAGTTAGTCATTGTACTGTGAAATGAGGCTCTTTGCCATTCATAGCTCATACCTCAGGTTGTTGACTTGAATGTGTCATTAAGTGCATACTTCCGAAATCGATCGAGGAATTTGCCGTCGGATACAGTTTGATGATACCTATGTGTAAAAGTAAAGCATATTATGGCATTGTCTTTTTCATATAAAAGTAGTTTTTAATACTTTTTAACAAAATTAAAAAGTATTTATTACTTGTAAGTTCCTATTAAATATCAGGTGAGCCGTAGCCCAGTCGATAGCTCCTGGTCCCGTGTCCACCCTTCCTGCTTTTCGGTGTCCCTTTCTTGCATTATCTTCTGTTTTTATTCCTACGCTTGTGATTGCATATTCCCCCCCCCCTCTCTTAAATGTTTTTACTTTCTTCTATATGTAAAAAAGAGAAAGTATTGGATTCGTGAAAATTTTCGACCTCCATTTTTTGATGGATTTACACGTTTTGGGATGTCCTTAACACTAATTGATAGTTTTTAGAAAATGTCTGTCTGTCTGTATCACTTTTTTTGTGGACGCTGTATCTTACGGACCAATGAATGAAACTTAACCAAACTTGGTATTTAGTTGGGCCCTGACGCAAACCGGTGCGGATTAGATTCGGGGATCAATCGCTCAACAGGTGGCGCTGTCATCGCATTTTTTCTAAATTTTTAACATGGCAGTATAGGACAAAATTTCGTATAAATGTACATAATGAGAGTTATTTTCAACTTGTGATTGTAAAATTAATATGAATTATTGATAATAGTAGTAGTTAACTAGGAAAAAAATTCTGTGCACGTGGGGGCATCGCTTCCCTCCCTGGGGGGTGGAAAATTTTCAAGATGGGTACCTTTCGAAAGGTCTCGTCAATACCTTTAAAACGAATGGTTGAACTATAAATCTGTGATAATTTAAAACAAAGTTATGGATTTTTTTTTTTTTTTTTTACTTTTAACAAAAAAAAAAAAAAAAAAAAAAAAAAAAAAAAACTGAAAAAAAATCGTATTTTTTTTTTCTTTTTAATATTGTTACTGAGTGAATTTGTATAGGACAATATAGAAGAAAGTCTTGTGGTGGCCACAACATACTAGTTTTCTTTTCTTTTTACTTTTGGACATTTTTTTTCTCTTTTTTCCCACATTCTAAACTGTGGTGGTTGTATAGCTAATAATATGGTTTTCTTTCTTGTTTTCCTCTAAACGTTTTTTATTTCCTGTGTTGGAGGTCGTATGATCTAATCTCAAGTAAGTTAGTCATTGTACTGTGAAATGAGAGTCTTTACCATTCATAGTTCACGCCTGGAGTTGTTGTAAATGTATCATCAAGTGCGTATTTCCGAAATCGATCAAGGAATTTGCCGTCGGATTTTGATTTGCCGTCACAATTTTGATGGTACATTTGTGTGAGAGGTAAACCTATTATGATGTAGTACGTTTCAAAGAAAATTAAAGTATTTCATTTAACGTAATTACGAAGTTACATATGGTTTGAAAATTTCAAAAACATCAGTTTTCTTTTTTTTTTAAATCTACAGTTTGAATTTTTTCAGTTACATTTTTTAAAATTTACATTTTATCATTTTCGCAGTTACATTTTTAAATCTAATCGTACAATATGTCTAAAATATTTTCCCCAAGTTTCAAGTGAATCGGAATCAAAGTCTAGGAGAGATGAACCATTGAAAATTTCCCTCATTAGTTTCGTTTTATAAAACTTTATTCAGTTCACTTTTTGAAAAACTATTTTTGAATTCTGTGGACACGATTTCTCAAAAATCTTATTGAAATTTTGAACACTTCTTCAAAATAGAGTTGACTATTGCTTAAACGAAGTTTTTTTTTTTTCTTTTGATTTCAACTAATTTTACAAGGCTATACGTGGGATAAATTGTACTGTTTTGCACAAAACTCTGCTCAAAATTCAAAATTCAAATTTCTTTTCTTTTTCTTTCTTTCTTTTCCTTTCCTTTCTTTTCTTTTCTTTTTCTTTTTTTTTCTTTTTTTTTTGTTTGAGCTTCTTCGTTCAAGCACAATCTGGACTTATCTATTAGCCGGGGAGAAAAAAAAAAAAAAAAAATGTTTTCTTGATTTTAGATAAAGCTATCATGAGTTAACTTGACTTTTTTTCTGAAGGGTCTTCGCAAATCAGATCCCACTGGTTGAATTTTTCAAAAATTTTAATGAAAATTTTACACAGTATTGTTTAAATTTTGCTTATTTGCTTAAAATTTTTAATAAAATTTTTATTAAGAGAGAGAGAGAGAGAGAGAGAGAGAGTGAAAGAATATATATATTATCCCTTGAAACCTACGTAACACCTTAAACTTAGAAATTTGTACGCTGTAAAATGCTTTAAAATCAATAAAGGAATTGGCAGTTTGATATCCTTGATAGAACATTCGTAGGAAGGAAAGACTAGAGGCAATAAATGGCCCGAAGCGCTGGTGAAGGGCTTCGGGACTTTAAGGGCTCCGGAGAGTTAATCATAATGTGATATTTTTTTGCAAATAAAAAATAAACCATGTCAACCATAATATTGCAGAAGAGCGTTATTATTTTGTTCTGTCAGTCGTGGAGAATTCAAATTAAACAAGTCAAATAAATCAGCTGTTAATTTTTCATAAGTTTCATCATACTACACTGTACAGTCGGTGTACTTTTTTTATATAGGAATTTTTGCTAGTGTTTGGACACTTTTGTTACCGACTGTAGAAAAAATGAAACTACATTTATGACTAAACAACTGAAAACCTCACTGTCAACTTTACCGTTAATTTTACAGTAAGCCATTTTTTTTTTTTCATTATTTACAGTATATTTATATATTTTATTTGCCGTATTTTTAACGGTGAAACATAGATTATACCACAACTCGACTATATTCGATTTTGCGGTCATTCACCGTCACTTTTTACGGTGAAGAAACTGTAACATTCACCGTTATTTTTTACAGTATAACTTTGAATTTAAAGTGTAATAACTTTTTTTTTTTTTTTAAATACCATTGTACAAATTTATTTCTTGCAAGGGGCCGTAGTAGCCCAGTCGGTAGAGCGTCGAGCTCGTAATTGAAAGATTGCAGGTTCGATAGTCGAGCCGACCAAAGATCGCCATGTACACTAATGGTGGCTGATGCATGTAAAATCTGTCGTAGCTGCAATGTTCTCCATGTTCCCATCCAAATTATACCTCTTGGAATCACGCATAGACCTTATATATATAGACTACGCCACCAATAGGACTTCCCATTATAGTGAATGTCTTCAACATGAGGGTGTAATCTGAAACCTTCATCCTTTGCGGTCAGAATGTATGTCACGTGACAGAGAGTTGAGGGCGATTCTTCCATAAGAAAGCACTTATTTTTGTAAGAATTCAAACAAAAAATTCTCCCCTTCAGAATGGTTTCTCACAAAAGAATTTTTTTTATAATTAATCTATGATATTTTAACTTTCCAACGAGTAAATCTAAAGGCTTAAATAAAAAGTATGTGTAGTGTACAATACAGAAATTAAAAAACTCAAAACTACTTTCTTTCCTATGGAAAAATCACATAATATTCATTCTTGTCTCTCTCTCCTGGTCTGCATCACGTGACAATTTCGCTGGGGAAGCTACTTCATGTCGCAGACAGATAATGAGAGGGGATGCGTGGTCTATTATATAAGGTCTATGGAATCCCGGAATCGGGGGAGCCATTCCCTCCGTGTAGGATCAAAATTGTGATGGCATGTCGGACCATCCTTAGGGGTGCGTCCCAGACTGTCGTCAATTACCCATTGTGCAGTACTAGTGCGACGTTAAAACCCAACCAACCACTTCTTGAGAGAAAATTTTTATAGTTCTATAAATTATAAATAACTAGAAATTCCCACTTAAACAAATGTTGACAATACTTATTTTTTACTAATTAATTTTGCTTTAATTAATCGTTGAATTTTTGTGATTAAGTAAAGAAAAATTGGTATAAGAAATGGGGACCTCCAAAATGCAGTTTGGTGGGACCTCTGTGGAAGCGAGCTTCTAAAAAATGTTAACCTCACCAGTGGCCGAAAGGTTTTACTGTCGAAACTAGTAGATAGGAGGTGACGGGGTCGAACTAAAGTCGGCCTTTGTTCGCAGTTTCCTAAGGTTTTCTTTGAAATTCGCCTGAATTCGGGCTCTCAGAAAGAACCCAAAAATGAGGACACTCCTCCTACGCGTATCATCATCATCTAAAAATCATGAAACGTTTCGAGAGTGATCGCCTAAGTTGTTAATACAATACCGCCCTTGAAGGAAAAAGCAAATTATGAAGCAGCATATTTCATAGAAAATTAAAGCAATTTCTTTATGTTACTAAACTTTTAAATGGATAAGTTGGTTACAATTATGCACTGAAATCGATCAAGAAATTTGTCGCTGGTTTGGATGCATTTTGATGGTGCATTTGAAAGATGTTTTCCTTTTAAAGAAAACATCTTTCATAAAAAATGAAAATAATTTCTTTGTTTTAGCCCTTTCCGACCGGGAACATTTTTACCTGAAAGCATTACATTATTCTGTTTTTGAAAAATTGAAAGGAAAATATGGACTATAACATTTGTTGATTGAAAATTGTACCTTACACTTTCTGCTAATTAGCTCGATCTTTTTTTCCTGATTTTATTACATACGACTGTTCCAGATGCAAAAATGTAAGTGGATGTCTAACCTGTACGATCGTACGCTTTCGGGCGTAAAGGGTTAACTGAGCTTAGAAATTGATAATTTGATTACATACTTACCAATCATCTCATTAATAAGCCCAAATTTGTTAGCACCCCTTTTTCCACACCACTTTATTTTTAGAGTAATTCTCTCCAAATGTTGTTACGATTAAATAAAAATAAAATTACTGAAATATGACTGGTGTGAAAAAAAAAGGCAAGTACTAAAAATTTTACTCTTCATAATGAGATGGTTGGTAGGTATGCGATTACAGTAAAATGATGCAGCATGTTTAAAAAATAATAATACAGTTGAACCTCGTTAACGTGAATTACTTTCAACATGAACATGAACTATTTCCATAATCCCTGTCAAAAGGAAGATTAGTTTCTGAGTTATTGATAGGATACTGATAACATGATTTTTTTTTCATCCCGCTTGAGATTCATATTAACGAGGTTAAACTGTAATAAGTGATTTAACTAAATTTTAAAATTAGTAAATTGATTGTTGTAATAAAATGCACTGATGAAGAAATATGCCTTTGGTTATACTTTGGTGGTACGTTTGTTAGAAAGGAAAGCATATTATGACGTAATTAATTCAAAGAAAATCCCAGCAAAAAAAAAAAAAAAAAAAAAAACTACAAAAAGAATGTCGATAATCTGAAGTTATTTGGAAACAATAATCATAAAATCTGCAGAATAACTGCAGTTTGGTATTTATATAAAGTATTTATACCATGCATAAGTGGTATTTATATAAATTCTTTTGAATATTTTAATTCAAATTAAAGGCGATATATTATTTAAAAGTCCAATAAATACATATGTGTCTTTATCGTTTGTTTAAATCAATGTTTAATATATGTTTTTTTAATTTTTAAAATGACGATTCTTGAAGATTTATTCATTACATTTTCAACACATTATTACTTAAAAAGGTTTTACGTTCAAGAATAACGGACATATAAATTTATTGAGGTAATATTGTACTGATAAAGCCATTATATAAAAAAATATATATAGATGGTCTGTTTTCCTTATATTTCCGACTGTGCTAAACCATTGTCCTATTTTTTAGGACAGCCTGTACCGATTAAGCTAATGAAAGGTTGATAAGTTTTTTTGATTTTTTGTATGTAGGCTTAAAGAAACATATATTTAAGATTTTATAAAGGAAAAAAAAAAATATTTTTTCAATGCTTGGTACGATATGAGTTAAACTTATTATTCTTCCAAATACCTTCAGATTATTTGCAGTTTTTCTTCCTTTTTTTATAGTTTTTTTTTTTTTTTTAACTTTTTTTTAACTGTTTTTTTTTTTTTTTTTTTTAAGTTGATTGCAGTAAAATGTATCAAAATCAATCAAGGTATTTGTCATTTGATACCGTTGATGGTACAAATGTATAATTAAAAAGGGGAGCATATTATTATGCAGTACATTTCTTAGAAAATCAAAGCAACTTCTTTGTTTTAAATGAACTTTAAAATCGATTAAGGTGATTGTGATAAAAAGCATCGAAATCAATCAAGGAATTTGCCGTTGGATACCGTTGAATGCACATTTCTTCTGAAAGAAAACATATTATGACGCAGTATATTTGATAGAAAATTAAAGTAATTTCTTTGTTTAAAATGAACTTTAAAACTAGTAAGTACAGTAAAATATACTAAAATAAATGAAGGAATTTACTATTTATTGAATACCCTTTTATAGTACTGTTAAAAAGGAAAACAAATTATGGCACAGTATGTTTCTGAGAAAATTAATTAATTTGATTTAATTTAACTTTGAAATTGGTTAGTTTATTGTAGCAAAGTGATTCGAAATAAACCTAGATTACATTTTGGAGATATACTGTTGGATGCATTTGGGTGGTACGATTTTTAGAAAGAAAAGTATGTTTTGGCGTAGTATGCAGGTTTAAAGAAGGTTGTAGCATTTTCTTTGTTTTAACCCATTACCTGATGGTGTTGAGTTCACGCAACAACAGAATTAATCACGTTCAACAGTTAACTAAAAAAAAGTTTTTTATATTAAGTATTGTTTTTAAGTAAAAAAAGGATAGATGTTTATTTTATTACAAAAAAAAAAAAAAAAAAAAAAATTATTTGAAAAAAAGTTTTAAGTTTAAAAATGGATTTTAAACTTGAAACACATTTCAAGTGAAAAGTTTTGAAAATCTTCATATTTGAATGAGTTTACATAACTTGTAAAAAAAATGTTTTCGTAATAAAATAATTACTTTGTATTTATCTGTAGTTTATTCTGTATTATCCTCCCTCAAGAAAATTTGCGTAAACATTTATTTTATTAATTCTATACTCTTATTCCACTGAAGTTGTACAAATACAACACGTATTTAGTAAGATAAGACTAATTTTAATATTTTTATTTTAAATTATTACTATATATGATCAAAATAATGAGTATTGCTGTTTGTATTTAGAAAAAAAAAAAAAAAAAAAAAAAAAAAAATATATATATATATATATATATATCATTCTTTCGAGTTTTGGCGGTTAATGGGTTAACGGAAGTTTTAAATTTGTACGGTTGCTTGCAGTAAATTGCACCGAAATCGATCGAGGAGTTTGCTGTTAGGTACATTTTGAGGTGCGATTATTAGAAAGAAAAGCTTATATGACTAAATTTCAGAGAAGAAAAAAGAAAAGTAAAAAAAAAACTTGTCCTTTGGTTCAATTCACCTTTGAAATTGGTGAATTCATTACAATAAAATTCACACACACACACACATAAAAAAAAAAAAAAAAAAAAACTGGTGTTGTTTATGAAGAATAAGAGCTATGTGATAGAGATCAAGACTTAAAACTTTTAGAAGTGACCAGTGGCCATTTGACATGATCAAGTCTGTAGCTATTCACAAGTCATCGTTATAGTATATGGAATTCAAAGAATTTGTATTATCGGATGTTTAATTTTATTAACAGACATGCAATTGCTAAAATTTGAAATTAGCTGAAAATATTTTGCTAACATGATTGGTTGGTTGATTGTTTGAACACTGATAACACCACTTTCAATAAATTGACTACCTAAACAGTTATATATATATAGCTTCGATTTACATAAATTTTTAAAGGATTTTTTAAATATTTAATCAATATATAATAATATGCTGTAATAAATATTTAATTCAATTGAGGAAAAGTTAGAGTCATCATGTTTAGGAATAAAGTCTAAAAATAATTACATATGTGAGAAATGTTGAGCACTTCTGTCGCTTTATTGTTTCTAGAACTGATCACTGGTCACTATCTGGAGATGGAAAGGGCGAGCGAGAGTAAATAATTATATGAGTAAGAAAAATTAAACTCTTCCAACTCTACTTCTAGAATATAATATATAGCAAGTTTAAAATGAATGTTGTTAATTATGTTGTAGATGGAGAAAGTTTGGGAAACAAAAGAATACTGCTGAACATTTGATCGCCGATCGCAAGTTGAATATAAGAAGGGGGGGGGAGAAAGATGATTACGTGAGCAAAAAGTATTTAACAATTCTATTTCTTTATGGGCTCTAGAATCTCACAAAGCAAGTTTAAAATAAATATTGACATTTATGTTGTGGATGGCGAAAGATTGAGAATCAGTAGGCTCTCATTGAGCATTTGATCGCCGATCGTTAATAAAGTTTTTTTTTTTTTTTTTTTTTTTTTTTTTTAAACGAACGATATCAGCGACTTTTTAAAAAGCGAATCCACTAATTCGTAATTCCACGAATTGGGGAGAGGGGAAAGAAAATAATAGCAGATTTCCTCAAAACGTGCCTGAAAGTTGTTTTGTTTTTTAATCAGACAATCCGTGGATCCGACCTGAAATTAACAAAAATACTAATTGACAATTATAGCAAATTCTTTTTTAATCGCTATTTTTTCAGTTTAGGTCACGTGGCGAGTGGAGACTGTGAATCTTGACCTTTACATGTGAAGAAACATTATAAAATACAAAGACACACAATAGTTATGCTGGGTCCAAATAACAAAGCGCGTGAAAGCCCCATTACATAAAATCAATCAAAATGCGAAAATAATTAGAGATAAAAATATTTATAAAAAATCCTAGTGTAGGTTCGAATAAAATAGAAATTTAAGAGAGAGAAAGAGAGAGAGAAGTTCATTCATAGCTCATACCTCGGGCTGTTAACTTGTATGTGTCATTAAGTGCATACTTCCGAAATCGATCATGGACTTTGCCGTCGGATACAATTGGACGGTACATTTATGAGAGATGTTATGATGTAGATTAAAAAAAAAAAAAAAAAGCTGTTACTTTGATTTAATCGCTGATCCTAATTACCGAATAAAGCACATGCTTCCTTTTGAAAATTTTGAAAATTCTCGTTAACATCTACTTTCTTTACAAATAAGCCTACATTCTTTTAAATAAAATAACAAGTACAGTTGTGATCTACCCATTTTTATTTTCTTCTATATTTATATAGGGTAAGTGCACCAGTGATTGACACTTTTAGAGCAATCTCTGATATTTTTAATGTTCTAGTCGTCAGAAAATATTTTTAAAAATCTTAAGTTAGTATATATGGTATGAAAGACATTCAGAACCACATATATGTTAAAATATATACATTTGATAACATTTTTTTTTTTTTTTTTTTTTTTTTTAATATGAATTTTTATTTGACACCCATTCAATGTTCCAGTAATTGACACTGCCAGTTTTTCATTTTATCAGTAATTTACCCCCTACGTTTGACACTGCTAGTTATTCATTTTATCGGTTATTAGTACCCTATGCTCCAGTGTTTGACATAAAATGTTAACATTCTTATATGTAAATTATATGATTTCATTATTTTTCTTATTTGTTAATTATTTCGGGATAGATGTCAATTACTGGAACATGCCAATCACTGGAGCACCTACCCTATAGAGAAAGTATTGGATTCGTGAAAATTTTCGAACTCCAGTTTTCGATGGATTTACACGTTTTGGGATGTCCTGAACCACGATTCCACTGTTTTTAGAAAATGTCTGTATTGTCTGTCTCTCTGTGTGTGTATCACAAATTTTGTGGACGCTGTATGTTACGAACCAATGAACGAAACCAAAACACAACTTGGTATTTAGTTGGGTCCTGACATAAACTGGTGCTGATTAGATTCGGGGATCAATCGCTCAACAGGTGGCGCTGTTATCGCATTTTTTTTTAAATTTTTAACATGGCAGTATAGGACAAAATTTCGTATACATTGCATAATGAGAGTTATTACTTTCTTCTATAAGTAATATAGAGAAAGTATTCGATTCGCGAAAATTTTCGACCTCCGTTTTTTGACGGATCTACACGTTTTGGGATGTCCTGAACACGAATTGATAGTTTTTAGAAAATGTCTGTCTGTGTGTCTGTGGTTTCGTGTTTTCACCGTATCTCACGAACCAATGAATGAAATTCAACCAAACTTGGTATATAGTTGGACCCTGGCGGGGCATTGTGCTGATTAGATTTGGGGATCAATAGCCCAGCAGGTGGCGCTGAGATCGCATTTTATGTAAATTTTTAACATGGCAGTATAGGACAAATTTTCGTATTTTTCACCGTATCTCGCGAACCAATGAATGAAATTCAACCAAACTTGATATATAGTTGGAACCTGACGGGGCATGGTACTGATTAGATTTGGGGATCAATCGTCCAGCAGGTGGCGCTGTGGTCGCAAAATTTCGTATTTTTCACCGTATCTCACGAACCGATGAATGAAATTGAACCAAACTTGGTATATAGTTGGACCCTGACATGGAATGGTGCTGATTAGATTTTGGGATCAATCGCCCAGCAGATGGCGCTGTGATCGCATTTTATGTAAACTTTCAACATGGCAGTATAGGACAAAATTTCGTATAAATGTACATAATGAGCGTTATTTTAAACTTATGATTGTAAAATTAATATGAATTATTGATAATAGTAGTAGTTAACTACGAAAAAAATTTTGTGCATGTGGGGGCACCGGTTCAATTTTCAAGATGGGTATCTTTCGAAAGATCTCGTTGATAATAGCAATAGTTAACTGGGAAAAAAATTTTGTGCATGTGGGGGCATCGGGGGGGGGGGGGGGGCAAAGTTTCAAGATGGGTGTCTTTCGAAAGGTCTCGTCAATACCTTTAAAACGATTGGTTGAACCATAATTCTGTGATAATTTTAAACAAAGTTATCGATTGTTTTTACTTTTAACAAAAAAAAAAAAAAAAAAAAACTTAGAAAAAAATCGTATAAAAATATTTTTTTTTTTAACGAAATTTAACCAAACTTGGTATTTAGTAGGTCCCCGACATAAACTGGTGCTGATTACATTTGGGGATCAAAAGCTCAACAGGTGGCGCTGTGATCGCATTTTATCTAAATTTTTAACATGGCACCATAGGACAAAATTTTGTATAAATGGGCATAATAAGAGTTATTTTAAACTTGTGATTGTAAAATTAATATGAATTATTGATAATAGTAGTATTTAACTAGGAAAAAAAATTTTGTGCATGGGGGGTAAATTTTCACAATGGGTATCTTTCATAAGATCTCGTTGATAATAGTAGTAGTTAACTAGGAAAAAAATTTTGTGCATGTGGGGGCATCGGTCCCCCCCCGTGTCTTTCGAAAGGTCTCGTCAATACCTTTAAAACGAATGGTTGAACCATAATTCTGTGATAATTTAAAACAAAGTTATCGATTATTTTTTACTTTTAACAAAAAAAAACTTAGAAAAAAATCGTATATATATATATATATATATATATTTAACGAAATTTAACCAAACTTGGTATTTAGTTGGTCCCCGACATAAACTGGTGCTGACTACATTTGGGGATCAATAGCTCAACAGGTGGCGCTGTGATCGCATTTTATGCAAATTTTTAACATGGCAGCATAGGACAAAAATTCGTATAAATGTGCATAATAAGAGTTATTTTACACTTGTGATTGTAAAATTAATATGAATTATTGATAATAGTAGCATTTAAGTAGGAAAAAAAAATTTGTGCATGAGGGAGCATTGCTTTCCCCCCTGGGGGGAGGGGGGAGAGAACTCCCGGGGGGGGGTAAATTTTGAAGTTGAGTATCTTTCGAAAGATCTCGTCAATACCTTTAAAATGAATGGTTGAACTATAAATCTGTGATAATTTGAAACAAAGTTGTCGATTTTTTTTACTTACAAAAAAAGAAAAAAAAATTGTCCTTTTTTTTTTTTTATATTGTTACTGATTGAATATGTATAGGAAAATATAGAAGAAAGTCTTGTGGTGGCCACAACATACTAGTTTTTAACATGTGATTGTGAAATTAATATGAGTTATTGATAATAGTAGTAGTAAAATAGGGAAAAAATTTTGTGCATGTGGGATCATCCCTTCCCCCCCTGGAAAGAATTACCCCCCGGGGGGGGCGTAAATATGGGTATCTTTCAAAAAATCTCGTGAATACCTTTAAAACGAATGGTTGAACCATAGATCTGAGGTAATTTAAAATAAAGTTATATATATATATATATATATATATATATATATTTCCCCATTAAAAAAAAAAAAAAAAGTTCTGATGTTGGCACAAAATTGACTTTCTTTCGGTATTTGTTGTTATAATTCTATCAGATATAAAAAACGTCTGCATTTATCATGGAAAAAAAATCATAAATAATAATTTAATAAATAATTTCTACTGCATGAATTTGTGTAAAATTATATAGAAGAAAGTCTTATGGTGGACACAACATACTAACTGATTGTACATTTGTGAGTTCAGAGAAAATTAAAGCTGTTTCTGGGATGTAATTGCCCATCTGAACTACTGAACTTGTATATTTTCAACCTCGTTAACTTTTTTTTTTTTTTTTTTTTTTTTTAAATTAATCAATTTATTTAGATGAAATAACAAGTACTAATGTGTTGTGGCTGTGAAAAAACATACTTCAATATAAAATTTGTGCAGACGATTTTTATCTTAGAAAAATATAACACTAAATCTGAGAAGAAAATCAATTTCATGCCCTACAGGCAATGTCATGAATAATGTATTTTTTCACTTTATTTATTTATTATGTTTTTTTTATTTATTTATTTATTTATTTTATTTTTTTACTTTCTCTTACCCATAGGGTCGAGAAAGTATTGTTTTAGGGTCAAATTTTCGAACGTGAGTTTTTGTTATATTTACATGTTCTGAGGTCTCCTGAATACGAAAATCATGTTTTTAGAGAATGGTCTGTGTGTCTGTTATCAGCATATCTCAAGAACAAATAGTAGCAGAAATTCCAAACTCGGTATTCTAAGTGTGTATCATATAGGGATGCTACAGTAAGCTTTTCGTTGAGATGAAGCAAATGGTTCGTGTACAGGGACACTCAAAAGTATTCAAATACATTAAGTCTATGGAGGAAATTGCAGGTAACTAGAGTTTAACATCTACAGACTGCACTAAACCAAATGAAACGAATATATATTTTTTGTAATGGAGATAGTCAACTGGGGAAAAAAAAAATGTGTATGTAGGAGCCTCGCCTCCCCCCCTGGGGGAGGGAGAAGTCCCCCACGAGGGGAGTAAATTTTCATGATGGGTATCTTTCAAAAGAGCTCGCCAATACCTTTAAAACGAATGTTTGAACCATCGATCTGCGATAATTTAAAATAAAGTTATCGATTTTTTTTTTTCATTTTTAACAAAAAAAAGAAAAAAAAAAAAAAAAAAAAACTTAATATTGAGATTAAATTCAACTTTTTTTTTTTTTTTTTTTTCATATTTAGTGTTATACTACTTCTCTAATACGTAAATCGTCTGCATTATCATAAAAGATAATTTTTTTAAATAATAATTTTAATAAATATTTTTTTAAAAACAGAATTATTTTTTAATAACCGAATTTAAATTCTGTATAAATGTAGGTGCATTAATGAAACGGGAGGTTGAGGGGGCGGTAGCCCCCTCAGACAGAACTAATTATCATATAAAACTCTTCCGAAGCCTAATTTGAATTGTTTAACATAACAGGTTTACCTAACAGTACTCGTTATCTTACCTCTTAATCTCCAACCTGTATTTATAGTATTAAATTTCAGGGTATGAGAAAGTCGTGTGAGTGACACACCAGAGTATTTTTTTTTAACTGAAAAAAATAAAAAATAAATAAATGAAATCGAAAATTGTTTTAAATGGTTGTAAAAGTATGTTTGAATCATTTGTTTTAAACATTTTGGATAGTTCTTTTAAAAAATACCCATGTTGGAAATTTACACCCTACTAGGGAAAGAGGGGGAAGCGATGCCCTTACTGTGTACAAAAATTTTATCCTGGTTGACTACTACTTATATGTTTATATATATTTAAATTTCATAAAGATTCGTTAATTATAATCCACATTGTATGCATTTATTTTATACGACATTTTGCTTGATGTTGCTGTATTATAAAATTTGGAAAATGGGACAACAACATTACTTGCTAACTACTATGCATCAGACGCTAATGAACATCAGTTAAAGTCAAGGTCCAATCAAATCTAAAGTTGTATCGTATTTCGTCCAATGGTTTATGAGATACAGAGATACAGCGACAGCGTCTGCAAATTTTGGTAATACACAGACAGACACACATATGTTTTTAAAAATAGTTGAATAATATTCAGGATAGCGCCACTCAACAGTGTAAATATATCGAAAACCAAGGTCGAAAATTTCACGAAGTTAAGAAGAAAATAATTATAAGATAAAAAATAACTTTTTAGATATCATGTTTTTAAATTTTCTGTTGAATCATATAAACTTGACAATTCTGTGTATTAATAAATACCTAAAAAAAAATTTTTTTTGATGAATTATCCCATCAACTTCGAAGAAAATGATCAAATGTGTAATAAAGAGAGCAATTATAAGAAATTTTCAAACATTTATTAACAGAATAAAATAATGCATTTTCATCGTGTTCTGAGCTATTCTAAAAGTTTCAAATGTCTAGCTAGTCGGGAAGTTATAGCTATATATATTTATTTATATACACTTTTTATACACTATTTTACACACTTTATCAATGTGTATAAAATTTTTAAAGTGATAATGGCGTCAATTTTTGTGAGATGCCTAATTTAACTTTTTATAATTTTTTAATGTTCACGTTTAATTAAATGTATTTATTTTCCTGTCGAAAAAAAATGAATTCGTATTTTTTTTTTTTTTTTTTTTTTGGGGGGGGGAGGCATTAATTAAGTTATAGCTAATATTTAAATGGCTAATTTTAAAGCTATTAGGTGGTTATTATTTTCATATTTTAATTAATTAAAAGAAAACTAATCAAAAATTCGGAATCAGGCCTCGAGGTAATGCGTTGCCATTGTGTTCTAAGCTATTCTAAAAGTTTCAAATGTCTAGCTAGTCGGAAACTTAGTTAACTAGTATGTTGTGGCCACCACAAGACTTTCTTCTATATTTTCCTATACATATTCAATCAGTAACAATATATAAAAAAAATAATAAAAAAAATACAATTTTTTTTTCTAAGGATTTTTTTTTTGGAGGGGTACTTGTTTTTTTTAAGGGTACTTCCCCCTCAGTGGGGGAAGCGATGCCCCCCCATGCACAAAAATTTTTTCCTAGTTACGTACTACTATTATCAATAATTCATATTAATTTTACAATCACAAGTGTAAAATAACTCTTATTATGCACATTTATACGAATTTTTGTCTTATTCTGCCATGTTAAAAATTTAGATAAAATGCTATCACAGCGCCTCCTGTTGAGCTATTGATCCGCAAATATAATCATCACCAGTTTATGTCGGGGACCAACTAAATACCAAGTTTGGTAAAATTTCGTAAAAAAAAAAAAAAAAAAAAAAAAAAAAATACGATTTTTTTTCCAAGTTTTTTTTTTTTGTTAAAAGTAAAAAAAAATCGATAACTTTGTTTTAAATTATCACAGATTTATGGTTCAACCATTCGTTTTAAAGGTATTGACGAGATCTTTCGAATGATACCCATCTTCAAAATTTAACCCCCCCCGGGGGGGTACTTCACCCCCAGGGGGGGAACCGATGCCCCCCCCATGCACAAATTTTTTTTCCTAGTTAACTACTACTATTATCAATAATTCATATTAATTTTACAATCACAAGTTTAAAATAACTCTCATTATGCCCATTTATACGGAATTTTGTCCTATAAAATGCGATCACAGCGCCACCTGTTGAGCTATTGATCCCCAAATCTAATGGGCACCAGTTCATGTCAGGGTGCAACTAAATACCAAGTTTGGTTAAATTTCATTCATTGGTTCGTGAGATACAGCGTCCACAAAAAAATGATACAGACACACAGACAGACAGACAGACACACAGACAGACAGACAGACAGACACACACACAGACAGACATTTTTTAAAAACTATCAATTCGTGTTCAGGACATCCCAAAACGTGTAGATCCGTCAAAAAACGGAGGTCGAAAATTTTCGCGAATCCAATACTTTCTCTATATTACATATAGAAGAAAGTAAAAATCGATTGCAAGGTTTGTACTGGACAAACAAACAAACAAGAAAGCGAGTTAGCAAAAACATGGTAATAAAATGCAATCATTAAATAACCTTTAAAGGTCAGCAGATTATTTTCATAATCTAAATTATGTTTTGTATTTAGGAACAATTTGTGTATTTCTTGAAATGCAACTATGTATGTATAACCCCCAACTATGTTTGTTTGTTCTTCGTTTCGCCCAGTTTAATTGCACGAACATTGGTAAGAACTCTGATAAGAATTGAGTCCACCTCTTTTCACAAGGGTGTGCATGCATGTGCATACATGCTAGTTTTTCCCGGTCTCAAATTTTCCTATAGGAATCAATGCTATTTTACCTCTATTAAAAGACCTTGTACATTTGTATACTTCTTTTATTTTGCAATGCGTACAATAATCGAACTTTCCCATTGGTTCAAAAAAGGGCGCTAGAAAGAAAAGGGCATTTTTAAAGATTTTAAGGGCAGTTTGGTATTCTTAAGGTCATATTTAACATTTAAAATCCACACTCGTTTCAAAATTTTATTATAAGTATGTATAGTATAATAAATATATATTTTTTCTTTTAACTTTCTTTGCTTTTCTTGTTACTAATAAATAAGTATTGAAGGTTATACAAAATAATTTTACTTATGTATGTATAAATTTACCTTCAGTATTCTTCAGTTTGTAGGTTGTTCTTTCCAAAATTTGTGCTCTAATACAAAAAGGCAATAAGGGTGCAATTTTTTTTTTTTTTTTTTTTTTTTTTTTAAGATAAGGATTAGCATTTTTTTTATTTTTTATTAGGGGCAAAAAGGGCGCAACGCCCTCCTGAAACTGTCTTGGGGGAAACTGCAATAATATTGTAAGTAAGTAATAAGGCATGTTTTTACATGTGCATATTAGAGATGAAATTCAAACATGTAAAAGTACCTTTGCATAATACCCTTATTAACACGCTTTTATTAGCTTCACCTGTATGTATGTATGTTTGTATGTATGTTTGTTTGTATGTTTGTAACCGCTCTGGGAGCAAACAAAATATCTATATTGTGAAAAAAAGATTTTCACTGTGTGAACGCCGTGGCGTCGAGGTATAGCTCCGCGCTACGAACCTAAAGGTCTAGCGTTTGATCCCAGTCAGGGAAGATTTTTTAAAAATGGTTTTTGTTTAATTCTAAATTATTTTAATTAAAGATTTAAATGTATGTAAATATTATGGTGTGTCACTCACACGATTTTCTCTTACCCTGCATTTTAATACTAAGATAGATATTTTGTGCTTTTTAGTTCACATTTCTATAAAAGCGTGCTCTTTAATTTTTTAAAACTATAATATTATTTTTATAATAGATTTAAATGGCTTCTAAGTGAGTAACATTGACTGTAGATTCTAAAAGAAAAAAAAAAAAAACCCCTTTAATTAAAAGTTAAATGCCAATAGTATTTAACGCAAAGAAACTTTAGTAAAAATAACTAGATAAATGGAGATTTTCATTCAGAAATGATTCTAAGTTGAACAATTTGATCCGGCGTGTAACTGAATCCTTAGAAAAGAAAATAAAAGCTTTTAAATTCAAACAAACGAAGGTTATCGATTTTTTACAAAGCTGTATAGACTAACAATATAATTATAAATTATAATTATTATTATTATTACTTTACTTTCTCTTACCCAGATACGTAGTTGAGAAAGTATTGGTTTGCGGTCAAAATTTTGAAATTGAGTTTTTGTTGTATTTACACGTTTTGAGGTCTCCTGGATCAGAAAATCATGTTTTTAGCGTTTAGTCTGTGTGTGTGTGTGTTTTATCAGCATATCTCAAAAACAAATCGTAGCAAGAAGCCCAAACTCGGTATTCTAAATCTCTATCATATAGTAATGCTACACTAAACTTTTCGTTGAGATCAAGTAAATGGTTCGTGTACAGGGACACCCAAGAGAATTCAAATACATTGCGTTTATGGGGGAAATTGCAGATAAGTAGAGTTTAACATCTATATACTGCACTAAACCAAATGAAACCAATATATATTTTTTATATGCGTAAAAACATGTTTCATGTAGAATATGGTATAGAAATCATTCACTGTTCGTGAATGATTACAGGGCTACACAAAAGAACTAGATTATAATGCGACAATACTTGAAAATTGATGTGCAGATACGTCCAAGAGAATTCAAATACATTATTACTATGGGGGAAATTCCTAGCAAATACAGGTTTTGTAGGCTGTTCTAAAGAAAATGCAACGAAGATTTTTTTTTTTTTTTTTTTTTTTATGATGTATAAAAATAAGTTTTGTATAGATTGTTGCGTGGAAATCACTCATCATTCGTTTACAGGGCCGCTCAAAGTAACTTGGATATGTTGGTACTTGCTTGGAACCCTAACAACATACTTATCCATAATACATCTTGAAGATGTCCACAGGATGTCTTTTCATCCATAGGATATCCTGAGGATGTCTTTTGGAGAAGATGCGCTGTTAGGGAAATTGCTGTAAGTGTATTTCGTTTTGTGTTAGGTATTTTTCATATAAGACTAAATTTGAGTGCACAATTTGATGTGCATATAGTTTGTAGGCAATATACAGGGCTACACAAAATTAAGCTAAACATTCTTTTCTACTAAATGTAATTGATGTGGATGTGCTGTGCTACATTTTACTATGTCGACGAACACTGCTCAGGGAGGAAAGTTAATTTTTCTTACCCATACTGTAAACAAAGTATTTTTTGAAGTTCTGTTTTAAATTCTGTTTTTTTTTTTTTTTTTTTTTTTTTGTATAATATCACGGTTTGAGGTATCCCGAATACAGATAACCAGTTTTTTAGCTGCTACTCTGTATGTATCTATATATTATCAGCATAACATACAAATATATAACTGGAGGAAATTCGAAAAAATTGATCAAGATTTTCAAGTTTGAAGGCAAATTAATAACAGCCTTGGATATATATATATATATATATATATATAAATTAAATGTAGTCATTATAGTTGAACGGGGGGAGGGGGGGGAGGAATACATACACAGTTATATGTCAAATAGTTCTTAAACCTATTTTAAATTATTTTTAAAGTTGATTAGTTTATTATCTCATCTTATTTTATTTTACGACTTGATCTGCAATCTTTATTCATAAAAGCAAGATTAGAGAAAGTGATGTGAGTGACACACCAGATTATTATTATTATTATTATTATTATTATTATATATTTTTTAAATGAAGCGACAAATGTTTTCTATGCTACTTTACGTTATTTTTTTTTATATTAGGTACTTTTTTCTAATACTAAATGTTTGACAAATTAATATGTACATTATGTTTATTATATTTAATTTTGATATTAATAAACGTTATGTCTAATCTAAATTTCGTTAAATATAAAAAGTTCTTTCTCTAGAAAAACTTTAATAGCGTAATAAATCTCTCTAGCGTATTAAATCTCTTTAAAGAGCCAATTTTCTATGGCATTGTGCGTAGCTCTCTTAGGAAGATTTCGTTGTACTAACTTTGACTTTAATGTACAACAGTTTTCATAATATTACTTTATTTTTTAAAAAATTAGTCTACTATTCGATAAATTATAAATAGTTGGAAATGAACTATTAAAAAAAAAAAAAAATCTGGAGTGACTCCACTCGACTTTCCGAACGTTGAGTAATTAACAGTTTTGTAGATAAAGTAAAGAAAGAGGAGTTGTTAAACAAACAAAAGAGAGAAAATCATAATAGAGTGTTTGAGTATTTTTCTCCATATATTACACGATGTTTTATTTAACGCTACTGAACTTTGAGCCCATGATCATAATGATAAAGAATTTTTCGTTGTGTCCCTGTAAAAACCTATAAACGCTAGATTCACCAAAATACTTATATTTAGTGCAACAGTGATTTATAATATTCATACAAATTTTCAGCTCAATTGAATAAGGCGTTTAGATTCTATCGCACTTTTAAAAATTTGGTCCCATAGCCCATAATGATAAAGAATTTTTCTTTGTGCCCCTGTAAAAAAAACTGTAGGTGCTAAATTCACCAAAATCTATACAGTTCATGCAACTGTGACCAAACATGTGTAAAAATTTTTTGCTCAGATTAATAAAGCGTTTAGACGCTATCGCACTTTTAAAAATTTGGCCCCATAGGCCATAATGATAAAGAATTTTCCCTGGTGTCCCTGTGCTAGATTAACCAAAATCTATAGGGTTCGTACTATGGTGACTTACAATATACGTACCAACTTTCAGCTTATTCGAACAAAGCGTTTAGACGCTAGCGTGTTCACTCACAGACATACACACATACATATATCATCGTAAAAATAGTGGAAACGGACTCAGGGGACCTCGAAACGTATAGAAACATCAAAATCTCAAATTCGGAATTTTGACATGGTTACAATACTTCCCTCACTATAGTGTTCGGAAAGTAAAAAACAGTTATACATTATTTTTTGAAAGGGTGTTCCCAAGTTGTTTACGCCGCCATTGCTGAAGTGTGAAAAAAAAATGTATTTTAAGGGCGCAAAATGAGTCTTGCCCTGGGCGGCTGTGACCCTCTGCTATGATCTGACTATTAAACAAGTTTTCCTATGCTCCGGGAAGGGTTTTGACCTCTAAATCCCTCCTTTCGCTATTCGCTATTGCATCGTATTGTTTTCTTTCTTCATATCGCTTTTTTCTTCTTTCTCTTTTTAAATGCACATCATCCTATTTGATATTTTAGTCAAATTTTTAATTTCTGTAAAAATACTCATAATACTACATATATGTTCAAATAAAGCATATTTTCTCCGTCAGCCATAAATCGTGTTTTTTTTTTTTTTTTTTTTTTTTTTTAATAAAACCATAGCCAAAACTCTAACACACATTTGTCTAAAGCGATTATTGTTTAGATTGCAAGTCAAACCTCGCTAATAGTAAACTTGGGATATTGTAAACTCTCGGTTAAAGTAAACATTTACAGCTGTACCAACTGAACATCTGTTTGACTAATGTTAATTTAATACTAATAGTGTATTAAAGTTCCTTAACATAGCGTTCTTTATAACACAAACAGAAGTGCAGTTCCAGCAATTTCCAATTGTAGCTCTTAATGTATCTGAATATTTTAGTGTGACTCTGTAAATCTTAACGCTAAACATACTATATTCTATAGAAAACATTAAAAAAAAAACATATGGGGCCGTCCATAAATGATGTCACGCTTGGAGGGGGAGGGAGGAGGTTCATGAAATTGTGACAGTTTGTGACAAGGGAGGGGAGGGGGGTAACAAAAAGTGTGACATCACATATTTCAGTTAAAATACAAACATTTATATTCAGCAGATGAAATTTTGAAGTTATTTTAAAATTATCAAAGATTAAAGATACTTTTTTAATTCGGGTAAAAGTAACTTTATCCTGTGATTCCCCCCTCCCTTCATACATTATTTTCTTTCAGAAAAAAGCATTCAGAGTATGTTTTTAGTATATGATAGCAATAGAAAATCTTTACTTAGAAGAAAACCTTCCCTTCTCACACTCTTGAAATGTCCAACAATATATCTTCACTTTAATTCAATATATTTTTCATATAATATTTAGTGCTTATGAATTACAGATTTGTCTTTGAATAGTTTAAAGCATTATAAAATGTGAATCTTTAATAAATTTTCCATAAAATGAACTTTTTTGCTGGATTTGGCGACTTTGTTAAATGGAGGTACGACTGTATATTAAATTTTATTCAGTTTTCCAAAATGCTACTGTTTTCAATTGCTGTTTTCTATGAATACTTTACAACTGTTCTATATTAATTAGGATTTTTTTTTGTAAACCTTACTCTTAGTTCATACAAAATAACTACACATATCATTATTATGGTTATATTTACAGATGTCATAAAGATCCATAGTTAACATTTAAAAATAAAATTTGAAATATGATCTCTAGTCTAATATTTTGTTTCTGAACTTCAAGTAATTATTGATGTATGTCATGTTCCGTGACATGTGACAAGGGGGGAGGGGTTATATTGAAACGTGACACTTTGTGACAAAGGGGGGGGGGGGGAGGGGGTCCAAAATTCTGAAAAAAAAAAGCGTGACATCATTTATGGACAGCCCCTATGAATAATAAATGTAAATTTTAATATGATTTGGACAGTACAAAGTTTTTAAATACGATATAGTATAAAAATGAATCTCATTGAAAGTAATGTATTGTCATTCTTCTTTTGGATGTGCCAGCTGTGCTATTCCTATGATTTTAAATAAAGAACATTCCATAGTAAATTTTAATAACATAACAGTTTCAAGAATTTCTGAAAATATTTATGAACGCTAGAGTTCGTGTAGACGGAAAGAAAGACAGACAGGTAAATTTATTGAATTCATACCCCCCCCCCCCACCCCAAACATTGTTAGAAGGTGTTTAAAATGCTTAAGATAAACGGAAACGCATTTTCAACTATTTCCAATTACTATAGTTCTCAATGTATCTAAATATTTTTGTGTAGCTCTATAAATCTTAATGCTAATCACACTATATTCTATAAAAATCTTTTTTTTTTTTTTTTTTTAATGCATGAATAATAAATGTCAATGTCATTATGCAGGGCCCTATTAAGCTCTGAAGCTAGGGGAAGCTCAGCATCATTTCGGGGCCCCCTTTCATTTCGGAAAATCTTGTTTTCCTGTTACATATTGTAATATAAAAATGATATAGACAAAAAAATAGTATGGGTTTATTATTATTATTATTTTCATACATCTGGGTGGTTTCTACACAGAACATTAAAATCATACAACTTTTTAATTAAGAACACATTCAGATTTTTGAGGTTAAATAATAGGTTTTTCCCGAAATAGTGAGTGTTTTGTCTTGTTTTAGGTAACCTTTCTCGGAAAAAATTCAATCTCAATGTGAAAATATGAAACAAAAAATTCAAGACCATGTTTTTAATCCTTATGGGGTCTTCTCTTAAATTTTAGAGGGGAAGCTTGTGCTTCTTGAGCCTTTTGGATAATCAGGCCCTGTCATTATGATTTGTGCAAAATAAAGGTTTTAAAATATGGTTTACAGAAATACCTCTCGTAAAAAGCAGCGTCTTAGAATTTTATTGGGTGTCCCCCCAGTACACAAACCGGTGGTGGTATTTACTTCATTTTCAGTAAGGAACATCTCATAGTGAGCTTAAAAAATATATATCAGTTTCGAGGAATTCTACGAAAATTCACTGCAGTTAAAGTGCAGACAAATAAGGTTTGTAGAAAGGGGAAAAAAAAAAAAAAATCGGACGGGGTGCATACTATTGAATAGATTGACACACATATATATATATATGATTGAATATATTGATTTTAGTGCATACTATTGAATGCTAAAAATGCTGTATAACTCAAAAATTGCCAACTAATTTGCAAAATTTCAGAGGAGGAGGGGGGGGGGGGGAGAGCTTGGCTCGGCCTTGCAGACAAACTGAAGTCATAAACATTTTTTAACATTGTTGGAAAGTGTTAAAAAGCTTCTACCTTCATTTTACAGGGGTTGATCTAGGTTTAAATTTTTGGGGCCGATTTTTGTGAAAAACAAATTATTTTTGTGAAATTTTTATCATTTTTGTGGAAAAAAAAAAAATGTCACTAGAAACCTTTCATTTTAGCAGTTACTTTGTTTAATGTTTAATATCATGTTAATAGCATTTTATTAAACAAGTACAGACACTCATTAAAAATAATACTGTAAACATGGAAATTTTTTACAAAAGTATTACTTTTATAAAACAAAATTTTGTGAAAGAGCTGTTTTTATAAATCTGAATTTTGTAAAGGGACCCATTTTCTGAATCAGAATTTTATGAAGGGACCCATCCCATTTTAGGGATTTGAATTTTGTGAAGGGGCAGCAAAAGGGTCCCAATTTTTGGCTGGATCGACCTCTGTTTTAGCTTGAAACTTTCCCTTATTGTAAATGTGAAATAAAATTTTCATTAATTCATAGATTTATCAGATGAAGTTTTCTGTAGGCTCTTATTAATTCCAAACTGATCACTTTTAAACTCAATTACGAAACTTTTTTATTCATAAACGATAAACACACGACATAATTAAATTTATTCTTATTTAAATATGATTATGATGCATATGGTCATATACGAATTGAAGTAGCGTTTACTTTTTCTTTATGAAAGTAAAGCCTTTTACGGAAAATACTGTCAGTCAACGCTTAAAACATATTTTCTAAACGCGATAGTCGAGAAAAGGTCATCCTAATGTAATTTATATTTACTCTTATTTATTTTTTAATCTTAATTTATGTATTTTGCGTAGTTTAAATCTATTCTTAACACTTTTTGAAATCTGAATTATTCTCTTACTTATATAGGGTAGGTGCTCCAGTGATTGGCATGCTCCAGTAATTGACATCTATCCCGAAATAATTAATAAATAAGAAAAATAAGAAAAACATATATTTTACATATAAAAATTTTAACATTTTATGTCAAACACTGGAGCATAGGGTGCTAATAACTGGTAAAATGAATAACTAGCAGTGTCAAACACTGAAACATAGGGGGCCAGTTACTGATAAAATGAAAAACTGGCAGTGTCAGTTACTGGAACATTGAGTGGGTGTCAAATAAAAATTCCTAAAAAAAAAAAAAAAAATGTTATCAAATGTATATATTTAACATATATGTGGTTCTGAATGTCTTTCATGATATATCATATGTACAAACTTAAGATTTCTAAAAATATTTTTTCTGATGACTAGAAAATTAAAAACATCAGCTATTGCTCTAAAAGTGTCAATTACTGGTGCACTTACCCTATATGAAGCTATTTTTTCGCTAATGTATAAAACCTTCAGATATTTTTATTTACACACGTAGAAATTGAAAAATGTCTTATTCTATGCTTATCCATTCTTATTCTATGTCCATCTTTTTATTCTTAGTCATATTATTTAGTTAACTATAGACGAATTTGATATAAGGAGAGGAAATTTGAAGTTGGATGAGTTTAAAAATAAAGCCCTCATCCTCATGCGAAACTACGTCAAAGGCTTTAGTGATGCCACAAAAAAGGCTCCGACTTTTTCAGATTTAATAAAACTATGGTGAATGAATTTTGTTACTCTAAAGGCCTGGTGGGTGCAGGGCCCGATTAACCTTACTATTGAGGGGAAGCCAGGGCCCGACTAACAAAGTTTTGTGCCCAGGGCACTTTCAAATTTTAGTGCCCCCCCTCCCCCCCCCCAAAAAAAAAATTATATATATATATATATATATATATATATATATATATATATCTGTTTCTGTTTTTGGCTTCAATAAAATTACTTCACTCAGCCAAATATAGGTGCTGCCGGATTATAAGTTTCCGGATTATCGATGCTTCTCCGTACGCTAATTGTACAATTTCATGTATTTCAAATGATCTGATGTACAGTATCAATCAAGATTTTATTCTAAATTTTATTCATAAAAATAAAACATAGTTGAATTAGAAAACGAAAGAAAAACTAGGGGATTTAGATCAGATATTTTTAACCATTAGTAAAATTTTGTGCCCCTCAGAAATTTCGTGCCCAGGGCACGAGCCCCGGGTGCCCGTGCGATAATCAGGCCCTGGGGGAAGCACAAATCCATTTTGGGGGCCCCACTAACTTCTTGGTCTAAAGACTTATACAATCATCTTGAAAAATTTATAAATTTTTCATTAAATTTTGTAGTTACCTGGAATTGAGGACAAGTAAATTCGCTTAAAATATAGACAAGTAAATTCACTTGATTTTTGTACAAAGATATAAACTGGCGAAAGCCTATATTCACCACAATATATGAAATTATTCCATTATAAACGAATGTATAAAAGCTTTATTAGCATGTATCCTATATAATCTAGAAATTATAGTTGTGCTGTCAGGTAGGACTGTGACGTTTTATAATCAGACAATGCTTTTAGACCACAAGCTTACAATTCGGGGCCCATTTTTGTTGCTTAATTTGGGGCCTTTTCAAAATTTTCCAGGGGAAGCACATGCTTCTCGTGACTATTGGGTAATCAGAGCCTGGGTGGGTGCTGGAATGCTTAGGTCTGAAACCAAATTGTTTGGTTTTCAATTGCAAATCACTTCATTCCCACTCCCTATTCCTCTTTAACATCTAATTTGAAAAAGATCTAGTCTTCATTCATTATCACAATACAATTCAAGGCATATGTTTATTAACCCCTTAACTGCCCCAGATGTATATATACGTTTTTCCGAAGTACGAGCCTTTGTATTTTATACTGCTACCAGTAAAACTTCTGACACAACTTGATAATGCAGTAAAATGACCTTGAAAGTAATCTTGACAATATTTTCGAAAGATTTACTCATTTCAGAGTTGAGAGAGAATGGTGACTCTGGAAAGCGAATCTTTTAAATTTTTCCCGGCAGGTAAGGGGTTAAAAGTCAATATTTTAATACCTTATGGTGTTTTTAGGTTACTTTTAATTTACAAATGAATATGCATGATCCTTTAAAGAGAGAAAATAAAAAATTGATTTATAATTTTCACTTTTTCCTTCCATTTTTTTCTATTATTTTATTTTATATTTTATAATGTTTTTGGCAATGTTCTAATTTTTTGGCGGCCCTAGGCGACCGCTTAAGTTCGCCTAATGGTAAAGCGGGTCCTGGTGACAAATGACTGTTTGCCTCGAATGATCCATATTATATCAATTCACAGTATTGCATACAGGGCCGTGCCCGTGCCTAGCCGCCCTCCTAGGCAAAAGATTTTAGCCGCCATACTAGGCACTAAAATTATTTCCCTCCTTCTGCTTCTGAAAACTATTCTTTAAAGCGAAAAACTGCCGGGTTGCCACAGATGAAAAGTTATCAAGTTTTTTTTTTCTCTGTTTTAAAAATAGGCCACCAGCGGCCTAGTGGTTATGCGCTCAAAGCTGGTAGACATGAGGCGCCGGGTTCGATCCCAAGTCGCGCTTGTTGGCCTAGCCGATCGGAGTTTTTCATGGTTTTCTCCGAAACTTGCGTAAATATGGGCTAGGACCCCTTAGAAAGACTCCCACGGAGGGTACTTCCACTCAGGTCTAGGACCTACAGCAGTCAATCGGCCTTATTCCCAAATCCAATCCAATCCTGTTTTTTTAAAAAATCTAACAATTTTAGTAAACCTAATTTTTAGCTGAAATTTTGTCATTTTTAGCCGCCCTAGGCTACCGCCCCGGTCGCTTCCCCCCCCCAAAGCACGGCCCTGATTGCATATAATATATCACATCAATGCACTATGTCTTGTAAATTGAAACTTGCAAGGAGAAATAATTTGGAAATACATGCGTAAAAATTGAGCGCTAGGTGGATGGGTGGGTGCAATGCGACTAGTTTTAAAATAATTGATATAAAATATAAATCAATTTGTTTACTAAATAAGTTTACCTTTTTAATATTTTGCATCAAAAAATACACATGCTAAATAACCATTAATTAACCATTTAAATGTAATGTTTAAAGCTCCCATGTTAGTTACTTAAGGAACGGCAAAAATGGCGTATGGTGTTTACTCATATGTCATAACTTGATTTCGAAATCTGATTTGATTTCTCACATTTAATACATCTCAAATATATGACGAAATATTTTTCGCCAAGTAAGTGATTTGTACGCCAAATTGGGAAACGGCTAGTCACTAGAAACTTCTCCCTCCCCTCCTTTGGTTTGCCAGATGATCTTGTGTTATAATTACGTGAATGTGAATCTCATGCAATGCAATGCTTTCTTCCCCGTGGTGTTTGTTTATTTCGACAGTCCATTTAACTCCAAAGGAGAACTGTACTGTTAGACTTAAAACTGTATTATTATTCTATCTTACCATAACTGTAAAATGAAATACTTTTCGAACTTTTTATGCCATATTTACGCTATCACACTTAACTAAACCGATCATTTTGTAAAAGAGGCATTTAAAATGTTAGTGGCTTAGCATAGTACCATCATCATTGTAGAAATGGTTCTCTGAGTTGTTGCTAAGGCCTTTAATAATATTTTTTTTCACGCTTGTTTCGATGTACATCCATGATACTTTAAATTTAAGATAGTAAAATAATATAAATAAAATTATATTTTACAATCTTATTTCTATACAGAATCACATTTAGGTAGAGATAATTAAAAATTAAATAATACATAATTCGTCAATCTTACGTGATTGTATGAATAGATTTTTTTTTTTTTTTTTGGTCATTGATAAAGATTCGGAAGGATTCGGTTCGGTATTGTTTGTCAAGCAGTTGCTTAATCATTGCATTCAGTTTTCCCCATTTGAAATTAAATAATTTAGAATTATTTTTTAAATTATGGAACATTTAATAAAAATAAGGAAAAGATATAATTTCCGGGAATTGTACAGTGAAAATGGCTTCTGGGGGAAAACAACTAAAAAGAAAAATAGGGAAATGAAACTGATTTCATTCGTGTTTTAAGGAAAATAATAAATATACTTGAAATTGATAGGATTTAATTTATTTTTTGATATTTTGATGTATCACGGGTGTAGGAGCACCCCCCCTCTTCCCCCACTGAACATCGCGAATTTAAATAATCTTTTAATATCATATGAACGAATCACCTTTTTAAAGCAAAATTTAAGTCTTATAAATCTAGTCCGTCGCCAGGAAAATTTTTTGGAGGGGTTCAAGCTTTAGTTGGTAATATAGTGAACGTAAAAAATGATGGGCGGAGGAAGAGGTAAGGGGGGGGGGGGGGAGGACCGCCAACCTACCTATTGGCTACAGCCTCATGTTATTATTGTTTATTAATAGTGATTTTTGTAAATAATAGTTACTGAATATTAATTAACATTTCATTATTAATTGATTTTTCTGTCAATAATTTTAAGCCATTTTTAAAATGAACATTTTGAGCCCTTTACACGATTTTTATATTGCTGCGACCCTGTAATATAACTAAATTTATAAACTTTAAAGAATAACTAAACAAATACCTACATTTTCAAAAAATAAGTTTTGCAGTTTTATAATTTAAAAGTGATTTTCTTTGATAATTTAGTATCATGATTCATAGTATTTGATTCAATTAATATTTTGAGAAGAAAAAGGGAGAGAGATTGGGCAGGGCACACGGGTTTTGTTTAATACCAATTTAGTTAAAATTTTTCAAATATGTTCTGTATAAACACGTTTTTATGCCTTCGTTATTGTTGTAATGTAATTAAGTTTATGTTTCAAATGTTGATACTAGTTTACAATATTCATGTTTTTGAAAATGTGATATAATATATATAATTTAAATTTTATGTAGAAAGATTTTGTTATTTTTATTTATTAATTTATTTCAGACAAAAAATTAATGACTGCCTTATTTTGATATTTACGTTCCATTTTTGTTTATTATTATTAAAAAAAAAATCTGTATTTTTAAAATAGATGAATTATTGCGAAAATGTCTGTTATAAAAATATAAGTTTTATGTACATTAGCATACAAAAGATTTTTATTTAAAACCATATTAGCTGCTATAATGCATAGTCAGTTGTAAAATTGTTCTTCTAAACAATGCAGTCAGGCAACCATACCCATACATGGTAATCCTCATATAATATTGCTGTTTAATGTTTATGTTTATATAATATTGTAAATAAATTTTTATTCTTAATTATTATTTTTTTAAAAGAGGATATTGTTTGAAAATTTAGTACATGTTCATTATTATTTTTGAATTTCAAATTGTGTATGATTTTAATTGTGTACTATAAGCTAAGAAATACTACTCTTTTATTTTTATTTATTTTTTCTATCTAAAGTTGATTATTCATGCATTCAGTACAATGTAGAAGAATTAAATTAAATTGTTGATTATCTTTATCAATAAAAAATATTTCTAAATTAATGATCAATAAAGTTTTTAAATTATTGCTGTAAACAACAATAACAACAGAAAAACTGAAGTTTTCTGTTAGGGGTTGATCCAGGTTTTAAATTTTGGGTCCCCTTTTTGTGAAATTTTTATTTGTTTTTGTGGGGAAAAAAAAATATATATATATATATATATATATATTATATATATTGTGTATAAAACCTTCTATTTTAACAGTCATTTTAAATAAGTGTTTAATATTAAAATTTGAGACAATATTCACTAAAAATATACAATTTAAAATATTAAAAACACAAAACATAAATTAAACGTTTCGAGCCTTTTACAGGCTCCTCATCAGTAAAAACATCAAATGTAAATGTTGAGAACAATAGACATTCTTTAAGAGAGAACAACGTACTCAGCGGGTACTGCAAATGCCTCATTAAGTGGTGAAAAATGTTGATTTGTGTACCAGCCCTCAAAGAAAATTCTTGAATGATAATTTAAACAGTTGGATATTATTATTTTAGTATTGTTAAAATCAGGTAAATGGTCAGTTTCTATTGCATACTGTACAATTTTCGAACGTATATCACGGTTTTTGAAATTCCTTTTATGTTCCAGAATTCGAGAACTGACCATTTAATATCTGACCCAATAGAAACTGACCATTTACCTGATTTTAACAATACTAAAATAATCATATCTAACTGTTTAAATTATCATTCAAGAATTTTCCTAGAGGGCTGGTACACAAATCATCATTTTTCACCACTTAATGAGGCATGCACAATTTCTGCTGAATACGTTGTACTCTCTTAGAGAATGTCTGTTGTTCTTCTCAGCATTTACATTTGATGTTTTTACTGATGAGGAGCCTGTAAAAGGCTCAAAACGTTTAATTTATGTTTTGTGTTTTTAATGTTTTAAATTGTATATTTTTAGTGTCTATTGTCTCAGATTTTAATGTGATTAGATTTTAGTTTAACTATATGAGACGAAATGATAAAAAAAAAAAAAAAAAAAATAAGTTTAATATTAAATTAACATGGTTTTGTTGAACCAATTAATTAAAAATAATACTGAAAACATTGAAACATTTTATGAAAGGATCACTTTTCTAAAACAAAATCTTGTGAAGGGGCTCATTTCATAAATTTGAATTTTGTGAAGGATCCCTTTTTATGGATTTGAATTTTGTGAAGGGTCCTCTTTTATGATGTGGCATTTTGTGAAGTGTCCTCTTTTATGATGTGGCATTTTGTGAAGGGGCATCAAAGGGGACCCAGTTTTTGTCTAGATTGACCCCTGTCTGTAGATCGAAATCTGCAACTTCCTGTTAAATAAATTCATAAATAACTAATAAGTAATTAAAATATTTTACAATTATTTATTTCAAATACATTTTTAAATTCATATTCTTTTTCTCATGATATATTCATATGTGTCATGTTTCATTCCAGTATTTTCAGTAATAATTGAGTAGTTCACAGACAAATCAATTACCCTCCACAAAACAACAACAAACAGAACCAATGTAATCAGGGCCCGACTTAGACTATCTCGAGCCCCGGGGCAAGCTTATACAGGGGGGCCCCCTTGCAGTGGCATAATAGGTCTTTAGGGTGCAAAATTTCTGCTTATGCCTGTTGGGGTGGGGCCCTTCCAAAAGGGGGCCCAGGGCAACTGCCCCGCATGCCCTGGTGTTAATCAGGGTCTGAATGTAATCAAGGGCATAGGAGTAAAAAGGGGCTCAGGGGGATCACACCTCCCTGTTTGATATCATAAAATTTCCTTTTTCTGTCAAATTTTATGAAAATTTTATAAATTACTACAGTAGAGAATCTTTATAACGCAAACCTAAAAACATGAAATTGTGCATTTATATAGAATTTTGCATTATATAGATTGCATTTCATATATCAATAAATTTACTTTGTAAACATGGCCAAATGTTTTTGAAACATATTAATGTATAGTAGAGTATGTTTAAGTTACTCCTTGAACAGAACATTGTTAAGTTTACTTTATAAACATAGTCCAAATATTATGTTACTCAATAAAAATAAATAAATAAAAGTAATTTTTTTTTTTTATTATTAAAAATGCTCCAAATTAAGCAAATAAGAAACTGTTACTATTTCATTCAGTTTTTTAGAGGGTAACAATTTTTACAATGTGGAAGAGCAAGTGCTTTTAACTTAAAAATTCATTGTTTATGTCTGAGAAGTTGTGCATTATAAAGATTTTCTACTGTATAATCATCTACAAACATGTTCATTTATAGAAATTTTGGTAAATAAATATTAATAATAGGGATTATTAATAAACATTTATTTATTGATTTTCTTGAAAATATTTTTTTTTTTTTTTTTTTAATGAAACTGTTTGATTCCCTCCCATAATTTTTGAATTGCTACATCCCTGAGTCAATGAAAATTATTTCATTCTATTCCCTTTTTGTTTTATGGAATCAACCAATTTAACTAGTCAGTTGTCATAATTATGTTTAAAATTATTGAAAAAGGCACTCATCTGTAGCGTAAAACTTATAATAGGGTTTCCATGGGTCAGGGAAAACCTGGAAAAGTCAGGGAATTTGAAATTACTGAAAAAAGTCAGGGAAAATTGTGAGTATTGCTCAAAAACCTGGAAAAATGATGATATAAGCCTGGAAAATGCTTTTTGAGCATTCAATTTATATCGCAAGTCATATTACTATTGTCTTTTATGGCACGAGCTATGTTCTGTTTTATACCATTAGCTATTTTTTATTAGCTAATATTTATACCATAACCTAATTTTGTGACTGGAATTTTCTGAAAATAGACCTGGAAAAGTCAGGGAATTTTATTTTTTAAATTGAATGGGAACCCTGCTATAATATAAAAATCCACCCCCTTGAATGCCCTGTGGCAAAATATTTTTTATGGTTTCTGTAACAGGTCTCATTTGTGCAAACCTTTTCTGCAAGACAACATTATTTAATAACTTATTTTCTAATTTACACATACTATGTCTACTTATAAAGAAATTAATATACTTTAGAATTATGAAATAAAACATAAATTTCTGTTTTTTACTAAAATTTGGGAATATCTGTAATTATTGAATTGAGACTTGGTACTGGATTATTAAAACCAAGTAAAAACTACAAGTTTAGAACACCAAAGAGAAAAGTCCCCTACATTCCAGATAATTCTATTGGTAGATAAGAACCCCTTTCCTATATATAAAAGCACTTCTCTCTCATTTCTTTATGCACTGAAGACGGTACGCTGAATGCCACCAAAACAGCTGTTTGCATCCCAATATTTACTCTTTGGTGTTCTAGACATTGTAGTTTTTACTTGATTTTAATATCTGTAATTAATATGAGCAAAGCTTTCTGCAAGCGATAATTTCTTTTCTGTGACAATGTTGCCATGTCGCCTAAATTCTGCCTCAGGGCATGAATGTAACTTTGCCTTTATTTCCAGTAAGGGAGAAAAAAAAAAAAAAAAAAATTATCTATAAATAAATTGAGGGAAAAAAAGGGGCCTAAAAAGGAGTGGTGACACAGTGATTAAAAAAAAAAAAAAGGTAAAAATCTATGATTTTTACTGGATTAGCCAACTACATGTTGTAGCAAAATTGCACTGTGACAAAATAATATATATTTTTCAAATCTTTTATTTTAAAATAAAATTTATGCACTAATAGGAAAAGTAATAAATGCCATCTCGCAAAAACCTAAAATTTTTGAAACCTAATTTTTCCTTCTCCCAAATTTAAAAGGATTATATTTACCTATAGTTTGTAGTTTACTATTATTATTATTATAGTCTTTACTGTTATTATTATCTTAGTCTTTTGTCCGGATACCTCATTTTATGTTTTAAACATTTTTGGACAATAAAAATCATTTCTCCTGTCTTAAATGAGTTTTGGATGTTAAAAACCCAACCCTGCGTAAAAATTCTTATTTATTTATTTTCTAATTTTTATTATAGTAGATAGATTTTTCTTTTCTTTTTTAATCACTTACCCATATATATAGTAGGGAAAATATTATTTGTAGGTCAAATTTTCGAAATTGAGTTTTTATTATATATATATGTTTTGAGGTCTCCTGAATCCGAAAGGCACATATTTAGCGATTGGTCTGTATGTATGTGTTCCTGTCACTTATCAACATATCTCAAGAACAAATAATATCAGGAAGTATAAACTCAGTATTCCTGTATCATATAGTGGTATTACACTAAACTTTTCATTGAGATCAATCGAATGGTTCGTATACAAGGGTATCCAAGGAAATTCAAGTACATTACATCTATGGTCAAAAGTTTAAGTAGGTACAGTTTAACATGTCTAAGCTCCACTAGAGAAAATGAAACGTATATAGATATTTTACTTGCATAAAACCATGTTTCATGTAAAATATGATTTGAAAATTATTTACAATTCATTTACAGGGCTGCTCCCCAAAAAACTAGAATATAGAGGGACTATACATGGAAATTGCTGGAAGTGCATTTTAAATTGTGCTATGTGATAATGTAGGATTATATTTAAGTACACAATGTATAATTTTTAGAAGACATACATGACTACTAGTAATTAAGCAAAAACATTCTTTTTTATTGAATTTAAATTGGGGGAAGTGCTTATACAGTAGAGGATCTTTATAACGCACACCTTGGAACCAGAAGTAGTGCATATTATAGAATTTTGTATTATATAGATAATTTTACAAATTGTAAAGCTTATCAAGTAATCATGGTCAAATATTGCCTGGAATAGATTTCGATATTTACATTTGAGAACCATTTCAAATGATAAATGGTTGCTGTGGATTTAAAAACGAGAAATTTTTCCATAATCATACATGTATTAGAAGTTTCAAGTTTCTCACCTCATATTTTAGTGCTGACTCTAGAATAAAAGGGCCGGCAGGGGGGGATTCAATAAAAAGGGCAACCTATTTTCAAGAAGGGCATTATTAGCATAATCTGCGGTCTTCTGTGCATGAGAAAAGTAAATTACTAATTTTACGTGTATATATATAGGTTATATGCATTTGTTTTTCCAGAAATGCTGTAGAACTATTGCTAGAAGGTTGAAAAGTCAGAAAGAAAAGTATCTAAAGGCCTCTGAACATTTAAAATGTTAGAAAAGACTACTTGGTGCCAAAATGTTTTTAAAAGGGCAGCAGGGTGCTAAAATGGGTTAAAAAAGGACAGCAGGGTGCTAAAATGGGTTTGAAAGGGCAGCAGGGTGGAGCACCCTGCCAAATTAGCCTAGAATCAGCACTATATTTAATTCCAACATACGTTTATTTCAGGGTTGGCAGGTGTTTGACATGTGACAGTTTTTGACGGTTTAAACCATGGTTAAAACCGTCATGTCAAAAACCTATATTTATAATTTAATTGTCATATAAAAACTTAGTTTAATAAAATATAGATTATAAAGATTTTTTGAAAAGTAAATAGTTTGATGTTCTTTGAAAAACACATTGTTACAACATTTTAATTAATATAAAAAACAAAACTTTAGGCTTTTAAAATTTTATTATTAATTATTTCTGTGTTCATGCAAAATATGCTGTGATATTTTTATATATTATTACGAAACTTATTTAAAACTACACTTAATATAGTATATGTTAAACTTAGTTATGTGATACTTTAAAAATATAGGTAGTTATTTTCAATAAGATATTATTTATAAGTATGTTTTAAAAGGTAAACATATTAATGTTTTTGGAGAAACATTATAACATTTTGATTGATATAAAAACAAAACTTTACGCTTCTAAAAATTTATGATTTATGAATCATTGGTAGATCATTTTGATTGACAAATCATTTTATTTGCAATACAACATTGCATATTTCGATTTTTTTAGTATTATGTATTTAACCAGTAAAATAAAAATGCATAGCCTAATATTTTGTATTTAAATATTTTATAGAAAAATACAACTTTTTTTTTTTTTTTAATGACTGCTGATATTGCAAGTTTTTTTTTTTAAAAAAAGCAATAATTCTGAATGTTAAACAAACTTGAATTGCGTCTGAAATTATTATAATTACCATGAGACAAGAGAAATATGAATGCTTTCTGGACATGTATAAATTGTAATAAATTTAATATTTACTCGTATAGATAAAAAAAAAAAAAATTATTAGTCTAAGCTGTACAGCCCACCAGTGGCCAAGCAGTTCTACGCTCAAAGGTGGTAGACATGAAGTGCTGGGTTCGATCCCAGGGCCTGCTCGTCTGCCTGGCCGTTCAGAGTTTTTCATGTTTTTCTCTGAAACTTGTATAAATACGGGCTAGGACCCTTTAGAAAGACCCCCCACAGAGGGCACCTTCCCTTAGGCCTAAGACACTAGAGTAGTCAATCAGCCTTACTCCCAAAACACCAACAGTCCAAGCTATAAACAGGTACAAATATTTATACAATCAATAATAATAATAATAAATAGATAAAAATTTATTAATAAATGATAAGTGTAATAAATACAGATTATAAATATAATTATTTTCAAATTCATATTAATTTACTGCCCACATATATTATGTGTAACTTAGAGGGAAAAAAAAATCCAGTATTCCTGTGTTTTTACGGCCCATGTAAAAATTCATAAGTAACTTTAAAATTTCATAAATATTAATATAAATAAACATAAACATACAAAATATATCTAAGCATATTTTGTATATATTTCTTAGGTTATAAACCAGTATATTTACCTAAATTTTTATAAATTATCTACAAATTGTTTTAAGATTTGTTAATTTATAAACAGCATAATATTTAGACATTCACTTGTATATGGCAAATATTACTAAATCCTATTTCTAACCAGATTCTAGCTCATTTATAGATTTTAAATTTTAACAATACAGGTTTTTGACGGTAGAGGTTTCTGACGGTTTAAACTCCTCTTGTCATGTCAAAAACCCAACCCTGCTTTATTTTTATTTATTTTAATGCATTTGATTAACAATTTTTGATGCTCACTGTAATAATTGTATTCTTTCTTTATTAATTAAAAACTATGGATTAGGAATATAAAGATAAAAGAATGTTTCAAACATTTATTTTAGTTGTACGTGAATATTTTTACATGCCAGATAAATAAGTTTCTCAAAAGAAAATTTTTATGTTTACATCCAATCAGTAGTGTGTTTTATAGATCATTGCGTTATACATCGGCATTATAAAGATATTCAACTGTACTATATTTTACCATTTCCAGGAAAACTGCTCATTAATGAAAATTAATTTCCACACCCGTATGGTAAAGTAAATAAATTTCTTTTAAAGTTAAATTTTCACTGCTTGTTTTTTGTATAATTATGAATTTTGAGGTTTTCTGAATACTAAAGTTAAGTTTTTAATGGTTGATCTTTGTATACGTCTATTATCAGCGTAACTTAAAACAAATAATTTCAGGTAATACAAATGTGGTATTTTGAAGTTCATATGAGGATACTACTTGAAAAGATTGATAAGTTCATTAAAATAAATACAAAAAACCTTTTACTGACTTCGTGTTGTGTCATTAAATTTTTCTGTCAGGTACCCGGCTCTCCTCAGATGACATCCTCTGTCTGGAACTTGAGCTTGACTCTGTGTGGGACTTGAGTCAAGCTCAAGTCCCACACAGAGGATGTCATCTGAGGAGAGCCGGGTACCCGACAGAAAAATTTAATGACACAACACGAAGTCAGTAAAAGGTTTTTTGTATTTATTTTAATGAATTAGTTTGTACTTCGTTCTTAGTTATTATATTTAAAGATTGATAAGTTTTAAGGAATGGTGCAAGTAAAAATTGCCTGAATAATTTGGAATAAACTTTTAAATTTTATAACAGCCTTGAATTCTATATTGATGTAGGTACCTACTATATATTCCAACTAATATAGTGTATTATTAAAAAAAATTAAATTATTGGAAAATGAGTACTAATTTAATGGTTGTGAATATTTTAAATGGGAAAACAGAATTTAAAAATATTTATATAGTATTAAGTAATGAATAATTCTTTAAATAAATTGCTCCATAGAGTTATATGAGATTTGGTAATCATAGACAGGGAAATTGTAAGAGGGAATGAGAAGCTTTAAATAGCTTATGCAACTGAAGAGTATATGTGAAATATAGCTGAGGCAGATGTGGTTATATGGGGCTTGAGCTCCCTGCAAATACTTCAAGATTAAATAAAGTTTCAATTTTGACCATTGAAACAAACTAAGAAGTTAGTTTCAGCAGCCTGTAATACACCTTACAGGGTAGACAAGGCAATTAATTGCCAAGGATGGAGGGGGGGGGCTGAAACTTGCTAATTTATTGGACATTTTTGAGCTATGATTAAGGTTTTAACACACAACAGTATGTATTAAAGTTTGAACACTTCCAATTTTATTTTTATTTATTTTTTTTTTTTTTTGGGGGGGGGGGGGGGTGTGGCTACAACCGTGTCTTCAGATAATATCTGGTATACCCCTGTATATGCAGTTATATTTTAATATGTAAAATGTTTAATTCATAATTTAATCTTAATTATATAATAATTTTAATAGTACTCTTAATTACATAATAATACATGAAAACACTAATTAGTTCACTATCTTGACAATTATAGCATAAGAGCATAAGATACTGAATATATACTATGAATCTACACTAGCTTTTGGAGCTTTTATAGCAAAAAAACAAAATGCCAAATTGAAAGGGAAAAAAAAAATGCTTAGAGAAATGTTTGAAATTTAATGTTGCATGTAATGAAAATAATTTCTTTAAAAATATTTTGTTGAGATTAAGAATATCTAAAAGATGTGTAAAATATTATTGATACAGTAGACTCCCAGAAACCCACACTCCTTTGGTATTTACATGTAATGAAAATAATTTCTTATAATATTTTGTTGACATTAAGAATATCTAAAATGAGGAGCTAATATTCAAACCGTGTTTTCTCCTTCAGATACAATTTATCAGAAAACACAAAAAACTAATAAATAAAAAAAAATCTACATTTAAGCTCTAATTATCATTTGTTTAGATGTATTACTGGTTACTAGGAAGATACCTATATATTCATACTTTACCTAATAAACTTAAAATTAATTAGGAAAATGCATTTCAAATTTGGAGAAATCATAGTTTGATTGAAAACACGAGGAGGAAACGTATTTTGAATGTTTCCAATGTGGACAAAGCACTTTTTGAATGAAAAAGAATAAACCAACATAGCATGAACAAAATAAACGAACATAAAAACTGGTACGTGTGCGGGTCACATGACCACTATGAACAGCTCTGATTGGCTGGCTGGAGGAATCACCATTCTATTGGAGACAGGCTCTGGAGGAAGCACCTTTTGATTGCCTCAGTTTTCTAAGTAAGTTCATAATGGGATAAAATTAGTTTAAATTAAAAATAATAGTATATTTTTGTACTATTTTATGTAGAGATCAAAGAAAATTCACTAACTCATTTTTTTTTTTTTTTTTTGGAGAAAACGCGGTTTGAATGTCTGCTCCTCAAATACGTGTAAAATATTATCGATACAGTAGACTCCTAGAAACCCTCACTCCTTTGGTATTTACATGTAATGAAAATAATTTCTTTAATAATATTTTATTGACATTAAGAATATCTAAAATATGTATAAAATATTATCGATACAGTAGACACTCAGAAACTTGCACTCCTAAAATTTTGCTAACTCCAGAAATCCACACACCATAACTGATGTAATCAGTGAAATTTATAATAAAGTTTTCAAGGAAAAAAAAAAATCAAGACAGCATTTTTTTTAACAGTGATTTTTTAGAAAATGAATCTAATGAGATAATGAAAGTTAATTTTTGTTGAAGTTCAGTTCTTGGAGATGAGTACTTAATTTTTTTAATACAACATTTGTATTTATATTTGAACAAAAAATTAACCATTGTTCAAAGACTGCAAGGAAAAAAAAAAAAGAAAATAATAATAAAAGTTTGATCTGTATTTCTAAATTGTAAGAAAATTTATAATACACAAGTCTATACTTTATCAGATATTTATGTACTTAAATTTTGTATTTTTACATTATTACGGAGCAAATTGTAATTTGTTAATTGTAATATATATATATACACACATACATATATTCCAGTGGCGTAGCGTGATATTTGAAACTGGGCATGCTCTGAAGCCAACTGTGGAAAGAGCACTACTTCTAAATTTGTTATCATTTCTTATAATTTAAGTACGTAAATTTCCAATTTCTTCAAACCATAAATATAATTTTACACACATATTTTATCGAATTTATCTTGACAGCATTTATTTAAATGCCACTTATTATAATTTATTGAAGAACGAGTAGGCTTTGGATGCTTCACTGGTTACTACATAAAAATGAATTTTCAAAGAAATTAAATCACTAATTTTTTATACATCACTTTATAGATACATAAAAAAAAATAAATTCATTAAAGTCACACAAAATATGGCAGTGACTTTCTTCCAATGTCGGATCCGGGTCCCCATTGTTTGTGATAGCGCTTTAACTCGGACCACAAATAGTTCTTATACATGAACTTAATTGTTGAACATTTTAATAAAGTTAAGAATGTAATAAATTTAATTATTTTTATTATATTGACATTTGATACCAAAAGAAATGAATAAAAAAAAATTAAAAAATGATAAACGTTTTTCCCTTTCAAAGAAATTTTTAATTTTCCAAATAAAAAATGGTTTTGAAGAGGCAACTATTGAAATAAAATATCTTATTTTGTTCAATTAAAATAAAAATCTGTCGAAAGCTTCGCTTTTTAAAAGGCATCACCAGACAGAGAAAGCGTTGCTATGTAGTAACTGTAATAAGCTAGTAACCATTGCTAAGGAATGGAGACGACTAAAAATAAATACCAGGCAATTTGAATAAAATTTAGGAAAAGGAAAAATTTGTGGAGATGGGGGCGGGGAGAGGAGATATTCTGATTAAAAAAAAAAATCTCGATGAAGTGTGCATTTACAGTATCCAAGCTATACCTTTGTCACATTTTGTAGCTCTGTAATCAAAGGCCTTAGCTTCAGAGCCAAGTTCTTACAAAAGGAAATTTTGATACCACTATTTTTATATCGAAAATTTTCACTTCATGAATCGTTGATATTCATTTTACCTGTTTAAAAAAAATACTATATTAAAATAATGGTATCTAAATTTTTATTTGTGAAACTGTCCAGAGTGCACGCAGACACACAGGGAGAGACAGACAATTCTCTTTACTCATGTAGAGAGACAACATAAGTAAAATTTTGATCATAATTTTATTTCTTTCGGAAGTTTTCGCTTGGTATGAGTTGTTTAGGTAAAAAAAAAAAAAAAGCTGTAACTTTCCTGTCTTATAAAATAACAGAGATATTTTTTCAGAAATTATGCAAATTTCATTTTATTGTTGAATGATCATTTATAAATAAATTCAGTTTTTTCTCCTTGTTAATTTTATTTTTATTTTTTTTTATTACATCATTGTAAAATAAAGCATTAAATTTTACTTTATCAATAATATTTTTGAACTGACAACATCGTCAATCTATTCAGTCAGTCTTGTCTTAGAGTAGAAGGACAAAATGGAAAAACTAGTTCTCACTGACTATGCGAACACTTTTACGGAAGATAAGAAAATGAAAATCCCTAATACTTTAGCAGTACGGGAAAACTACAGGACATGCTATCGATGAATAGCATCACTTGGATCCTTTAAAGAGCAGAAATCCCCTTGTGTGGGAAAATTAGTGCAAAGAATATTTCCTCACACAACAAAAATTCCCTATCCAAGAGTATGCTTTAGAAAAGTAGCATGCCTTACGCAGTAACCGGTCAGGAAACGATGTTTTCCAAGAATTATCTTATGTAACAGAAGACATTTTCTTTCAGAATAGTTTTCGAAAATTAAATGACGGCTAATGGATGGATGGTAGCGAGAGATTAATAAAATCAGCTGTTAAATTATTATTCTTTCTTTCTTTTTTTAATCAAAATATGTTTGAAGTTTAGACAGTTTTTAGCGGGTATGCGGCGCATGCCTAGCATACCCAGAGAATACGCCACTGATATATTCAAATAACTTTATATCTTTTATTTTACATATTTCATGCTTACTTATATCATTATCATTTTTAATGTATTGTAATATTAAAATTCTAGTTCAGAAATTTAAACAAAATACAGTAGAGAGTCAAAAATTCCCACAGCTCGGGACCAGAGGTTGTGCAAATTTTAGGATTTTGCAGATTTCGGGGCCCATAAAAAACAATTTTCACTTTGAATAATAAAAATAGAATATTATTCAAACTAAACGCGTACTAGTGAATAATAACACTGAATATTAAATAACTAGGTACATAAGAATAATAATGAATATTAACAAAATTTAAAAAAATTACTTTGTTATTATTTATCTGATTGATATCATCATATCACAATAATCATTATTTTCTTTTCATGAATTTAATATATTGTCAATAATTTCATTAGCAGCAACTTGGCTCTTGCAGTCTTTCGTATAATTATTATTATTTTTTTCTTTTTTGTAATCATAAAATCTGTATTCAAGATCTTTTTCAAAAATTCTGATTTGCAGTTTTGTAATTTATTAATAGTGAATTTCATTGTTTGTATCTGACAAGCTGTATGGATTTCAGATTTCTGGCTCTCTACTGTATACCTAAAATTCTAAAATCCACAGTCGCTGATCCAAAGCTGTGTGGATTTTTGGGAGTGCACTGTACATCTATTAAAATTCAAATTTCTATCTGTCTCCATGAACCACTAAACACAAAAAGGCACTAAAGGTACCAAAAGATGAAAAATAATCCAAGGAGTGTGAGTGACCATTTAAATTAAATTGGGCCAATTAGTTAAAAAGATATTGTTCGTCTTTGTTACCTTCTTAATTTTGTATCTAGAAACTATAAACAAATCTGTCATTAAGACGCTTATTTGATAACTCTTTTTTTTTTTGTAGCTTTCTTTTTATATATTTTAACGAAATGAGCTGTAACATGTGTATATGTATGTATGAAGGAATCTGAATCAGAATCAAAGTTTTTAAAATTTTAGGAGTTAAAGTTGGAAGGAAAAATGACTGACTCCAATTCCACTGCTAACATGTGGTACAGAAGGTATATGTTATTTCGAAGTTTTTCACTGGAACAGTGTTTCCACTATGGTAGCATTTTTCGCGAAATGCTAAAAGACTTATCCAAAATGCGAAAATGAAATAACATGTTTTCGCTTTTTTGCTAAAGCATCTTGCTAAACACAAATAATAATAATTTAAAAAAAATCTTCGGCGAAAATATTATGATGAAACTTTCAGGGAAAAAAAATCGCAACATTGATCAAGAAAAATCCATCGGTTCATGCATATAACCAAAATCAGACACTGTACTACGCATAAGAATCGCATACAGGAAATCAATTTGTAAAACAACATGAGGCATTTGTAAAGTGGTCTAATATGAAAGAAAGAAAAGTTATAAATTGTAAACCAAAAAGCTTTGAATTGTAATAAACAAATTTCACATATTACTTTCTTTTTTTATTTTTATTTTTGTAAGTTATGTTTTTATTTTCAGATACAGTATAAGCTTAATGTAGTTTTACATTCTATAGTGATAATTATATCTCCAAAAAAAAAAAAAAAAAAAAAAGAATATAAGTTGTACCGTACCTAAGATGTTCATATTGCTTTAAAAAAGTTTACAATATAAAGTAATAATCTAAAAAGTTTAATATTTTTCATGTCTGCCAATAAATGTGTTAAAATATATGCTTGTATTATATTTGAATTCATCTGGTTACAGTGGTAAGTACAATTATTAATTTCTTTTTTGTTTTTCATTTCAAATTAAAAAAAAAATTACCTTCTATGTATAACTCTTTAAAGACCTGAGTAAAAACTTTTATGTTTAATTTACAAATGAAAATCAAACATATTGAGGCGTTTAGAATCTGTGTAAACTGATATTCATCTTTTTCTACTGTTTCTGCCATTTTAGCATTTTCCTAAAGCTTTTTTTCTGATTTTAGCTTTTTTGCTAAAGAAAATTTTTACTCAGGTTAAACCCTGCACTGGAACACCCAATATCGTCCTAGAAGGACAGGCTATTTAAAAATAAATGAATAAATAACACATAAGTTGTTTGAATTTCATAATATTTACACTCGGTCTAAATTAACTTAGATTTATTTATAAAAATATATTTAACAGAAATAATGTTGGTGTTAATGATTTAATAAGTAACATTTAATCATCATAACATTATTACCTAAAACCAGCTGTAACTAACACAGTTAACAGCTTTAATTTAATAAGACTAATACAATTAAAAGAGAGAAATTTTACCTTTTCTCAAAAGAACAAACTTTAGAAATGATATGAGTATGTAGTACTACTGCCATGGGGTAAATTAATGGCAGTATCCACAAAAAATATGTTTGTTTGATGAGTACTTGAGATTTTTTGCTTGCCTCTAGGGCTGCTTATATCTCGAAAAATCCACAGCACAAGGGTTTACAAGTTTTATTACAAGAACAAACACATGTACACATAAACAAGGACAATACATCCATGCCTTCTCCGGGATTCGAATCCAGGCCCAACCGTGTAGAAGTCAAGGACGCTAACCACTACACAGTCAGGGCGGCAAAAAAAAAAAACGTTTTGGAAATATTTGAAGAAATGCGATTTTTATTGCCATTGCCAAAAAATGTTACATTTGTAGCACACAACACAAACATATTTGCACCATAAAAATAAAACAAATGAGGAAATGACGACCTGTCTAAGACATGAAGCTATTGAAAAGAAAAACAATTAGAAGATAAAAAACTTCTTATAAACCATGTTTTTAAATTTTCTGTTAAATCATAGCTATAGAACTAACTACATTAGCACTTTATCAATGCGTATTGTTACGAAATTGTAAATAATTGTATTTATTTTTGTATAAATTCTTTCAAAGAGGCTTAGTAAGTTGATAAAATGTCAATTTTCTGCATTTCCAGCTCTTTTTCGTGTTAAAATAGCTTAATTTTCCCTTTTAAACACATAAAAAAGCTCCAATAGGCAGGTAATGGATTTGGCAACTTTTTACTCTTGGCGAGAAAATCCTTATCGATATTCCAAAGATGGACGTTCTAATGTGATTGGTTAAAGAGTTACGGGAAATTTGAATTAAAAAAAAGTTGGTTTGGTTTTAATAATAAAATATTAATCCTTTCAGAACAACATGTATTTGCATCATGAACTACACTTACATCATGCACTTTATCAATGTGTAGAAAATCTTTAAAGTGATAATGACGTCAATTTTTGCCAGATGCATAATTTAACTTTTTGCAGTTTTTTAACGCTCACGTTTAATTAAATGTATTTATTTTTATGTTGAAAGAAAATGAACTCGTAAATTTTTTTTGGCAACAATTAAATTATAGCTAATATTTCTAATGACTATTTTTATTGCTATTAGGAGCTTATTATTTTCATATTTTAATTAATTAAAATAAAACTATTCAAAAATCTGGCTTCGAAATATTGTGTTGTCACTGGGTTCTGAGCTGCTGTGAAAGTTTCAAATGTCCAACTAGTAGGAAAGTTAGTTAAAAATAGATTGCAAAATTTGTACTGGACAAACAAACAAACAAGAATAGGAGTTAATAAAAACATGATAATTACTGCTTTTCTCTTATGTTTGAAAATGTCCTATCCTTCTTCCCAAGGAAAAAAATTAGTTTTGATAGTTGCTCTATTATTTTTAACACTGAGGCTATATTTAAACAAGGACCTACTGCTGAATTCTTAACCATTATGAACATCCATGCCTGAAGCAGGACTTGAATTTTGCACTTGGCAAAGCTGGTATCAGACGGAAGAACATATATTCTAAAATATAATATATTGCCACTCAAAAGCTATCAAACAACTTTCTCAGGGTGTAGGTAGGGTTATTTTTAAGCATAAACGAAATCCAGAAATGTAAACAACGCACCCAACATTTGGCGATAATTCACCTCTAGGATGTTTAAAAGGGAAAATGATAGAGGGTATTCTGTAATGGGCTCTTCCCAGCGTCGTCTGCTCAATCACGTGATAGAGGAAAACGAATAATCGAATTCTGAAAATCGAATTCAATTAAATATTGTTCTTAAGAACAAAAATTTTAATATTTAATATAAAATAAAATAAAAGTAATATTGTGCATTTGTAAACAGTAGAATAATTGTATTTGTAAATTTAATAATTTTTAAAAAACATTTTATGTGTTTATTTATTTTTACCTGTAAGATTCGATTTTTGTATATTGTAGTGTAACTGTAACATTAACTGATCTAGCAATAAATAATAGCTTCTTGTAGAATGTTTATGGATTATAATTTGAAATTTTAAAATGGTTTCATTTAATTTAATTGCATAAAGGTGTTACAACAAGTTAATTAACTTAGTTACTGGTCTAAATGGATTTACGCAGTACGATATTGCACTGTCACTGATTTAAGTACCAAAAATCAGAGTGTTAAACATGTTCTTCATAAACATCAATAACAAACATAAACTAAATGATGATTGTAAATGTATACAGCAAACAAAAGATGATGAATAATGACATAAAATGGATTAAAAATGATAATTTATAAAAAAATAACACAGATTAAATACGATTGATCAAAAATAAGAATAGAAAATATGATATTTTAGCAATCGCTATAGATAAACAATACTTTGTCTGCTATTTGTTTTTCCTCTATCATGTGACCTCTGACGTCAGGTGGGAAGAGCCCATTGCAATTATCTGATTGCAGGAGTTCATGCTGAAAACTAATGTATGTGATTCAAACAGTCAAAGATGCATGATTGACGAATATACGTGAGGCAAATTGTATCAAACGGGCATATTTGGATCATTTCCCACATGAAAAACCTGTTTATGAGGTAGTATGTACTAATGACTTTTGTATGGCTCGTCATCTGATATCGGCTTAAGTGAAAGCCTAAGCGTTAATTTATGCCACCAGATTAGTTTCTATGAAAGAGCTTGGAGATTATCTATTTGCTATTATGTATTACATAATTATTGAAAGAGAAAGTAGAAAAAAAAAAATAATAACAATAAATTGAAAATTTTAAATTATGTGCATGGAGGCAAAAAAGAGATGCAGGTATGAGAATTTTTGAAAAAAGGCATAAATTTAATTTTGATTTATTTATTTCATTGAGCCACAATTATACAATTTAGATAGAAAATGTTTTAGCCTTTTAACTTTGTATAGTGCAAGAAGCAAATAAAGAAAGCAAGCATTCTGGGGAAGGAAAATAATTAACTTATTGTTATTACAGACTAAATATTTGACAGAAATTTAATAAAAAATAAAAAATTCCTAGTTTTATTTATTATCAAGGGAAGGTGGGACACTTTTTAGATAATGATTTAAAAAAAAAAATATTCAAATTTGTCCAAACTCAGTTTGATATAAAGTTTAAGCATTCCTGCTTCAATTAAAATTTATTCCAAATCAGTATTCCATCAAATTTAACTTCAGTAAAAAAATTAAACATCTCTACAATGTCCCAACCAGCCGCACTAGGTGGGGCAGCTTGGGACACTGACAATAAAACTTTAATGCATAAATATATTAAGCCTAATTGTGTAATACATCTTTATTTATAGACTTATAGCCTTATAAATGACGATGTATAGTATACTAGTATATTATGTTAACAAATATTGTATTTTACATTTGCAAATTGCTCTCGTCTAAATTCTAAGAAAAAACTATTTTCTTAATAATAACAATAATCATTTTTTCAATTTTTAACGCATTTAAAATCTCAATAAACTTATATAGTACGTGAAAATATTACTTTGTTTTTTCATTGCATGGTGGTGGGGCAGGTTGAGAGAGTGTCCCAACCTGCCCCACTTGGATTATTATCATAATATAACTCTTAAAAAGTTAAGCTTAGCAGTACAATGTATTTTTTAACATTAAAATTATTATGAAAGTCCATATTTCAATTCCCACATACTAAGATTTAAATTATTTTATATTTTGTACATTGTTTATGAAGTCACTCATTATAATTTTGAATCTTTCAAAACAAAGAAAATTCGATTAATCTTTACCTGCTAATGTGAGAAATCCCAAATTACATTTACAGTGTAGATTGTGCTGCCCACTATGATGTTCTAAGAAAACTAATTCCTATTTACTAAATCAAAGCTGAAATTTAAGGTGTCTCAAGGTGCCCCGCTCTCCCCTATTATTTTTTAAATATATATTTATGACATTTAAACAATCTTTTGCACTTAAAAAAAAAAAAAAAAAAAAAAAGAGCACAAAATTAAGATTTACAGAAGTTTAAAGCCATTAAAGTAATTATAAACCTTTTATTGTTGTTAAAACATTATTTATCTGTATATAGCTAACATATTTTATTTATTTTAATATGAAGTCTTTAAAAAATTTAAAATGTATGATTAAAAAATTTCATTGATAAAAATTGCCAAGTTATTGTGTGAGCAAAGTAAAATTAGATTTTCCATCAACAATAACATGATTTTTTTTTAAGGGTTTTGTTTTTGAGAAAACCCAATTCGGGACTTGAATTGAGAATGAGCATTTCAAAAATCAAAGCTATGGCCATTATGCTTAGTCAATGAACGTAATTTTTAACGAATCTTTTTGTTGTCATTATTTTACATCTCATTTTACTTTTCAGTATTTTTTGTTCGTATTTAAAAAAGTCCTTCCCACTCTTATTTTTTATCTTTACATCATTTCTCCTTAAGGTTCCACACTCCCTCTTACAATTTCCCTTTCTACAAATACCAAATCCAATATAACTCTGGCAAAATTTGTTTATAGAATTGCTCATTAAGTAACAATTTTTTTTTTTTTTAGTTCTGTTTTCACATTCGGAAAATTCATAACCGTTAAATTGGTACTCGTTTTCCAAAATTTGAATTTTTTTTAAAACTTTTATTTCATTTTACAGCTAAAAAAAAAAGAGAAGAATGCACTTAATTAATTTTTCGCATTTTTAAACTAAAAAATTTAACATTAAAATTTTAAAAATCAATTTTTAGAAAATGAGTACTAATTTAATGGCTGTGAATTTTCTGAATGTTAAAACTGAATTTAAATATGTTAGGTATGTGTAATGGCCATATCACATGACAGATTTTTGCACAACATTTTACTAAACACAACATAGCAGTGTATGGGGGAAGATTCAAGGTTTGTGGGTAATCAACAGTTTTGACAGTCTCTTGGAAATATTGATCATGTTGTGTTGAGCAAAATCTCTCATGTGATATGGCCATTATTTTATAAAAATTTTTTCCTATAGAATAACTTGGGCTTTGGCTGAGCTTGACAATCTGTGTTGTCTCCTTAAGAATGTACAATACCTAATCTCGCCGACAGCCGTGGCCCATGTTATCCTATGGGAAAATTTGTTTCCATAATTACTCATTACTTAATGTATATTTTTCAATTCTGTTAGAAAATTCATAAGTGTTCAATTAGTACTTGTTTTTCAAAAATTCATTTTTTTAATTTTTAGCATTTCATTAGAAAATGAGAAAAACACACTTCGTGAAAAATCGCATTTTTGAACTCAAAATTAAATAATAAAAATTTTATTTTTTGAAAATGAATACTCATTTAACAGTTATGAATTTTCTGACTGTGAAAACAGAATCAAAGAATATACATTAGGTAATAAATAATTATGAAATAAAATTTCCCATGGAATAACATTGGCCACGACTGTTCGCAGGATTAGGTATTGTCCTCTTGTAAGGCTGCACAGTCAAATTCACTGTTTCTTCTTGCTGCAAATGTGCTTGGTAATGTGTAATAGGGAGCAGCAATGAGCACAATGGAATACTTTATTTATTAATTATAAACATTAAATACTGCTAATAGTGTCTTATGTTTTTAGCCTTAAAATATCAAAGTATTTTGAAATTCTTTAGAAGGTGAAACTTTATGGAGAACGTAACGAAAAGACACCAGTGTTTGCCATCCCTACAATTTGTACCAGTGTTTGTCACTCTCACAAAAGACATGTTAAATAACCGTTAATCAACATGTATGAATTTGAATCAGCTCAAGCTAGATCCTCTGGTTCTAGGGAATCAAGCGTGGGTGGATTCAAATTCATAGATGTTATTTTAACACGGCTCTCGTAAGGGTGACGAACACTGGTGCAAATTTAAGGGGTGGGGAACACTAGTGTCTTTCCCTTAAGGTATTTTTATTTGTTTTACTCAATTTAAAATATCATTTGCCATTCGATTTTTACTTTCCGAATATACAAATAGAAAGTATTGTAATTATGAAAGATTTTGATGTATTTATATGTTTTGAGGTCTCCTGAGTTCATTTTAGCTTTTTTTATGGTGATGTGTGTGAATATGATGTCCATAAACTTCATTCAAATGAGCTGCTGAAAGTTGGTACGTATGTTACAGATCATAACAGTACAAACCCCATTGATTTTTGTGAATCTCTAGCATTAGTTTTCTTACAGGGACAAAAAAAAATCTATCATTATGGTTCAAATTATTTAAAGTGTGATTGCGTCTATTTCTTATTCCAATGAACTAGAATTTAACAGGGATACAATGAAATTTCTTTATGGCTTATGGGTTTAAATTATTTAAAGTGTGATAATAGCATTTAAATGCTTTATGCAATTGAGCTGAAAATTTATATGTATGTTTTACACAAACTGTATAGATTTTTACACAATGAAAAATTCTTTATCATTATGATCTATGGGCTCAAATTATTTGAGGCGCAATAGTATTAAATTAAACAGTGTACTGTGTAGAGAAAAATACTCAAATACCCTATTATAATTTTCTCTATTATTATTTTTTAAATGAATAATATAATGAATTATTTTGGTCCAGGCATATTTGGATTATGTTTATCAAATTTAACAATGAAAATCATAATCTGCTAACTTCTGTTCCAAGAAATGTAACTTTAAGATACTCTACTCAATTTTTCAGGATTGGGTTTTTGACATGATGTGTCAATAACCTAAATTAATAATCTTATTAGCGATATTTTATTGTAAATCAATTACTGAGCAAATCATAATTTGTATACAGTCGAACCTCGTTCATAGGAATTTCAAGGGGAATAAAAAGTGTGTTTATGTTATCAGTAACTAATCTTCACTTTTAAGGGGATTGTGGAAACAGTTTATGTTAAAAGTAATTCACGTTAAGCGTGTTCATGTTAACAAGGTTCGACTGTATTATAAATAGCTTTATGTTATATTAGTGTAATTATAATAAAAAAAAAACATATTTCAATTCATATTATTTGTGAAAATAAAATATTGAAAATATTAAGCACTTTACAATGTTCAGTTTGTTATGAACAATGTTATTAATTTGAATACTAAATTTTTTAAAGCCATAATTTTATTTTTAAAGCTTGTGTTTAAAACAAAAACAAAAAAATCTAAAGTGGTAGTATTTAATTACTGATTTTAAGTTACCTAAATATTTGATTTTGTAAACATACATGTCATAAATGATAATTACAACATTAATATTCTACAATTTGCAATCAATATAGTTATAACCAATCGAATCTTTTATAAATGTTATCAGTATTAGGATGTCTCCACAAGGGTGTGATGGTGAAGAGGCTTAAAGTTATGCATCATCTGTATCACCAAGAGCCAAACACCAAGCTATTCTATTGGAGAATTTGTTGTCAAAATTACTCATTACTTTTTTTTAAATTCAGTTTTCACAATCAGAAAATTCACAATTGTTAAATTAGAACTTTTTATGAAATTGAATTTTTTAATATTTTATTTTAAAGCTATAAAGTGTGGCGCATGAGCTAAGCGTATTTTCTTTGCATTTTATAGCTTCAAAATTAAATATTAAAAAATATATTTTAGGTAATGGGTAATTTTAGTTACAAAATTCACTGTTGAATAACAGTATGTTTTGCAGTCAGTGATGATGCATTACCTTAAAAAGCATTAATATTTCAAAAGAATTTATTAAGCTCATAATGCATTTGCATTCTACATCTTACAGTTCATTGTTGATTGTAGATAATTTTTTCTAATTTTGTGTAAATCCATTCTAAATTAAGAAAAAGACAGTACAGAAGGCTTCATAACTTTTGTTATTGCATACTCTAGAGGAAAAAAAAAAAAAAAAAAAAAAAAACTAAAATGGGATGGAAAACTAAACATAAAAGTATAAAATTGAAATATATTCTTTTATTTTTTAAGGTAAAGGAATTAGTACATTGATTATTTTATTAATAATGTACTAGCAGGTTATGCACACTTAGCTGGTCACTATTTTTAAATGAACCACTATAATTAATGAATTCTCAAAATTGCATTAATTTTTATCATGTGACAAAAAAAAAATTCTGATCAAGAAATATGTCGCACCAGGTCCCCACAGCCTTTGGCAGCACAGGACATTGTGCAAGCACGCACATTTATGTTTGACACTCTTAGTGAATCACTATATTATTGTAAGGGAAAAACATAAATATAAAACACAAAAAAAATCTCTTATCGGTGGAATAATCAGTTCGGGCTCCCATTGCCTGCGGCAGCATACACATGCATGCGCGCGTGTGTGTGTATTCCTTTGCCCCGCCCCTTCTAATTATTTTACACTTTCAAAAATATTCACAAGCATTTCCTCAGGCTTTTAAACCTAATACTACTAATTTCCAACTTTCTATCTGAATTTCTTTATTTTTGCCCCTCGTAATAATTCTGCACTTTCGAAAATATCTGCAATCAATTTATCAGGTCTTATCCTAATACTTTTTCTCTTTTGAATACAATACTTCCATTACCAGACTACTGTAGGTAATGGAAGTACTGTATTTGGTCCAAAAAATTGATATAGAGTTTTCACCTTATACATTTTAAGGTCTCCTGAGACAAAAAAAAAAGTAGTTTTTGACAGTTGGTCAGTGTGTGTGTATGTATGTGGGGAATCTTCTGGCTATCATATCTCCAAAACTAATAAAGATAGAACTACGAAACTTCATAATTGAGACAGGTCTGGTGTACAGATGAATTTTCCAAATTTTGGTGAAAGCTGGAAAACCAGAAATGGGACCTCAAGTCCGTATATCAAAAATGGCCGTAACGATTTTCTTCACAGTTGCTGTATAAACACTCTATTAGATGTCCTTTTGAATGATATAGTTGGTTAGTTCAGGAAAATTGATAGGCATCCTGTATAAATAGCTCAATTTCAGGTCTCGCAAGTACGTTCCTTTAAAAATGGCTGTACTGATTTCTTTCAAACTTGCCATATAAACTCTTTTAAATATCCTTTTGTAAGTATAATAATTGAGTATGCCAAGTTTTGGTAAAAGTTGGTATCTCAAAAGTGGCTAACTAATTTTATTGAAAATTGTGACATAAATCCATTTTAGATATCCTTTCTCGTGGTTGTTACAGGTTACAGGAAAAAATTAAGTCATCCTGCTTAGGTAGGTCAGTTTTAGATCTCGGAAGCTGGTGTTTCAAAAATAACTCTACCATTTTTTTTTTTTTAACTTGCTATGTAAACTTTGTTTTATGTGTCTTTACCCATGTATCAAGTTCCTCTTACCAGAAAAAATTTAAGTTTTAACTTCGTTAGATCAATTTTATGTCTTCTGATCACATTATCTCCAAAAAATGCCTATGAGTAATAGTGGATAATGGAAGTCGTGTGGTTGTTTCACACCAGACTTTTTTTACTTTATTTTTAACTCAAAAATTTTTATAAGCAGTACCAAGTAGACTTGCTAGTTTTATATATATATAGAAGGATAAAATGGAGAGAGTGAACATTTTGACAATATATTACTTACAAACTTTGAATGAACACCATAAAATGCAATAAACTCGCAACAATTGTTTCGGGTCGAAAAAACACACGACCCTTCATCAGGGTCATCAGCCTGATGAAGGGTCGTGTGTTTTTTCGACCCGAAACAATTGTTGCGAGTTTATTGCATTTTATGGTGTTCATTCAAAGTTTGTAAGTAATATTTTTACAACGCCAGTTTATTGATGCTTCTTTATTAAATTTTGACAATATATACAATAAGATCATACCAACCTTTAGTTTAGAGTATTTTGCTCTTTACCACTAAGAATATATCTTGTGTTATTTTATACAATAATTTAAGCAAAAACTAATAAATGTCAAAGTTATTTTTATTTTCATTGATACAGTATAATAATGAAGAAACATTTGTGAATATTTCACGTGCTACCATACAAAAAAGAAGGGAAAAAAAAAAAAAAAAAAAAAAACCTTCATACATAGCTGACAACCTTAAAATTATATTATTTAGGCTTATCTATGTTGCCACCATATAAAAAAAAAAAAAAAAAAAAAAAAAAAAAAAAAAAACTAAATTAAGAAAATTAGGAAATCATTCAAACAAAATTTAAGTAATAATTTCAAATACATATTATAAATATCATATATAACATGATATATTATACAGTTTATATATGCCCATGAATACATATGATTTTTATGTACCACACATCTACAATTTTATGTAGAGTTATCAGAAGGTGCTAAACTTTTATAAAATATTTTTTTTTTTATTGAAATTTACCAAATAGGTTGGCAGCTATGTAATACTAGCTAAAAATGTAGGTCTATGCTTGAACTGAAGATGCACTTAAGTTCACCTTTTGAACATTCAATTTTAAGTTACCAGTTGCATTATTATTATTATACAATTGTTCTTCTGGATCAATAATTTCAGTTTTTATCTCTATGTTATTTGGACCGTAAGCATGTCCCCATGTGCTTGAGAGGTCTTTGATTCCGTCTAAATCTTCTGCAGTGAATAAAGGATTTGAATAGTCATCACTGCAAGTAGCCTGATTAAATAACTCATCAGTAATATCAGCACAAGTTTTAGTTAAAACAAGATTCGACTTTGAAGGTGACATTAAAATATCACTTATCTCTAATTGGGATAGAGGTAAAGGCAATGCTGAGTCTGCATTTCCCATAAAATATTCATCCCACACTTTGGTATCTGTTAATAATGTGTCGAAATCAGTCAAAGGTTTTGTATCATCTTCGAGAAATGGAAAATTCAGTTCTGGAATGTCTTCATTACTGCTTGAACTGCTACTACATCCTGCATCAGCAGCTTCATCAGATAGACTACAAGAACTACTGCTATCAAATACCAAATTGAGATTTTCTGAATAAGAAGAAGACTGGCTAATGTTGTTTTCTACTTTGAATTCTTTATCAACAGGTGTTGATTTGGCAGGAGATTTTATAAATTGGATTTCAGTAGGAAATGCTTGTGCTTTTGGACCTTTACTTACAATTGTTTTTACCTTACATGCATAGCTGTGAAGAGATGTATTATCCATGCGAGGTTTGCTAATTTTACTGCTGGATTGATCATCTGAACTAGAATCTAAGTGATAGTTCTTGGTTATACAAATTTTAATTGATTTTGGATTGTGTCGTGAATGTTGTCTCTTGACACTTCTTTTACCCTTGCCATCTTTGCCTCTTTTTCCCTCGGATTTAGGCTGCAGGTGTTTTCTACGATAATGGGCTTGCAAGTTTCCTTTCTGGGAAAAGCACAAATGGCATTCATCACATTCAAAGGGCTTCTTATTTTCATGAACTTGTTGTATATGCAAAACCAAAACGGAGCGACGAGTATAGCCTCTATTACATATATCACAAATGAAAGGTTTCACGCCCGTATGACAATTCATGTGTCGCTGCAGTGAACTTTTGATATTAAATGATTTATGACATAATTCACATTCAAAGGGTCTTTCATTGTTATGATGACGAAGATGAGTTTTTAAATGCTCTTGTTGGAAAAAGTCTTTATCACAAATGTTACACTTAAAAGTTTTCTTTGTATTGTGAAATTTTAAATGCTGATTAAGATTACCTTTCTGAGAGAAGCGTTTGTGGCACAGGTGACACTGGAACTGATTTTTTACATGAGTTTGAATATGTGCTTGTAAATAATGTTTCTTTCCAAATGCTTTGCCACATATATGACAGAATAAAGCCTTATCAGAGTGCAGTCTCATATGTTTACGGTATAATAAGGCATTCTTGCAAGCTTTTGAACAGAAGACACAGATAATCACACCTTCATGATTACCTAAAAAGAAAAAAAAGACTATGAATAAATTTGGTTATTTCATATCTCTTCAATATTGAATAGAAAAATTCATGCATGCATCTAAGCCTATTTTTAGATTACTGGATGAATAAATACAGACCAATTACATAGATTTATATTAGTGTGGGTATATATCAAATATTTTAATAGTAAATTTTATTCTTCATTTTATGTTATACTTCAATTTAAAATAATATTCTGATAATTTTTTTAAATGTTTTCTGCAAAACAAAGTAATGAATATAAAAAAAAAAAAAAAAAATGATTCTGTACATCAAAATCAAAATCAATATCAAAAGAGAACAAATAACAAACATATTTAAAAAAAAAAAAAAAATACATAGAATTTTGATGTATTATATTGGGGGAAAAAATATCTATGCAAACAAGGTTAAAATCAAATATTCCGTCTTACACCGGCTTCTTTCTTTCAGTCATATTTCATACTGAAAAAATTATCTGTATTCATAAAAAGAATATGTGCTGCTGATTTTAAATGTACCAAAACTTTGCATGGTATTCAGTGCACGGAAGTTGCACAAAATTGCATAAGTAAAATCTTTATTGTGAGAAGCTAAGATTTAAACTTTTGTGCATGTAAAACAGTAAGTGATGCTGTTATACAGATATAAAAGAAAATTTTGTGAAGGTCATAACATATTAGTTTGTGAGAGTTTATTGAGATCTGAAACCAAAATGTTAATTCCGTGAGCATTTAAATTTTTTTTTGGAAGCATATAAACTTTGTTTTCATATTTCTATCTCTATGTTACAGGAATAATCACATTATTTGAATAAATTACTATGAAAAAGAAATATCTCAGTTATATTACAATACAAAACATTTCCATTTTAAAGAAAAAGGGGAAAAAAAAAAAACCTTTTAATGCTCTTTATTCCAGATTCTAATCACAGGATATTTCTTATACATAATAATACAAAAACTTTTATTACCGTAAATATCAGTTTATAATTATGATTAATATAAATGCCTCAAATTTTATTTTCAGTGCTTCAAGTTCAATTTCCTTTCATCTGATGACATAGAAATGCTGCCGCTCTTATAAAATAGGTAAGTTAATTTTGAGTACACTACTGTTTTATAAATATACTTATTTAGCAATACTAATATGGTGAATTCTAATAGCAAGCAAATAAATCTGATACAAATTTGTTTCATCATCTGATTATCAGAGTTTCAGAAATAACCATATGATCTTTTTGCCTTTTTGAGATATTCAATTAAAATTACAAATGTCAAAGTACATTAAAAACTAATTTAATATGCTAATTTTAAAATTTAGCGTGTTTTTGGCACATTTTGACAAATTTGTATTTTTCATAAAACTTGCCTAAAAACTCTAGAAATTCAAAGCAAAAAAACTTTTTTTAAAGTGAATTAAAAAAAAAAAAAAAAAAACACTTACATGATAACTCAAGAACAAATGATCACAACATTCTAATATAAAATTTTTTTAAGTTATTATTCAAAATTTAGGATTTTCTTAACATGGGAGATAAGGGCAAATTTTCGTGTAAAATGGGTATCAAAAGAAATATTGTTTTTGTAAAAATGTCAGGCCAGATTTAAAATATCAGTTATGATGCTGGAATGAACTTAAGCATTTATGAAAATTCAACTTTGAAAACTTTAAGTTATTTGAAATTTATGAATTTCTTAAGGCAGAATAGGGTAAAATTTCGCACAAACATTGGTTTTGAGAGATATTTTCATTGTAAATGGACTACTTTTAAAATATCATGTAAGTTACTAGGATGCTGGAATGAACTTAAGCATTTATGAAAATTCAAGTTTAAAAACTTTGTAAGTTATTTGAAATTTATGAATTTCTTGAGGCAGAATAGGGTAAAATTTCGCACAAACATTGGTTTTGAGAGATATTTTCATTGTAAATGGACTACTTTTAAAATATCATGTAAGTTACTAGGATGCTGGAATGAACTTAAGCATTTATGAAAATTCAAGTTTAAAAACTTTGTAAGTTATTTGAAATTTATGAATTTCTTGAGGCAGAATAGGGTAAAATTTCGCACAAACATTGGTTTTGAGAGATACTTTCATTGTAAATGGACCACTTTTAAAATACCATGTAAGTTACTAGGCAAACATCCTTGACTATGAATTTTCTAATTCCTCGATGATATAAATGAGAATATTTATATCATCATATTTTAATTTTATCTCGTTCGATTTTAAAAAAATAATTTTTTGAAATTTCAAAAAATCAGCATTTTTTAGCTTGTATAAATGTTTTCAATATCAAATTTCTCAAGTTAAGGGATATAGAAGTTTATGACCCCTCATTTTAAAGAGTATTTCACAAGGTTTAATTTGATATGCAACATCAGTATGTTGGGTAAAAATTTAAAAATGTTTTTAAAAAAAATCTGAAAAATGTTTTTGGTCATACTAAAAGCTATATAACCTGAAACTTTTAGAGTGGGATCAGGAGTTATGACAAAAAACTTAGGTACTCTACATGGTAAATTGTATTACAATTTATCATATACAGTATACAGGGGTGTTTGTGTTCAGGGGTTACCCCTGATTTCAGGGTTTTTAACTTAATTATCTGTATTTTTATATTTCCTATAAAGTTATCTTTTGTTTTCATTGGGTGTTCATTTGCCATCCAGGTAATATGTAAATGGATTGTAGAAAGATTGAGAGCTCCTGGTCTAAATAATTTAAGTATCATATGATATTTCAGGGTTTCTTTTATTTGAAGCTCTAATTTTCAGGGTTTTTACCTTTGAGTCACAATCACCCCTGAGTATAGGATCAGTTATTCAGAAAGCTTGGGACCTGGGATATTCTGGATAAGGGGGTTTTCCGTAATTCAGAACACTTTATTATATGCATAAAAATGGTACAAATTTCATAAATAGCAGTGATAAACATGAATAATATATATGTAAACTCTTTACATATATATTTGTTCATTTAATAAATTATTTCCACAAAATAAAAAAAAACATTCTTAATTAGAATTTCAAACTATAAATATTAATAGTAGTAATAAATGAAAAATAAATAAACATATATAAAATTTAATTTTGGACCTGAGAGTAAAATCCTTTCATCTGGATTTTGCAAAAATTTCTATGATATTTTTTTGCTTATAATGAGTCTCTGCTCTGATACTAATAGTTCCTAAATGTTTCAAATATTTTTAAGCACATAATGCTAAATATATTATGAAATGAATTCTATAAATAATGGAAATTAATAAAAAACTAACTATGCACAAATTTTATAACAATTGGGACTTCATGCATGCGACCTGAGTTCAAGGATAAAATTCATCTGCTATTGGGCACTTTAAGAAGTATGTGTTATTAATGTTTATCTATTTAAAAATACAATAAAAATTCATTTTCTAACCTAAATTTGCAAAATTTTCAGTAATTATTTAGACAATTTTGTGCTCACTATATTTCCTCAGAATAACACTGTAGCATTAAAGAAAGTAGGTTGTAAAACTATAACTCTGATCGCTGCTATTGTATAACTTTAATTCTTAAATTTTACGATAATTAAAAATTTTGGTACTTGGCATTTTGCATTCTGGTTTTCGGAACATTCTGGATAACGGGTTTCCGGATAACGGATCCTATACTGTAATATACTTACTTTATAAAATATCTGTTTATTAAAATTCACACACACAGTATTGCATGCTAATATACAATTAAACATGAAAAAAAAAAAAAAAAATTAATATTCAATATAATTATGCTTTTACTGGAAGCTTTAAATATAGCTTTACGACATCCAGTACATGTTTATACAAATTAGAACTATGCCTCAAAATGATTTCATTATTACAAATCACAAACTTTTTTTACAATAATCATAGCCAGCTTTCTTGAATGGGTTATAGCAATATACAGAAAAATGTTTTGATGTGCTAGGTTTACTCATCTTTACACAAGTCTTAATGATAAAAATAAAAATATTAAAATCATACTAATTTAAAAGTCAGGTTGTAAGAAGAAATAAAATTTCTTATATAATAAAAGTAAAAACTAAATAGAATTGATTAAATGGTATAATTTTAAAGGATTATTGTTTACTTCAATTAAGTAAAATTGATTAAATTTTTAATCTGAAGAGGGTCCTCATTGTTTAAAATAAATATGCCAAAAATGTTTGATTTAAAAAAAAATTAAAATGCTTATTTTACTTCTACTTAAGAGTATGACAGGGTACCCAAGGGTCAGGGAGTATCTGGAAAAGTCGGGGAATTTGAAATTAGTGAAAAAAGTCAGGGAAAATCAAAAATATTGTCTAAAAACCTGGAAAATGCTTTTTGAGCATTCAATTTACGTTGCGAGTCACATGACTATGTTATCTTTTATGTTGCGAACTGTTATGTTTTACATTGTGAACTTATCTTTTATGTTGCAAGCCAAATTTTATGGCTTGAATTTTCTAAAAATAGACCTGGAAAAGTCAGGGAATTGTTTTGAAATTGAGTTGGAACCCTGGTATGAACCCAAAATCATGACTAACCTTTTCTACATTGAGATCTCAGAAGAGACATAAAAAATTAAACTACAGTGAAGATGGAGATGAGTCACATGCCAGCAACAACATAAATAAAGACAGTTTTGAACCAGAACATATCTAATTAGCAAATGAATTTATTATTTACTTACTATGACTTACGCTGTCATTAATTTGTAAGTGTAGTAATTTATTATCTGAATGGCTTCTGATATAAATTTATAACCTTATATTGTAATCATTTTGTAATCTGCCTTTAAAAACTGCGTAAGTTTTAAAACCATCACTAATGATTCTAATCTTAAAAATTTGAAACTTGTAGAATTGCACACACACATTTAAAAAAGAAATCAAATAATTTTTAATGATCTTAGAAATTTTCATGAAGAAAACTTTTTTTTTTTCTATTTTACAAGTCATAAATATGAACTTTCAAAATAATGTCTTTTATCAAGTAAGCATATTATATGGTACAGTTGAACCTTGAAAATCCAGACATCCAAAAATCTTTAAAATCCAGACAATTTTTCAATTTTAATTTTAAAATAAGACTTAGCTGCATCTTATTTCCATATTTCTTGTTCAATGCAGTTTAAAATTTAATTCAACACTGAATACATAAATTTGAACATAATCTGACATTTTTATATTGTTTGATTGTGAATTAAAGATTTTATTTTTTTGCAAAAAAAGGTAGGTTTTATATAAAAAAAAAATCTTGGTGAAACAGCTTTAAATTACTAAAAGGTTAAAAAAAAAAAAAAGTTTCCTTAGTTTATTAGCAGTTATTTAGCCGACATTATCAGTTATTTATTATATTTTAGTATAATATATCTGTTTTAATTTAACATAAGTGTTTTATTATATTTCTATTTTAATTTGTTATTTATTTTCATTAACATAAAACTGCAGTTTGTATGTTATTATAATATCATAAAAAATTAGTTTTCAATAAATCTCTAAAATCTAGAATCGCTGTGGTCCGAGATTTAACTGTAATTATAATACAATTTAACTTGTAGTTTTTTGTAATAACTTCTGATCCCATAGAGATCCCACTCTAAAAGTTTCAGGTTATACAGCTTTTAGTATAACCAAAAACATTTATTTTTCAAATTTTTAAAAAACACTATCTTCAAAATTTAATAATTTTTAAAACTTTTACCTAACATAATGAATGATGTTGCATATCAAATTAAACCTTGGAAAATACTCTTTAAAATGAGGGGTCATAAACTTCTCTATCCCTTATAGAACTTGAGAAATTTGAGATTGAAAATGCTTACACAAGCTAAAAAATGCTGATTTTTCGAAATTGTCAATGATAAATATAAATTCTAACATGCTCTTTATATTGTCACAATTACCAGATTCCTACACTATTTTCAGAAAAAGAAAATCCTGACCTTTTCGAGTTTTTCCTGACTTTTATGTTAAATTTTAAAATTAATTGTTAGTAAAAATTCAAGTTTTAAAATTTTTAAAACTAATCACTTTTTGATTGATGGCCATTACAAAAAATCAAAAATTGATGGTTAGAATACTTTTCAGATGCATTAGTAATTACTATTCTAATTGTACTAGATGCATAAAATGGATTTTAATTTAAAAGTCTGAAACAAGCTTTAGGTTGACATAATACCTGATGTAAATATACAATTTTAAATTTTGATGATCATTAAAATTGACCTTTGACCTTGAATATTTCTTAAACATATTTTAAAAATCTGAAATATATACACAAGGTCTGTCCTGAAAGTAATGCGCCCCATCTTCTTCTGCCAGGACCATCCGTCGCACAGGGTTGCCGCTTCCACGGAAGGGTGGGTGGAGTCTTGGGAACACTACGCCACCAGTGCCAGTCGGCTCCGGACTCCTGCAGAGTCACAGTGCTTGTTTCAGTGAACCCTTGTATGAGTGCTGGGTTGAAATAAAGATGTAAAAAACTCTCGAGCAGAACTGTTGCAATGTTGTGAGGACGAATCTTGGATCTTCTTGTATGACCCAGAAACAAAAAGACAGAGCGCGGAGTGGCACACAACACCGTCCCTATGTCCAAAAAAGGCAAAAAATGAGCAAATCACAGGTCAAAGCAATGCTCTTTTTTCTTTATTTCATGGTCCATTTTGAATTTGTTCCACATGTCCAACCAGTTAACGTCAAATTCTACGTCGAAGTACTGAAAAGGATAAAGCAACGGGCCAACCGCGTAAGGCGCGAGATTCCTGGAAGCCACACCTCCTTTATGATGATCGACTACCTGATCAAGGCCGGCATCTCAGCGCTCCCCCAGCAGTCCTGATTTGTCCCTGTCCGACTTCAAAGGGCAACATTTGGGGACCCTGGAGAATATTAAGGCGGCTGCGAGGTTACTAAAGGACATCCCTGTGACAAACTTCCAGGATGTATATAAAGCATGGAAATCACATTGGAACAAGTATGTTGAAGCAGGAGAAATGTATTTCAAAGAATATTGAGTAATTGTACGAATCGGTTCAATAAATGTCTTAAAATAAAAATGGGCGCATTACTTTCAGGACAGACCTTGTATATATATATTTGTTCTCATTATTCTCCTTATTTGTGCCAGATTCCATATAGGGGAAACAAGAGGTTAAGATTTTATTGAAATTTCAATGTTACTTGAGTGTGGCTAAAAATCAGTACAACATTTAAAAATAGAGTTTCCGTCTCCAAATGTGTTGTAATCACATAAGTTTAGAATAACAAAAGAACCATTTAATCTAACATTCAATGAATAGATTACATAAAAAATTATACAGATTTAAAAATCTGTAGGAAAGAAAATACATGTTTATATGTGTACACAGTACTCGATCAGGAATTATAAAAAATTGAATTCTGCTTCAAAAAAGGTTGGTGGAGAAAATAATTTTGTTACTAGTTTTTGACAACATCCTTTGTCTTCTTGTAAACAGCAATGTTGGTTTCTATAACCATATGGCAGTATTTTATGTAGCATTTTATTGATGGCAAGTTTGTTCAAAAATGCTAAAAATAATGTAATAATTTTCATTTTAAAATTTTAAGTCCTTGAGTAATGCACTCTGAAAATTTTCTTAAACATATGATTCCATTGTACAACCCCCACACCCCAATCTGACCCATGTAGGACACTAAAATGTAGTTCTAACCAAGCATTTGATGCTTGGTTAGAATTGTTCTAAATTTATCAGATATTTATATTCTTCAAAATGAACAAGAGAGAAAAAATTTCATTAGATTCTGGATGTTTCACAAATCCCAATCTGTTGATCAACAAGGGGTGGCACCAACTAGGGGGCAAGGGAAAAAAAAATCAGCCTTCCACTCCATAATTTTCTGAAATGAACTTTCAGGCTTGATGAATAAATTGAAAATTTCATGGTCTATTGGAGTTGTGCCATGATTAATAATGTCACTTGATACAGCTGTGTTTGCAGACTTGGTGACTTTGCCAACAAATGTTATGTGAGAAATGCCTAGCTGGTAATCAGCCAGGGTAGCTCAATGGTTTGAGCATCCACACATAAAGCAGAAGGCCCGGGTTTGATTCCCGGCTCTGGTATAATTCACACAGTTGGTATATATATATATATATATATATATATATATATATATATATATATATAAAATCAGCCTTCCACTCCATAATTTTCTGAAATGAACTTTTATTTATATTTAATTATTTTTATGACTTTGTATATATGCCCAGATTCCCCTGTCTTGTTCCCTTGTTTCTCATATTGGATGTTGCATTACATTTGCATACTGGTATAGTTAAGATTTTATTTTCTTTATACCAAATTATATAAAAAAAAAAATTATTATTTTCATTTATAATTAGCGGCTGTGGCTTTTTGAGTTGACTATATTTTAAAATGGGTATTCTCTAATCTTTATTCTACTTATATATATGTGATTAATAAATCATATTAGTGGTCTGTGAATTTGGGGTGGTGTAGGCCACCTTTGCTCTAGATGATGTAGTTATACATAATTTTTCAGAATTATGTTAATTAGTTCATGAGGATTTCCCCACGTAAATCATAGGAGAAAATTGTCCTGCTGGAGAGAGGGAAAAAAAAAAGAGAAAACCTGTACTGTCAACTTTCTCTCAGATCATCGAAAAGTTTTGTAGTTATAAAAATTTGTGACCTTTCTAAAAAATTTGACTGTTTGGTGACTTTTATGACCATTTTTCAAATTCATGACCAGTAGACACTCTGTATTTACAATATTTAAATTATGATTTATTTAGTCGTGTAGTTTAATTTAAAATAGCATTAATAAGATTATCAGCTTATGATAGGTCGAAAACTCAATATTGCAATAGTGTCTAAAAGTAAAACCGATTGAGCAAAAATTTGGCAGATAAGTTACTATCGCATGACTTGTGTCTTTTATAGATTATGATGAATGTAGGACTTTTTTTTTTTTTTACAAGGACACAAAGAAAAATCCTTCCTTATTATAGCACAGACACTCAAATTATTTGAAGTGCAATTTAATTATGATAAAATTAAGTGCGCATAGTATAGTTCAAAGACTGAACCGTATAAACTTTAATGTGTTTAGTATAAAGTATTTTTACAGAGACATGAAACAGAATTTTTACACATTGCAATCAATGGACCAATCATAGATATACACTAGTTCTCATAATTATAAGGACACCCGTTCTATATTAACTAAACACAGAATACATCAAAAAATATATTTAAACAAATATATTTTTTATTAGTTTAAATTTCATTAATAGATGATATTTAAAAAGTTTTATCATTTTTTTTTATGTTTAAATTTTTTTTAAATAAGGTCAAAAAATTGATTTTTCAGGTGTTCACAATTATAAGGATAGTTCGAATCTTAGTAATTTTTTTTTTTTTTTTTTTTTCAGTTATTCTTTAAATTAATATTTTATGGGGTCTCTTTTTAGGGTGAAACAGTCAGACTTTCTCTCTGGTATATATATATTTTAATATTCAGTTTCAATACAATTTCATACAGCATAGATGATATTCTGAATACATTTGAACTATTTAAATTTGCTTTCCACTTACATGCACTTTTCTAATATAAGTTAAGGTTTTTTCAACTTTTAGGTCATTGGAAAGGCAATAATACAGAAGCTTCTTTCTTCAAACTATTTTCTATTGCTCTAGAAGTAGAGCAAAAATGTAAGTCTTGTTGAAAAAAAATATTATTACCCCCCACCCCTCTCTAAAATCTAACAAATATATGAGAATTCCACGTTTACAATTTGCAGATATTCGCTTGATGTTCATAATAATAGAAAAAATTACTAAATTCATTCTGCCTTCAGTAGAAACAGCTCTCCAGAGCACCATACATCTACCTTTAAAATGCCCGATTCATATCTGCCTTTAAAAAATCTGTTCTGTATTTCCCTATCTTCAGATTGTGCTTTTAACTGTTAAAACCATTTGGTTAATCAAGAAAATGTTTTTCATCCAAAAATGCAACATTTTACCATTTCTTATTGTCTTTATTCAACTTTAACACAGACGTGCTTTCCCCCATTAAATGCTTATTGATTATTACAGGTTTTTTATTCATTTTAACATATTAGTTATTTTGAACATGAATAAATGTGGACGCTAACTTCTCGTAAAAAATTACGAGCAAATTCAGCAGCAGTCATTATGAGTAGAACAGTAAGAGGAATTATGAGTCTTCGATCTCCGTAAAACAACTCCGATTTTGCATCAGATCTCTCTCCTATCAAACCAGCAGTTCAATGTTTGATCACATTTCCTTCAGCAATTTTAGATCTTCGAATTTCGTTAGAAATACGACGGATTGAAATTATCCCTCCACTTAAAAAACACATTTATCATACTTGACTACATAAACATTCTTTTCTTTTTTTTTAAGGAATTAATTATCAGTAATGTTCGTCCAAGAAACATTGAAGGCTTATATATGAATTAATCTAGCCCAGTAGTTACCAAATTCGCATGTCAACTGTAATTTATCTACTAGTAAGTGAAATAAAACGAAAAAAAATCTTGATTGTCCCGATAACTATGAACATCTAAAAACATGGAGAAAAAATATTTTGTACTATTTTTTTTATTAACTTTGTTTCATGTTAAAAAAATTATAACAGCTTTGGCTTTTAGAATACTAGATATATTAAGTGTACTTAGTATAATCTTGTTCACAATTATTTTTACATTAGTTATTTCAAAACAAAGTGTCCTTATAAATATAAGAAGGAGTGTATAATAGTACAAGATGGAGCATATGCCTTTTGGCTTTGGTTTGTCAAATCAAGGAATGCCGGGTATTGGAGTTGTAACAGTGCTGCAATCTGATTGGTTAGCAATACATTGGCGAAATTTTTGAATTGTATCATCTATTAAGAATGGAAGTTTAGTAACTTTTTTTTCTTTTCCATTTTGTGGTTAAAGAGCGATGCTGCTTCAATATTCAGAAATGAAATTTTTACCAGAAAATGCAGAAGGAATTGCTCAAGTTCATTTCTCTAAATCTGTTTAAAAATTTATTTTTAATTTGTCTTACTCAAAAGAGTGCTCGTCAGAAATGTAATCATACCTGCCAACATTTGAAAATGACAATTAGTAGCACACCAATTTTAAAAATAGATTGGATGGTTGATTGGTTCATTTTTATCATGCGACACACGAATCCTGAACAAATAAATGTATTTATATTACTGTATTTTCTTGTGTATAATCCACGGGGTACTATTTTCAGCCCTGATTAAAAATCTTTCACAGATAATATGCACTGCCGGATGCCAGAATCCAGCTTTATTTGCCACTGAAATCCGGCCACATTATGTTTAACATCCCCCCCCCCACCTCAGATTAAACATTTTTTTTAAAGTTATTAATTTTACCTAAATAATTTCCATTGGTGTTCATATATAATGAAAAATTGCTTAAGAAACAAACATGATTTATGAAACCAGGTATAAAATAATTTTATTCAAAATGCAGAATTTCTGTTTTTACACTATATTCAACCAGCCATTGAAATTCAGCAAAAACACTACCTATTAAATAAATATTTTTTGTTGTATATTTAATTTAAGTGTATAATTTTAAAAATTATAAATTATAATGATTGCAAAAAATTCTAATCTTAGTATAGGGATAATTGTTTTAAAAATATTAAAATATAAATATTAAAGGTTTCCGTAGGCGTTTGATCATGGATTGGTAAGGGGGGGGGGGTAAAAAAAAAGAGTGAGATATATTGAACAACTCTACTTCCTTATAGGTTCTAGCATCTAATAAAGTAAGTTTTAAAAGAACATTGACATTTATGTTGCGGATGGAAAAAGATTAGAAATCCCAAGGCATTTGAGAGGCGTTTGTTTGCCGATCGTTAGGGGGGGGGGAAGGGGGGCACAAAAAAAAATACGTGAATGAGAAATATTTAACAATTCTATCTCTTTATACATTCTAGAAGCTAATAAAGCAAGTTAAAAATGAAAATTGACATTTATGGCGTGGATGGAAAAAGATTGAGAATTGCAAGGCAAAACGTCAGAAATGTTGCAGTTTTGGTGCTAGATAAAAATTCGTAATTTTGAGCCGATTTTCGTAGCGTCGTAGTTTACGGCCCAAATTCGTAGCAATTACGAATTATTCGTAGCAGTTGGCAGGTCTGTGTAATAGCAAAAATTGTTTCATATATAATTGAAATCTTTAGCTGCCATGCATTGTATCTGTTTGTTAATAAAACAGGTTCAGGTAGGGTAAAATAGGTTAAAAAAAACAGCATATTTTTCGTATGCACTTAAACTGCAGAAAATGTATTGGTTCCATTTGTTAAAAAATTACACAAAATATGCAAATGAATATTCCTTATGGCATTTTAAGAGAAATACCTCTGAAAAAACAAAAAATTTGTACTGAAAAATAAATTTTAAAATATGCTGTTTGTGACTTATGGGTTGGGGTAAAATAAGACATACACTTTTCAACTTTTACGAATTGATTAGTATTAATGCTGTCCAAATTTTCTTCTTGAGAAAGACTTGGTTTTTTGTTTCTTTTACAGTTGATGTTTCTGTGATTTTAGCATCTCTGTTGATTTTTTTCGTCATACAATCAATTAAAAAATAAGTTAGTTATTAAAATTACTCCTGTTTAATGTATGGGTTCTTTTTCTGTGTGCATTTTTCAAAGCTTCTTTTAGAAGACAATGTTTGATTGGGTGATAAAGTGTTAAAAATAGCAGATTTTATGTACTTAAAGGAGAATATATAAATATTATCCTGTTCCATGACTGTTGAAGTCACAATAGAATTAATTTGTCAAATTGGTGATTGATGATCTAGATTCATCCACTCTTGCATTTTAAGTTGATGCTAAACTGCAAAGTTTCAGGAGAATATTGTGTCCTGCCTGCCCTTTGTATGAAAAATTGGCACCCTTCTTAAATAAGCTGGAATTAAACAACTTTTTGAATTACACCTACAAACTGAATGTTTTGATTCAGCTTTATTATGTATTGCCTTTTTTTTTCTCTTAACATTAAATTATTTTATATCTATGCCTATGTGTATGAAATAGCTCCAAAACAATATATAGCTTAATTTTAAACTAATTTATTAAAAGAATACACATGGAGTTATTTAAAACACAAAAAAAGTAATTAGTTATTTAATGTTTGCTAAGCCTAACATGGTTCAACACTTGACCTATTTTACCCCATATGTGTTTTTTTTTTACTCCAAAATATTAATATATTTTATTTTTTTCTCTCAAAAGTTTCGGAAATTCATCTTAAGAATGTGCTTTTTGGAATATGATAAGAAAATACTGTAAAATTTGTTTTTGAATTTGTTCAAAACCAAAGTTTTTCTTAGCAACACATTCGAGTTACTAATAGGAAACACACAAATAATTACTGGCTGTAACTAAAAAGTATCAGTTACAGTTAATTTTGCATACAAAATGAACACTAAGTAATATATAAAACCAGCAAAATTGGAATTTAAAAAATGTTTGGATGTTTTTTTAAAGTTTTTTTTTTTTTTTTTTTTTTAAACTGACCTATTTTACCCCACCTGACCCTATACACTACTTTATATATTCTCTTAACAAAACTTCAGAATTAAAATTAAGAATTGTTTTAAAATGATTACTCGTTTTTTTTTCACTTTTTTTGTTTTTTAATCAAAAAACTCTAGACGGTAGACCAATTAATATATCATCCAATACAACTAAAAAAAATTACACATATGAAATACTCAATGAACAATGTGAAAAATTTGGTGGAAAATTGCAAAACTAAGGTATATTGATGATGGTTTCACTTACTTTGAGTCTGTTTTCATTTAATTTTTCCTTGCAAACATACAAACTACATATATTTAAATTGAAATGTGCTAACACACTTCGTTCCTCTTTTATGAAAATAAACTTGTTTTTGAGGTAAGAAAAAACTAAAAACAATTTGAAATTTAAAAATTTATATATATATTTTTTTGAAGAAGTTTACAGATATTAAAATTTTGGTTACATTATCGCCTTTAAGACTATTACTTTTGAATATTAATGTGCTGGACTTGTGAAATGCGGTCGCCTGATCGCCAATGGCGACCAATATATTTTAGCTGATGTTTATGTTTTCAACAAAATCTCAACATATTCTAATGTTTTTAATATTTTGTTGAAAAAACTGGACCCAGAATCGAATATCAAAACTGAAACCTACGCTAAACTTGTTTCTTACACAAATATCAATTTTTGTAAGAAACAAGTAGAAAGAAAAGGGCACTTATGGCTTCATCAATATACCATGACAGTGTGTGAATTCGCACACAGTCATGTTGAATCAACATACCATTAGGGAATTTATACTGCATTCCACTGTACATGTTTAACAACCTAGTGCTGAATAATCATTTGACTTGTAGGCTCCCAAAACCTCTATATACTAATTTTGAAAGGTCTCAGTCAATTTCTAATTACCCCCCCCCTAATAATTTTACACTTTTGAAAATATCCTCATTCGACTTGTAGGCCCCAAAAACCTCTATATATATACCAATTTTGAATGGTCCAGCTCAAATTCTAATTTTTTGCCCCCTTCTCTCCCCCTATAATAATTTTACACTTTTGAAAATATCTTCATTCGACTTGTAGGCCCCAAAAATCTCTATATACCAATTTTGAACGGTCTAACTCAATTTCTAATTTTTTATTCAAGAGAGAGAGAGAGAGATTTAGAGTATATACTTTCAACTATTAGTAAAATCCTCGCTTGCCACTATTTTTAAATGAATTCTCAAAATTCCATATTATCATTAAAATTTTTTTCAAATTCTTCATTGTTTATATTTCGATTCTTCTTCGTCATTTGAGAATAGAAAACAGAATGTTATTTTCTGTTTCTGCTTCAATAGTTGTCAGCAATTCTAAAGAGACAATAACTGCTCGAAGGTATTGCGAAACCCTGTTGACACCTTTCCCATCAAAGGGATAGTGGAACTCACAGTCCTTTTCCTTACATTGAACATTTCCATTTTTTGGAAGCTTCTTGTTTCTGCAAAACGTATTCCCCCAACACAGACTTAAAATGGTATTTTGTTTAAGAACTGTCTTCTCCCTTTTCTCTACCAACAAAAGGGTAACAATTTCTTTTAAGATTTTTTTTTTTTTTTCTTTTTCATTATTGGATGGACGCTTCTTAGAATGTTTATTAGCAAAATATGCGAGAAAAAATTTGTAGGCAGAACAGTATTTTAAAATTTTACTTTAATTCGTAGTTTGAAAACTTTAATCGGATTTTTAAAAACTTTAATTAATTGAGCCAATTAACTCGATTAAAAAAATTGATCGGGACTAAGCATTGATCAATTAATCAACACAGTTCTAGATATTAATGATATATTCACTCTTTAAATTACACCTAACAATACATAAGTCTTCACAAGTGTGCATGCTACTTGTGGAACATATATTTTTAAAATCTTAATGTAACCAATCAAATGAGCATGTAATAATCTAAAAAAAGTTTGTGAACAAGTGCATAGAATCATGCACATCACATGAATTACGAAAAACTTTAAAATATTATGAACATTTTTTTGTTATACTGTATCAAAAAGGAAGTTTCTGTATATACTACATACTGCAGTTTCGTCGAGCTCGAAAACTCTCATCAAAATTAAAAAATAACATCTGACAATTATTGCGTCGGGACAGTGATATATCTGATGTCTTTTGTGATACCATGTAAAGAAATTCTAAATGCTATTCACATTTTCTTTATGTAGTATAATTAAGTAAACATAAATAACACATGTTTTACTCTGTTTAATTTGGTACTAAACAATTAAAACAACTCATAGGCTCTAAATGCTTTCGGAATCTTTTGTATAGCACTGTAAAAAATATAAGTGCTGCATACATTGTTTTTTATTTGGCTTATGATGCTGCACATTTCAGTAAAATATATACATTTGAATATCCTTAAAATTGATTTTCATTATTTTTTTTTTATAGACAGTATGTGTAAGAAATTTGTTAAGGGGAAAAAAAAAAACCCTGCAAATGTAAATGTTGCATACTTCAGTTTCAATAAGGAACATGTTGTAGTGAACAATTTGTAGCATACAAAAAAAAAAAAAAAAAAAAAAATTAATGTTGAAATTTGTATTTTGAACAAGTACATTTTTATCACAGGGAATAAGAAAATAATTATCAGTCTGCAGCAGTTTCTCTGAAATTGGAAAAATTAAGTAAAACACCTCCATTAATTACATTTAAAAGAAAAGAATGTACTCACTAAACTTTGTGTAGTCATGTATAATGCTTATAAATTATATACACACCACATTGTATAGTTAAATTTAGCACAGTATGAAAAATACAACACAACTTGAAATACAATTTCAAAATATTATTTTGTTTTGTTTTGTGTGCCCTACAGACAAATGGTAAATGATTTTCATTTCATTTTGTTTAAAGATGTTAAACTGTACCTACCAGAAATTTCCCCCATAGACCAAATATATTAATTTTCTTATGTCCCTGTAGACGGATCTTCTGCTTGATCTCAATGAAATGTTTAGTATAGCATCCCTCTACGATACAAATTTATAATATTGAGTTTGGATTTCCTGCAACTATTTGTCCTTGAGAAATGCTAATAACAGACACATTTACAGAGATGCACAAATACAGACCAACCACTAAAGACATGATTTTTTTGAATCAAGGACCTCAAAACATATAAATACAGCAAAAACCAGATTTTAATAAATTGACTCAAAACAATTTCTTTACCATTATATGGGTTAAAAAAAAAAAAAGAAACTTTTGCTGTACAAAATGGGGTTTATGAAACCCAATACATTCACAAGTTTAAAAAAATCTTGTGTGAATCAACCACACAACTTTCAATACCCACTATTACACGTATTATGCATTTTTGAAGATAATGTGATCAGAAGACATAAAATTGACCTAACGAAGTAGAGGAGAAAGATGACACACAAGTAAAGAAATATTGATTTATGTAAAAATTTTAAGAAAATAGTTAGAGGCATTTTTGAGATACCAACTTTAACCAAAACCTGGCATGCTCAATTATTGACAGGAAAACAATAATTAGGATACTTAAAAGGAAGTTAATATGATGAATTTGAAAAAAAAAAAATTCCATACAGCCGTTTTTGAAAGAATGCACTTGCGAGACCTGAAATTGAGCTATTTATACAAGACACCTGTCAATTTTCCTGAACTAACCAACTATATCATTCGAAAGGACATCAGATAGAGTGTTTATATAGCAACTTTCGCACTTCCGGTTATGATGACCCACTTCTGGTTTTTCAATTTTCACCAAAATTTGGAAAATTCATCTGTACACCAGACTTGTATCAATTCTGAAGTTTCGTAGTTCTATCTTTATTAGTTTTGGAGATATGATAGCCCGAAGATTACACACATATATACATACACACACTGACCAACTGCCAAAAACTACTTTTTTGGACTCAGTAGGTCTTAAAACGTGTAAATCAGGTGAAAAGTTTATATCGAATTTTTGGATCAAATACAATATTTCATTGCCCCATGGAAGTAAAAATAATTAAAATCTTATAGGTACCTAAGTTCTAAAAATAACCATAAATTTATGAAATATTTCAACAGCAGGATTTTAAATTTAATATTTGAAAGAGTATTAGGACACTTACAAACAAATTTGTATGTTAGGTTTTTTGTTGGCTAACGTTTATAAATGGCCAATGACTGGATTGATGGCCCAATCATTAGAAAACCATTGGCCCATATGCAGTATTTTATTTTCACAGTTCATTTTGGTATGCAACAATGACAAAAGCTTTAATATAACCCTAGAGCAATGAATTCTGATCTTATGTAGACTATTACAACACTTGCTTATTGCTTTCAAAATATTATTGATAAATATATTTACTCTAAAGAAACACATAAGTAATATAATAAAATACAACACTAACATATATGTGAGGTATAAGTACTTCAACTTTTCGCATTTCAAGAGAAAACACTACCATTTTGCCTCTCATTTATTAGTTAATGCAGAATGGCAACAGTTTTTACCTGAAACAAAGGCTACGAGAAGACGCGAGAGTTCGTTAGCTGCCTAATGGATCAGAAGTGATCCTTATTCTGCTGTTTGAGCATAAGTGCTCGGAACTTTATTGTTGATCTCATTTAGATATGAAAATGGACACAGACAGTGCTCAAAGGTTAATGTTACTGTCTAAATCATTCTAACTGATATTGTTTATATTAACTGTAAATTTGTGTTCGCCATTAAATAGATTAGTGTGTAGTAGAATTTCAGCGTAATTCTTATAGTGATTCCTCGTTTTCATTTTATTCTTGTGAATTTAATGGCAAAAATAGTATTAGTAACAATTATTTCACATTCTGTATTCTGTGTGAATAGTATTTACATATATATATTTTTTTACAAATAAGTGGTGCGAGACCTTTTAAAGCATGTGGCCCTGTGCGACACCTGTCGCACACCCCCTAATGACGGCTCTGTACAGATCTCAAGTGGAAATTCATTTAAAACTTTAAGATGAATTTTCTATAAATCAATTTTGATCTACTGAACTTTCTCTCACAATTTGGGAAGGATAAAAAAAAAAAAAAAAAAAAAAAAAAAAAATGCTTAGAAGTTTATGAACTTAATTTACAATTCTTGCCACTGTTTATGTGCACAAAAGAATTTTAAACCCCTCCCTGTTTCAATGATCATCTCTTATGATTCTTTAATGCTTAAGTTAGTTATGTGAGTTCGTATCGTTATTGTTGTAATTTCCAATTAAAACATTCTACATAGTCTTTTGTTTGCCAGACATCTAATATATTTTTGTGAGTCAAATAACATTCCCAAATAATTATAAGATAAAAAATTTTTTTATAAACCATGTTTTTAAATTTTCTGCTGAATCATATAAACGCTACGGAAGGCAGCCGGAACCCAGCAATTGAATAAAAGAATTAAAAATATTCCTTGCTATCGTCTTTTGAGCTATTATAAAAGTTTCAAATGGCTATCTAGCCGAGAAGTTAGTTAAAAGTTGATTGCAAGCTTTGTACTGGAAACGCTGCCGAAAGCAGCAGGGTCCCGAAGCAATTGGATAAAAATATTTTTAAAAAGCATTTTTACCGTATTCTGGACTATTCCGAAAGTTTCAAATGTCTAGCTACTTGGGAAGTTAGTTAAATAAATTTTCTGTAGAATCATATGAACGCTGCCGAATACAGTAGGTACCTAAAACAGTTGACTAAAAGTATTAAAAAAAATGTATTGTCCCCGTGTTCTGAGCTATCCTGAAAGTTTCAAATATCTGGCTAGTCGGGAAGTTAGTGAAAAATCGATTGCAAGCTTTGTACTGGTAACGTTGCCGAAGGCAGGAGGAACCCGAAACAGTTGGCTAAAAGTATTTAAAAAATGCATTTTCACAGTGTTCTGAACTATTGTGAAAGTTTCAAATGTCTAGTTAGTCAGGAAGTTAGTTAAATAAAATTTCTGTTGAATCATATAAACGCTGCCGAAGGCAGTAGGGACCTGAAGCAGTTAACTAAAAGTTTTTAAAAAAGTATTGTCACCATGTTATGAGCTATCCTGAAAGTTTCAAATGTCTAGCTAGTCGGGAAGGTAGTGAAAAATCGACTGCAAGCTTTTTACTGATAACGCTACCGAAGGCAGCAGGAACCCGAAACAGTTGGCTAAGTCTAGCTAGTCGGGAAGTTAGTTAAATAAATGTTCTGTCAAATTATATAAGCTCTGCCGAGGGCAGCGGGACCTGAAATAGTTGACTAAAATTATTAGAAAAATGTATTGTCACCGTGTTGTAAGCTGTCCTGAAAGTTTCAAATGTCTAGCTAGTCGGAAAGTTAGTGAAAAATCAATTGCAAGCTTTGTACTGATAACGCTGCCGAAGGCAGCAGGAACCCGAAACAGTTGGCTAAAGGTATTAAGAAAATGCATTTTCACCGTGTTCTGAAAGTTTCAAATGTGTAACTAGTCAGGAAGTTAAATAAATTTTCTGTCGAATCATAGTGGGACTTGAAATAGTTGACTATAATTATTAGAAAAATGTATTGTCACCGAGTAGTGAGCTGTCCTGAAAATTTCAAATATCTAGCTAGTCGGGAAATTAGTTAAAAATCGATTGCAAGATTTGTCCCTGAGAAACACACAAACAAACCCACAAATCGAAGAATCGAAGTTAATAAAAACATGGTAAAATAGATGTTCTGGATGTACCATAACAGCACATATTTGCAGATTTGATTGAATAACAGCTTTAATATCATATTGGATTATATTAAAAATGGTTTATGATGCAGAAATAGATCTTGGATGGCATTTTACTGTAAATCATGTAGGAATGTAAAATTTCATAAGATTTTATCATCTGTGAAGTAGGATAGTTATGTATAAACATAAAATTTGGTTTGCCTTTGGTAGCCCATTTAGAAGGGGAAATACATTCAAAATTTCTGCTTGCCAAGTTTTGGGACAGTTTGCCCTTTCTTTTATTATTAAAACCTAATATATGACAGAGATACCTCTAACCTAAATCTTTAATTGTACTAAATAACTTATAAACTTAACAATTTATTAAACCTTTTCCTGTTGGACATCTGATTGTTAAAACTGAATTAAAAAAAAAAGCATTAAGCAATGAGTTATTGTGGAAACAAATTTTCCCATAGAATAACATGGGATTTGGTTGTTGAAACGATTAAGTATTGTCTGCTCTTCAGAGCTCATGTATTTTTTTATATATTCTTCCTTTTCTGATTTACTAAAAGAACTTTCTTTTATAATTTTGTTATTTTTTCTTACATGAAATCAGGGTGAGGAAGGACATAACAGGTCACAGGAGTACTAGTAGTCAATTGCAATAAGCAAATTGGCCAGCTTAGGTACATACAGTTGCGTGCAAAAGTTTCGGGCCAAACACTTTTTCCTTAATAATTATTATATGAATAAAGATTAAGAAAATTGTAGTATTATCATGCAAAGTAAATCAATTATATTTTCGAGCTAAATGTCTTACAAATTTTGTTAATAAAAAAATATTAAATTATAACAAAACATAAAATTTGTGTGTTCAAAAATTTCAGGCCAAACTTATGAAAAACAAACTATCAAAATAGCAAAAAATATTTTTTCAAACACATCAGAAGGTCAAATAACAATAATATCTTGGTCACATGCCCTTTGAAGCTATCACAGCACAACATCGATGAGGCATTGACTCTCGAAGTCTTAATCCATGTATGATGTATGGTCAATTTTTTTGCCATTTCTCTTGAGCTTCTTCCAATAATATTTTTTATTTGAAGAATTAATAGCTCCTGCCTTTACTTTTATCTATTCCTATAAATGTTCAATGGGATTTAAGGCAGGAGGATGACTTGGCCATTCAAGGATACAAAATTTTTGGCGTTGAAAGGTTTTAAACGAATCCACATCGAAGTTTGGGGTTATTACCTGATTGCAAAATCTTTCCTCGTGGCATCTTTCGAAGTTTATAAGGGATCATTTTATATTCATTAAGATGCTTTTGTATATAGCTTTATCCATAGTCTTCTACTGTCATTAAAGGACCAACGTCTTTATACGAAAAAGCTCCCATGCTATGATGTTTCCCCCTCCATGTATTACAGTCAACATTTTCTATCTAGAATCACACCTGGCAATATTTTACTGTTGAATGTTTCTCTTTTCGTCATTTTCAAAAAGATTAATCTTTGATTCGTCTGAAAACAGCACTTTTTTACAGTCTTCGACTGTCCCATATTCATGTGCTTTAGCAAATTTTAATCTTGCCTTCTTATTCTTTGCTCTGACGCATCTAGAACGTTCAACTAGGTTTAATCTACACCAAACAGTATTACGATGAACATCAACCCAAGTTTTCCTCCAATAAATCACACGCTATAATAGCAGCATTCTTCTTTGGATCTACAACTGCCTTTCTCTTAATAACTTTATAAACTTAGTCATTTTTCTGCGTCTTTCAGGTACTGATTCGTCTGCCAAAGTGTTTGTTCCATTCCATGTTTTAATAATATTATCAATAGTCGTCTTTCTAATATATAACGTTGAAATGAAAAACTTTGTTAATTTAGTGTAATTTAATACAGTTTTACGGTTCTGTAAATGAGTACACTGCAGCATCTTGACATCACAGTACTGACACACAAGTGTAAAAAAACTCCTCTTATTAGAGTTGTGTTTCTTCTTAAATGGACCAATCATTCCCAGGCATTAAGGTTACTGTGAACTTTTAATTGCTTGGCCCGAAACTTTTGATCAACGGATTTATAAATATTTCACTATATATTTAAATACCTTCATTGTAAAAATTTGCTTGTTATATATTTTCAATGTGTATTTGATAAAGTTTACAGTACAATATTTAAATTCTTTTTACCTTAATTTATTCAAATGCTATTGGTAAAAATTAGTTTGGCCCGAAACTTTTGCATGCAACTGTATGTCATATATCTGGTGATATTTCTAAATTCTCACTGGATGTTCCACCTGTTTCAAGGTCAGCATCAGGGATATACCATACTTTCAAGGTGGTTTTAAAAAAAAAGGGTGAAAAGGTTAAGACATGGGATTGTTTATAAAATGAATAGAAAATACTTCTTTCTGAAAGATTTTCCTGATATTTCTGGAAGAATTTTGCAAAAGGTGAAAAATAGTCTCCCAATAGCTGCCTTTTTGTGAAAATAGTTGCTTTTTCAAGCTTTTCGGGTCAAAAAAGTTGCCATAGTCTCCTCAGGCTGAAAATAGTTGCCTTTTAGTAGCCTGTGGCAACCCTGTACAGCCGTTTTGCGAGAAATGCAAACTGACTACAGAAAGCCTATCAATTTTTCTGAACTAATCAATTAATACATACGAAAGGACATCTAAGATAGTGTTTATATATATACAGTCTTACAGCCCACTTTTGGTTTCCAGTGTCACACTTCTAATTTCCAGAATACAATGAATATTCCCATTACCTATGATAGTTGGTTAGCAGAAGTAAAAATGCTGTACAGACGCAGAAAAAATAGTAGGGAACAATATTTTGGTTCAAAATAGTCTCCATTTTCCTGAAAATAGTTCCGACTAACCTGAAATTAATAGCTCACTTTTACACAAAAATAGTTGCTATTCAGTTGCCGTTGGGAGCCCTGAATAAATCTAGAGATTAAGTATACAGTGTAACATATAAATATTGCTGTTAGTGTATATTATATAAGCACTTCAAAGTAGCAAATTATTATTTTTTATTTACATTTTTATTTTCTCTTAAAAAAATATTCAAAATTTTCCCAGTCAGTTTAAATTTCTCCCGAACCTCGTTCAGGCATTCAGAAATGTTCAGCACCCCTGGCATAGGGTTCTCAGAGCTAAAAAATGAGTGAGAATTTCTCACCCGTACTTAGAAACGGAATGAGATTTCTAAAAAGAATGCAAGAACAGAAAAATACTTTAAATATAAATCGTTAATAGTATCTAATTTTATAGCTCATTGGATGTATTTAAATTTAATTGCTTAAATATATATTTACTGCCGATCACTGAAATAGGCAGCTACTACACTGCAAATTTACAAAACTTTTTTTTTTGTTCATACCTTCAATACGATTCCTTACTTAATATTAGTTTTCCTGGTGTTTCATTGTAGAAATATTGTATATATTTTTGCAGCTGGTCAGCAACTTATCAGTGTTTTTGAAAAAAATTTTAAAATCATTCAACTTTTTTGTGAATTTGCTTTTTGTGATTTGGTCTATTTAAATTTGCTGATTTTGTAAAAAGTTTTTTATTTCAAGATTGTTGATTTTTATGAATGACTTGTTCTTTGGACTAAAAATTTTAATTAAATTGCTCCCAGAAGAATGCGTGAATTTCTCTCATTGTCAAAATTTTTATGTGTGATAATAAAAAGGAAAATACAAAATTCTCAAAATCCTGTGGGAACCTTGTAGTAATAGGTAGCTTTCTCATTAAAATATGAAACATACGCAAAATCATATTTGTTGTAAAGAATTTGAAATAGAAGTCTTTCTTTTATATATACAGTAGAAGATCTTTATAACGCAATTCTCTATATAACGCAAAATTTCTTTGATATAAACAATGAATTTTTCAGTTAAGAAATACTTTCTAAAAAACTGTTACTTTGTTGAGAAGTAAGTGTGATACATTTGTTTTGTTTTTTATTTGCTTAAGTCAGAGATTTTTAATGAAAAAATTGCTGTCATTAATTTTTTTTCAAGTGAGCAATATAATGAATGATTTTGTATAGGCATATATAGACTATCTTTATAAAGTAAATTTTAGAATGAAAGTTATTATCCACCTAATTTATGTTCCAAGAAATGTAACAAATGTCCTACTCTGTTTTGATATGTTTCAGACATATTTGGCCATGTTCACAAGGTAAGTTTGATGATGTGTGAAATGTGATCTATATAATGCAAAATTCTATATAACGCAAAACTTTGTGTTTTTAGCTTTGTGTTATAAAGATCTTCTACTGTATATATTTCACAGGTTAAAATATTTTATTTTGTAATTCATTAAGTACTATGTCTCCATGTAATATTCAGGCATATGTTATTCCAATAAAATGTTTTCAATTAATGCTATTTACCAATCACCATTTCAATGAAATGTCGCTAAATGTAGTTCAGTTATAATTTTTAAAAATTATCTGACTAATTATATCATGACCTGTTAAAGGTGTACCTTAAGATAAATTTCAAAAAATTGTATTAAGGTGAGAATGTTTTCTATTGTAATTCATGTAAAATATAAACTGTCGCATAATTTAGAGTTTCCCCTGGATTTAAAAAAGGACAGGGTACTGCTAGTTAAAAAATAAATAAATAAATAAAAAAAAATGACACTTATTTCAAAATTCTGTTATAAGTTTGCATAAAATGAACGCTTTTTAAATTTAACCTTCTTTACTTTTGTTTATTACTAATAAATAAACGTTAGCGGTCATATACAATAGTTTTACTCATTATATATATAATTTACCTTCAGTATATTATACATACATGCCAACATTGAAGAATCAAAATAACGGAGATTTTACAAGCGGCATTTTCAGGCCTAAAAAACATTGATGTGTTTTCGACATATAACAGTATTTTAGTAGTTTAATCCATGGCATAAATTATCGAAAAGTCATATGAGAAACTTAAATTTAATTATCAAATAAAAATTAAGTAATTATTAATTAAATATAGTAATATATATAGAGATTCATGAGAATTTTTTTCAGCAAAAGCAAAATCTTGCTTAAAAAATGAAGGTTTGTTGAAGTTTTAAATAAATTATAGGTATAATTTTTTAAATCTTCGGAATAACGGAGAAATGCTTGAGAATAATGGAGAGTGGAAGACAGTTGCAAAATAACAGAGTCTCCGATGAAATAACGGAGAGTTGGCAGGTATGATTATATGTTGAGACATTAAATCACATTATTCTTGAGTCTGTTTGTTTTCTCCTAAATTTGTGTTTTAAAATGCAAGAGGTGACAAGGGTGCAATTTCTTTTTAGATAAGATGCAAGAAAGGTGCTATTTCATCAAACAAAGGGTAGGCAGGGCACAGCACCCTCCTGAAACTGTCTGGGGCATAATTATTATGATCTGTTAGTGATTTTAAAATGATTTAAAAAAAAAAAAAAAAGGCAATTTTTTTTTGGTAAAATGTTATTTTAGGGCAGTAACTGCCCCCCCCCTCCCTTAAATATATATATTTTAAGTTTTTATTAAAGTTCTAAAAGTTCTGCACTGTATAAATCATTAGCTGAAAAATATAGGTAAAAAATATAAGTGATGCACGTAACATAACAAAATATAAAAATATGGATTTATTGAATAACCAACTTTTGTACACTTATCCTTATAAATCCAAGAAATGGTGATATAGATATATATTTTTTCAATTTTTAATACTGGTAGTTGCACTTAAAATGAAATTAACTAAAGAATAAAAAAAATATTCACAGTGTCTGGTTAAGTGTTATTCCATCTACATGTTCCATGTCGTATGATGGAAATAAAACGGCCCGCAAGAGTCTGCACAGCGGGAGACCCCTGGTACTTAATACCCTACAATAATACCTAATCTCACCAACAGTCAGGGCCATATTATTCTATAGAAAAATTTGTATTAGCAATTACTCATTACCTAATGTCTTTATTCTTAATTCCGTTTTCACATTAAGAAAATTCACAATCGTTTAAATGTTTTTTTTTTTTTTTTTGAATTTTTAATATTTTATTTTAGAGTTAAAAAAATAATTTGTGCATATTTTGCATTCTATAGCTAGAAAATAAGATATACAAAAAATAAATCTTTTAATAACAAGTACTAATTTAACTATTGTGAATTTTCTGAATATGAAAGTGGAATTAAAAAAACATTAGGTGGTGAATAATAATAGAAACAAATAAAACCACAGAATAACATGGCTTTGGCTATCGATGAGATTAGGTGATGTATATTCTGAAAGGAACTCCCCCCCCATCAGAAGACCAAGAAGTGAGTTCTTTTGCAACGAAAGATTCTTATAAGCAATTATGTGAACTGCAGCATAGTTGATCAGATATCAAATTATATTTTGATATCTAGTTGCGCCGATGGTAGAGAATCCAAAATAAAAGAGTCAAATAATTCATATATATAATCTGAAGGGAAAAAAAAAAAAAAAAAAAAAAAAAAAACACATTTTCAATTAAGTAAGTTGTAACTGAATGTGAGCTATAAGAAAAATTTGTTTTATTTAAAAAAGGAGGTCGCTCAATTTGTGGGCGGGCCGTTAAGTTGTTACACCACCACTAATAATATTTAATATATATTTGTTCTTTTGATTACTTTTAGAACAATCTTTTTGTTTTTGCAGGATAAAACTGAAGAGAAACATTATTTGAATTATGACCAATTAAAAATGAACTTGAAATGCAATTAAAACAGGTAAAATGCATGAAAGTTATTTAAATAAACAAAGGTTATTGATGATGATTAATTGTGATTTGTTTTATTCTTAATAATCAATGATTAACATGCTTAAACACCCCAACTGCAATCAATATTCAGTTACATGTTTTATTTACTAATAAATAGTTAAAAATATATATATATTTTTTTTCCGACAAAATTATTAGCTATTTGACATATTAGCATACCTGTTAATATTTATAATTTATTCCAAAATACTGTTAAGCCCTATCCTTTTTCCACACCAGTATATTTAAAAAAAAATTATAAATGTTACCAGGCAATGTATTAGTTTGCTGCATTTTGAAATTTAAACATTAAAAAAGTAATCAATTTTGAGAGTAATGATTTAAAAACATTTTTGTTCATTTAAAACATTTTTTATATAAAATTTGCCAAAGCAGGGGTTGATCCAGGTTTTTAATTTTTAGTTCACTTTTTGTTAAAAATAAAATATTTTTTGAAATTTTTATTTATTTTTGTGAAAAAATAAAATTGCGTAACATCTTCCATTTTTACAATCACTGTATATAATATTTAATATCAAGTTAACAGAATTTTGTTGAGCCAGATTAAGGCATTAATTAAAAATAATACCGAAAACATTTTATAAAAAGATCTTTATAAAACAAAATCTTGTGAAGGGCTTTATTTTAAAAATTTGTATTTAGTGAAGGGTCCTTTTTATAATATAGAATTTTGTAAAGGGGCCTCAAAAGGGACCCAAATTTTACCTGGATCAACCCCTGCAAAGAGCAGTTAAACTACAGTAATTGAGTAACAACTAACAACACTATATAACAACACGATTAAAATATTTTAAAGTGAACATTATGTCATATGGTCATGGATGGAAGTAATCAATTAAAGATCAGATTTGTATTATTTTAATTCACTAAGCATCTTGTAAAAAAAAAAAAAAAAAAAAAAAAATTATATATGTTTTCACTACATGGTTTTAAAATGTTCTAAAACAATAGTTATTTTAGTTTGAAATCAACAATGGTGACTATGGATATAAAGATAAACCTCATGACATTTATATGTGACTTTAATGATTAAAAAACAAGTTAAGAATCAATAATAATAATAATTATTTTTTTTTAAATAAATATTAGGGGAAAAACTACTGCTCAATGTATGGAAAATATGTATCAGCTGCTTGAAGAGTTAAATACAAACCGTTATTATATTATAGCCGCCACAAAACTTGCTTCTATACTATTCTTCTTTCATTATTTCTAAACTATTTACTATACAAATTCACACAGAACAAATTATTTTCACATAATGAAGGCAAACTATTTTTATCCTACAGAAGTATAACATAAAATGTCAATTTTGTTTCTATAGAAGACATCTGAAGAATTTTTTTTTTTTTTGTTAAAAATGAGGGGGAAAAAAAAAAAAAAAAAAAAAAAAGAAATTTGTTTTAAATTATCACAGATCTATGCCTGGAAATAAATGAATAATAATTAGAGGTTATTATAAACATATTTCTATGAAATTATCTGGTTTCAGCTTTTAAGTGAAATTCTTACTAACATATTTTAGCAAAATTAGAAAAAAAAAAAAAAAAAAAATCATGGCAAGTTTAAACTAGGGTTTCGGACCTGCCCACATAAAAAAAAGCTCCCCCCCCCCTTTTTTTGAAGGGATCCCCCCCCCCCCAAAAAAAAAAAAAAAAAACATTTTATTGTTATTTATTTATTTATTTTTTTAAAGTTAATTCCTTTCATTTCAACCATCTATCTGCAATATCTCTTTTGAACAGAACAGTTTTGAAAAAAGAAAGATAATAATAAATGAACGTAATTGCAAGTCATTTCTGTATATGTAAAGATGTTAAAAAATAAAACCTTACAAACTTCAAATTTATAAAAACAGCTTTTTTAAAAAAGATTTAGTTTTTTTCTGTGCTCCCAGAATTATTTGTAATGATTACCTATGACTTGTTTCAAACATTTATATAGAACGACTGATAAAATGGAAAGTGTTACAGGATTCCCCCCCTCCCCATAGAAAAATAAATAAAAAATTCACAAAAATGGTCCCCAAAAATTAAAACTTGGATCGACTTCTGACACCTAAGTGCAGAATGCAGACAGTGATAATTTTGTTTTGTATTCCTTTATTAAAATTTAAAAATAGATTTTTTTGCATACTTTTTTTTTTTACTTTATGCATATAAAAATACATAATTATTTTTAATATGAACACTGTACACGGAAGGATTAAAATATCTTATTGTCTAATTTTTAATTAATTAGTATTATTTTATAAGTTTTCTTTTAGTCTAAAACTGTTCTCTTTTGAAATAAACTTAAAATTCAAATTCAATAGTGTTATTGTACATTTAATGTAAAAACCCCAATTAAATATAATAACAATAAATAAATAATAATAAAAGCCAATTAAATTAAACCTTACAAAAAAAAAAAAAGAGTTGGCTTTTTTTTTTAAACCCTGGTTTAAATCCTGGCAGCGGTGAACACCAAAGGTGCAGACTCAGACTATGTCAGAACGTCTAAATGAAATTCGGGGGGAAATTTTTGACTATTTTCTTAGGAGAAAATAAAAATATAAGTCTAAATAACAATTTGCAAAAAAAAAAAAAAAAAAAAAGTTATACTTAAAATATAAACTAACACCTGTATTTTCATGTATCTTTAAAATACTTAGAAGATATGGCTTTGTAAAATAAAATAGATTCTTGCGATATTGAGGGAAATTCAAAATGTGTTTGGGGGAATTTTCAAAGGTCTGAACATTTTCTGCATTTTTGGTGAACACCCATAAAATATGTGACAACACAAAATAAAAAATTTAATGCAATTAATGAATTCTCTAACTTATTTCAATCGTATGAAATGAAAAGGCATATAAAATCAATTGCAGAGACAAAGCAAACAAAACTAATACCTTATTTATAATTAAAAAAAAAAAAGTTCAAATTTTTTCAGTTAAACTAGTCTTATTCTAAAACTGATAAATGTAATTATTTGTTGTTCAAGACATATTAGAGATATGTAGCACTAATTCTGAATGTTGCTCAAGCCTATGCGAAATCAGAAGACTTGTTTTAAGAGTAAATTTTTTATATATTTATTTTTTGTGTGTGTGTGTTTGAGGCGCTGAGTCCCCCAGAATTTAACTTACGTGCTTTGCTTTTCAAAGACTACTTACCATATAGTGAAATGAGCCTTTAAATTATTGTTCTTGCCATTAAAAATGCAAATTTAATTGCCCTCCCTTTAACTGATTGAAATATTGGCATTTTTAATAATATTTTCATTCTTCTTGTGTGAATGGTATGAGAATTTACTTATAATCCACTAAATAAACTAAATTTGATAACTACATAAAAAAAAAAAAAAACCTTTTAAAGGGAAAAAAAAAAAAAAAAAAAAAAAAAAAATAGAAGGGAGGAAGTCTATCCCTTCTACCTTTTAATGAGATGTACAGGAATATAGCAGGTTAGATGAAGGTATACTACTACTTGTATATTTATTCATGTGGTATCTTACTTTTTTTCTTCATAGGTTTACGGCTATCAGAAGGTACTTTCATAGCTGCTGTATGATCATTATCTATTGCTCTTGATATTCTTTCAACTAATTGATTTTCCAAGAACATTTTCAATCTGAAACAAATGAAAATTAAATATTTGCAAGCTTAAAGATTAGTACAATTTATTTCAAAATGTAATTAAATAATATAATAATAATAAAAAAAATCTAAGTTTAATAATATAATATTGCGAAAAACATTAATTATATGATTTATTCTCGTAAGAGCCACCAAGAATTCTTTAAAAAAAAAAAAAAAAAAAAGGGTGTTTGTTTTACTCCTTTTCACATCAGCCAACATTTTTTTTTTAAATATTTGCTGTCATTTTTTTGTAAAAAACAAAAATACACATGTATATATACATGATTCAAAATCAGAAACAGCATTTGTGTCTCAGCGCATGCATATTAGCATTATTCTTTGGATAAAGGACAATATCTACCGTCAAAGACCATCAACTCTGCCTGATCTGAAGGACAACATTTTGGGGGCGGCATTTTGGTAATTTCCATTAAAAGTATACCAAAAAAATCTCTTTTTGGCATATTATCTGAAATTTAATTTTATTAACAGACATGCGATTGCTAAAATTAGAAATTAGCTCAAAATTTTTTTCTAACATGATTGCTTGGTTAATTGATCGAACATTGATTTCACTTTTAATAAATTGACTACTTAAACAGTTATATATACATATATATTTATAGCTTTCTATCTACATTAAAAATGGATTTTTTTCATTAGCACAAAACAATTCTTTAATATAATTGCAATAAGTTTTATATGCACATAAAACCATATTAAAATTCCATGTCAACAAGGGAAAAAAAAAAAAAAAAAAAAAAATCATGGCATAGTATTATGCAGTGTTTTAATATAAATATCAAAAATTTCTCTGTTCCAAATATCATAAATAATTTTTTCTAGTCCTTGCAGAGTTGTAGGCTGCAATTTTTTAATCCTTACCCCTTTTCAGCACTTTTTTTTATATGCTAAACATTTTCGAGCGGATTGAGATTAGGGCTATTTTCAAGTCTAATGAAAAAGAAATTCTACGACATTTTTTGTGGGATTTAACTTAAAGTTAAAAAAGATACGATTGCTTATACAAAATTATAGTTGCTCATGGGATAGGATAGGAAATTTTTAACAATTTGAATTGAATAAACGCACCACAGATGCCCTTTAGTATGGTGCAATATCATATTGAAATTCTATTTGCAGGTCTGATATACCTTCAAAATAGTCCGTCAGGTGCCGTTTTTATAATGGCCATGTTTTATTTCGAGTTAATTGATCCCTTGAGCATAAAAATTTGTCCGACTCATTGAAAATTTATGCGCCTCCATACCATAATGTACGGAGAACATGTCACTGTTTTATGAATGCAATTTTCAATAATTCAGTCACATTTTTATCATCTTACTGGTTTTTTTTATCAACCCGAAATAAAATAAACTTGACTCATCAGGGAAAACCAGTTCGGCCTGATAATTAACTGATATATTTTTTTAATTTTTGGTCAACTGAAGTTTGTTTTTTTAATTCTTTTCCTTAGTAATGGACTTTTTTTTGCAGATCTTCTGGTTTTTAACATACTTTTTTTTCAGGGTTCCCACTCTTAAAAAAGAAAAAAATTCAAGGACTTTTCAAGGCCTATTTGAAATTTTTCAAGGACTAGGGAAAAATCACAGAACGCTAGGCATATACGCAAAACTTTAGTGACTACTTTCATTAGTAATATTTTTTTTTTATTATTAGAATAACTTTGCCTGTTTTCACAATACACTTTGATGGATTGACCAAATTAACTTTCAGAAGAGTCAAAAAACGATTAGTATAGCATTTGGAATCATTATGATTATTCCACAGTTTTTAGGTTTGAGTCCTGGTCTGATCACACTTTCTGCTCAAAATTAATGACCAGTCCATCAAACAGGTATGAGACTGGCAAAAAAAAAAAAAAAAAAAATAAGTTGAAACTATATGCAAAAGCAAGACAATGAAATAAGAATTTTATGACAAAATCATTATATTAGACAATGGCGCGCACATGTGGAGATGGAGATAGTTTAGCCTTGACAAAGTTTGCGCTAAGTCCGTCTATTGGAGTGGAAAATTCAAGGATTTTCAAGGACTTTGCACAAAATTCAAGTACTTTCAAGGGCCCTTGAAAAAGAAAATGAAATTCAAGTACTTCTTAAGGACTTTCAAGGACAGTGGGAACCCTGTTTTTTAATTGTTCCGGCACTGTTTTTAAAGAAATTACTTTGCTATGCACTTTTTAAAAATCTTTTCTAAGTTATGAGCAAATCGATTTTTTTAAACTTTTGTTTCTTAACTTGCCATCATCTCACTTGGATGGGCAACTACCATGGCTGCCTAAAGACACATTTTCCGTTTAAACAGCCAAAAAATTTTATATGTTCCTAAAATTCATCAAGAATATTTCGTTAACATTTAATTAATTTGCCATCTCACATATTAAAATATTTTTTGACTTTCATTGAAAAATTAATACTCTTTGTGGCATCGTTAAATGCCTAATACTTGCCATTTTTGAAATACTTTCTAAAATTATAATTTTCCTGCAGTTGCATTTTATTTTTGACACTGGGCTCAATCCTAAAGTGTACGTGGAGTGCGACGTAATAAAATCTGTTTAAAAATTAGCTTTTTAAATAATAAAATTGGCGGTTGCAAAAAGGGAAAATATCCAAGTGCGGCTTTTTTTTTTGTCGCTTAGTGTATAAAATATGATTTTTATTTATGTACATTAATCCATACATACTTAAAAAAGCTACAGTAGTTAATTTTCTTAAATTGATTTAGAAAAAATTTTCCTACCTGAAAAATTTAGTCTTCATTTTCCCCCTTGTTTAAACATTTGAAATAGACATTAAATATAAATATTTAATTAAGAAAAAATAAGTAGATTTATCAAGTTCAGTAATGAAGTTTACATGGGTAGGAAATATTAAACTCTTTTAGCTGTACTTCTAGAATCTAACAAACCAAGTTTAAAATGAATATTGACATTTATGTTGTGGATGGAGAAAGATTGGGAAACAAAAGAATTCTGCAGAACATCTGATCGGCGATCACTTGTTAGAGATAAGAAAATGAAGGGAGGGGCAAAAAATAATTACATGAGCAAGAAATATTTAACAATTCTATTTTTTTATAGGTTCTAGAATCTCATTAAGCAAGTTAAAATGAATATTGACATTTATGTTGTAGATGGAGAAAGATTATGAATTCGGTAGCTTTCATAGCGAATTTCATTACCGATCATTAATGAGGTTTCTTTTTTTAAAACGGACGATATCTGCGATCTTTTTTTTTTTCAAGCAGAAGAAGTTAATTCGCAAAATTTCGCGAATTTAAAAAAAAAAAAAAAAAAATCACAGATATCTGCAAATTCGCATGTCTGATTGGCGATTACAGCAATTTTTTTTGGATCACCACTTTTTCAAATTAGGTTGCCATGTGGCAAGTGGCGACCACGAATCTTGACCTCTACTGTGGTGCCTTCAATGTGAGCAAATATTTAGAAATTATTAATTCACCCACCATACAAATACTTATTGGTACCCGTAACTCATCACATTAAACACCAGCTTTATATGCTGCTAGAAAAAAAAGTTGTATCAGTAAAATTATTTACTATAGATAACACCAGCCCTAATATAATGTATTGATAATACACTGAAAATTCTTGCCAATGCTTTGATGAAAATATTATAAAATGTATTTCGCTAAAATGTCTGTAATACGTGACTGAGTGAGTTGCATTAAAAAATATTTTAAATATAATAGAAATTTCTGGAATTTGAAACATATGTCGTATAGCAAAAAAGCATCAAATGTTAAAATTTCAAAGTTTGCATTAAGCATTTAACAAAGTTATAATTTTTCTTTTTATGTTGCATTCCCCACTATTCTCCAATATTCCCGATTGCCAAATTTTATTGTTCTGCGATGTCTGGATGTTTACATACACTATAGTTGCACAGGCAGATGCACAAATGCAAAGACATATTCTTTTATTAGTATAAATACCTACATATATACATGCATTCAGTTTTTGGCATTTTAAAGTATTTTTAGACTTTTTAAGGGGCAGTAAAATAAACATCTGCCCTGGGCGGCACTTTGGCTAGTAACGCCACTGATCACACTTTAAAATACAGTCGAACCTTGTTAACGTGAATCTCAAGGGGAATAAAAGATTTGTTCATGTTATCTAGTGTTCTCATTTTTTTTTTTTTTTTTTTTTAAGGACAGGTTGGATTTATTGAGAAGGGCACAATAGATGAAAGGACACTTTCTTCACCACTTGTTATATGGTTTATTAAATGTACAATCCACAAAATACATTAATAAATAAAAATAGAACATCCCCATCTATCTCATCATCTAATTAACGAATACCATCCTTTTTGGATATGTCTATTTTAATTTAATTATTTACATATGTAAACATGCCTGATGTTAAAATTTTCCTTCATTTCCAACAAATAAACAATTTTGCCTTTATAGATTCTACACAAAATTTTACCATTGGATACTAAATTTGAAGTTACTTAGTCAATAAGTTTAGTGATTATACTTATTGGGAGTTTTGAGTTTTTTAATGTTAAATTCATTTTTCAGTCTTAAATTGGGTCTTCTGGTGGCAATAGCTTATTAGGAATCTACTTGACCAAAAAAAGAGCTGACATTTCATAAAACAGAGATGAGATTAGCAAAAATATAAATTAAAAAGCTGTACACAAAGGCAAGACGTTGAAATGAAATACCAGATTTTTGATGACAAAATATAAATATTTATTTTAATCTTCTATGTATAAAAAAAGAACAAATGCACATCAGAAACATAAAAAAAGCTGAAAATAAATAAATAAATTTGAAAAGCTAAATTTTCAAAAAAGCTGAAATCAGCTCAAAAATCTCATCCCTGATAAAAGTATAAATAAAATAATTAGAAGCTGACTTGCGGTAAAATATTTGTAATTTACAATTCAAGAATTTTACAGACTTTATTTAAAAAAAATTTAATTGTAATCTACAAATATTTAAAAATTATTGCGTTTTAATATACATATAGATGCTTTAAGTATTTTTTTCCATGAATTATATAAATTACACCTAATTCTATAAGGAATAGTAAGTATCTATTGTGTCCCTCTCAGATATTTATGCAATAAGTTTTTTTTTTAAATAGGTCTGTACATCATTATTTATTAAAAAAAATAAAATAAAGCCCCTTGTTATTTAGAAATTTTGGAGGGAAAAGGGATGTGTAACTTTATGTAAATTAACAAATTTACATTTAGTCTCAACAAATTGTTAAAATATGCTATAATTTCGTCACTAATCGATAAAATTCACATCTTTTTAAAAAAATGATTCCCAAAATGCACGATATTTATACGATCAATTGCCGAAACCCGTAATTTTTTTCATCGTTAATCAATAAAATTTCCTCTGTTTTTAATGTTAAATTCCCAAATGCTCAATTATTTCACCAATAATAGAGGAAATTTGCACTTTTTTCTCAAAGTTGAATACCAAAATATGCATTTTGCAGCCAAATTCGGAAATACAGTATTATTCTCACCGCTAACTGTCAATTTTTTATAGTCAAAATTTACATTTAGTCACAATTAATTCCTGAATTCTGCTATTACTTCGGCGCTAATCAATAAAAGTCGTGTTTTTTTTTTTTTTTCTTTCCTCGTCTATAAAATTCATATTCTTTAGAAAGTTGAATCGAATCGATGAAATATGTGCTTTTTTCAAAGCTGAATCTCAAAATAATAACTTGGCAGCCTATTTTGAAAATACGGATTATTTTCACTACTAACTGTTAAAAAGTTGTACTTTAAACGTATCTAATTGCTAAAATATATTTCAGTATTAATTGATAAAATGTGTCCTTTTTTCAAAGATGAATTAAAAAAATCGTGATGTTTTGTGGCTGACTGTTGAAACATGAAATCCTTTCGCTGCTAATTAAATAAAGTTACTTCCCCCCCCCCAATTATTTTCTGAAATAGGCTTTATTTCATGTTATTTAGTAAAATCCGAGCGTTTTTTCAAAGATGATTCCCCAGTGTATGCAATAAATTAGCTGGAGTAAGGAATCATTTTATTGTAAAAATTTTTTAATTTATGTTATCGCATTAATTACTAATAAAGGTTATTTTACCGCCAATTGTTAAATTCTGTATATTTTTCAAAAATGAATACTGAAATATACGATTGTTTCACAAAAAATAGCATTGCTTTTTTATGCGTGATTGCTGGAATACGCTATACGAAAGTATATCGAAGTACGGGATCGTTTTGCCAATAAAATTTACATTTAATCATTTAAATTATATGCTGAAATACGCTATTAATTCATTACAAAACAACATTACATTCTTGCGGTGGGTTGCCGAAATATATCACTTTATGGCTTATTAACAAAATTTACTTTTATCCTCGCTAATTTCTCAAATAAACGATTGCTTCTCCACTTTACTAAATAAAGATAGGCAACTATTTTTGATTGACTATAATTGACAAAATTTGTGCTATTTCAGAAAATTCATACCACAAATGTTAAATATTGAGTCAAAAGTCAGCGAGATTTTTGCTTTTCTGGTGAATGTTTGCATAATTTTTGTCTTATTTCTAAAATATACGCAATTTTCTTGTCTGAATATTTTGAAAATCTTTTCTCAAAGGTCTGTTTTATGTTCACTGATTTCTTTTCAAAAAAATTAGTTTTATCGCAAATTCAAAAAAATAATAATAGTGAACAAAAACCATTGGAGAAACTGCGGCTACCGATCTTTTCTGCCAGCCACGCAATGAAACAGACCGACGATTCATAGATTGGGCCCAGAAGTGACTTATGGAATTTTCAGATTGTGTTTATGCAAACGATGCGAAGTGAAACCCGATGTTGCATCATATAAAACTTATTATAAAGGTAAGTTCAACATCGAAAACTGCAAAATATCTTTAAAAATTAACAATTATAGGAATGTACAGGGCATCTTTCAATTCGAAAAACAGTGAAAGGTGCATTTTCACTTGGGGAAAAAAAAAAAAAAAAAAAAGGGTCAGGGCGCATCGGCGCTAAAACAAAATACGGCACGACACGGCGCCCTCTGAAAAATGCATAACATGAACACTAATGTTATCAGTAGTTCATGCTATCAGTAACACAGACACTAATTTTCATTTCGACAGGCATTTTGAAAACAGTTCATGTTAAAAGTAATTCACGTTAAGCATGTTCATGAGGTTCGACGACGTTGAATAGGGTTTCTGCTACGGTGACCTATAACATACGTATCAATTTCAGGTTATTGGAACAAGGAGTTTAAATGTTGTCATTTTCACACATACCTACATCACAGTCAAAATAGCTAAAATGAACTCAGAAGACCTCAAAATGTATAATAATCTCAAACTCTAATTTTTTCATGATTAGAAAACTTTCCTTGCATATGTGTATGTTTTTAAAGTAAAAATTAAAACCTACATCAACCCCCAGGCTACATACACAGGAATGTTCTAAAATTATACCCCCAAAAAACTATACATGAAGAAAAAAAAAAATCTAAATTTCCAACTCTTAAAATATATATATAAAAAAAAAGTCACTGGGTACTAGGCCCTATCAAATTTGCATAAGACTAGTACTAATAATATTACTTTCTCTCTCTCTTCATCCCCCCCCCCCCAAAAAAAAAAACATATATATATATATATATTATCTGACTTTTTATTGGATAACATCCTATTTATAATTTATCAAATCGTAGATTTATCTTTTAAGAATCAAATTACTACAATTATTTTCAGGAAGTTACTATGGTTTAACATCAAAGCTAATATGATGAAACTTAAGATTTATACAACTGATTTATTTTATTGGACACATTATTTCGAATTATCTACTGTTTGGCCAACAAAATATTGAAAAAAGTAAAAATCATGTGAAATATTATCGACTGAGGTCAGGAATTGCTGGATTTACTCACATTACTTACCTTGAAATGATTATGAAATTTCAACTGTGAAAAAGGAATAAAATCTAGCTTGTTTTTTTTTGCCAACACTTTGCTTAATTTTTACTCTGTTCAAATGAACTGTTGACATAAGTTGTGCTTTCAACCCATGCAATAATAATAATAAATTCCATTTTTTGTGCATATGTAGTAAAGAAATATTTACTAAAATGATCATGTCTCAGCGGATATTACACATGTGAATTTTATGCTGCAGGCAAAATATAATTGCAATATATTGGCAAAATATAATTCAAATACTATTCTGAAAGCCTTGTAAAATTTTTGCAAGATTTAACATGTATTATATTTTTTTATATGTACTAGCATTCATATTTCAATGCTATTTTAAAAGATGCTATCTCATATAATAATATATGTTCAAGTAGTAGTACTTGTGGCTACATGTAATTTTTAGTTAAAATATTTGTTCATCCCCCCCCCCCCAAAAAAAAAATTAAATAAATAAGTAAAAATACAATTCTTTGTATAAACTCTAAGCTGGTACCCAATGAACTTATGAATACACTAACTAAAATAATACTTTCAATCTGTCCTGCAAGTTCTCGTAGATAAAAAAAAAAAAAAAAAAAAAAAATTTCCATATTTTGCATTCATCTATTATAAGTTGAGAGATCAATTGCAGTATTCAACTTAGAACTCCTACATTGATAGGCTGATGTATCCGCCATTTTCTAGCCCACAAGACCAGCTGATGATTTATTATTGGTGGTTTTTCGGCTATAAATTGCACGAATAACTCCAGAAAAGGACACTGCCTGTTTATATTTTCTTATAATCCCGAAAGAAGGAAAAAGTGGATTATAAATTGCAGATGTAACTCATGGATACCCGAAGCATTAGCACAACTTTGTAGCATAAGATTTCCCTTATTTCACTTTATATTCAAAGTTGTTAGAAAAATTTAATACGAATGTACCTTTTAGTTATTGTTTTTAAATTCTTTTAAAATTAACTTTAAAATTACATTTCTTTTAATGTGAAGGGTTGCAGTTTTGAGAATGTTGGCGATGTTCTTAAAATTGCCAATTTGTTTGTTTCGTGATAAGAAGTTCTAGCTCACTTGATCTGTATAGAAGTTTAAAGGCGATAACAACACTATAGTCTATTTCCTCGTCAGAGGCACTTCAAGGCCACGGAATTCAGAGAGGGAGATCACGTGTTCAATTCCATCCAGTAAGATATCGTTTCTTCAGTAACCTAGCAACGGACGGGGAAAGTGAAATCACGGTTCATCTGAGCGTGGCCTTGAGGCGACTGCATAAAGGAAATAGAGTATAATCAGGTAACCTAGCTTTTTCTACCACCAACACTTTCCCAGACGGGCTAGAAAATGGCGGACACTGCGCCAGCTCTTATCATATAGGAGTCTTAATTCAACTGCTACAAAACTTCCATTTGTTATACTGTGCACTTGCACTGCAATAAGGAAGGTGAGGATATTGATGTCATTTTGTAATACAATAATTACTGCATAATTGTTCCCTTAATTAACTGGGTGTTAGTTAAAAGTTTTTTTATCAAAAAGTCTAGTAGCAGAAACAGTGCAGCAAGAGCTGCAGATTGTTTAAAGTTCTGCAGATTAATTTGACAGCTCAAAAAAAAAAAAAAAAAAAAAAAAAAAAAAAAAAAAAAAGATTTCAAGCTTTAAACTGTGCCAAGATAGAACTTTCATTGTTTCTAGATTACGTACTTGTATATTATTATTTTCTTTTTAAATGCAAATTTTATATACTTTATGAACTGCTAATACTTTCTGTGATACCAGAACTGGTCCAGTCCCAGTGTTCTTGGATTGCAGATAAATTTTGTTTTACAGCAGATACACACAGAAAATTCTATTACTGGGTCAAAAAGTAGGAAAATGATCCATACTATTTACTACCAGTTAAATAAATAAAATTGTTTAAATAATAAAATTTTATAGTAGTCAAAGAAAATCATTAACTGTCAGGCTTCTTATTAAACACATAAAATTTCTTAAATTAACACAGGGTTCATAATCTAATATGGGAAAAAAATTCCCTGAGTTCCCAGACAATTTTCTAGAAAATATTAGCGACATATTACAAGAAACGCTCCTCTAGACAGGACAAAATACAGCTACTTCCACTGTATGATGTCATATTACTGCCGATCATGATAGAAATTTAGGTAGAAATCATTATTTACATGCGTATTTTCACAATACTTAATCATTTAAATTTTGATACGAAGCTAAACAAGAAAAACATAACTTGAGAGAAAAAAAACATTTGTTTTTCCAGGTTTTATAACTGATTTTTCCCTGACTTTTAATGAAAATGTTTATTTTCCCTAACTTTTTTTAACAAATTCCAAATTCCCTGAGTAGTATGAACCCTGTAACAATATCTCGTTGCACCCACTCAAGAAAACCCCCAGAAATGCAGTATTTGAGAAAAATGAATTTAAAAGTAACAATGTACTGGATAACCTACATTAAAACTGACATAAATGCCTCTCACTCTCATGTGAATAAATTGTGAGAGAGAGATGCGATGTTTTTTGTGCATGTTCAGGCACTTCATATGCATTTTTCAATGACAAGTTCACAACTGCTAATGGACTCTTTCCAGCATCGTCTGCTCAATCATGTAATAGAGGAAAACCAAGAATCATATTCAATTAAATATTGTTCTTAAGAACAAAAGTGTTAATATTTAATATAAAATAAAAGTAATATTGTGCATTTGTAAACAGTAGAATAACTGTATTTATAAATTAAAAAAAAAAAAAAAAAATATGTGTGTATTTATTTTTACCTGTAAGAATCGATTTTTGTATGCTGTAGTGTAACTGTTACATTAACTGATCTAGCAATAAACAATAGCTTGTTCTTGTGGAATGTTTAAGGACGATAATTTGAAATTTTAAAATGTTTTCATTTAAATTTAATTGCATAAAGGTGTTAAAACAAGTTAATTAACTTAGTTACTGATCTAAATGGCTTTACACCGTACGATGTTACACTGTCAATGATTTACTAAGTACCAAAAATCAGAGTATTAACAAGTTCATGAACATCAATAACAAATATAAACTTAATGATGATTGTAAATGTATACAGCAAACAAAAGATGATGAATAATGATATAAAATGGATTAAAAATTATGATGTGTAAAAAAAATAACACAGATTAAATATGATTGATAAGAAATAAGAATAGAAAATATGTTATTTCAGAAATCGCTATAGATATAGACAGAGTTCAGAGTGGGAAATAGACAAAAAGTCTGAAAGTATCAGCAAAACTCAAAGATAATTTAATTTTAGTAGTAAAAGAAGAAACAGATACACAAAATCCTACTTTCTATAAGCAAAAATGGAGAATATATGAAAATAAGTTGTTTAGAAACAGCCAAAAGAAAGAAAACTGAACAAAAATAAGAATATTTAGAACAAAAAACCTGAAAATTGTTTTAAAAAAAATTAAGAAAAGTCTGAAATTCCTACAAAAGTCTGGAAATTCTCATCCCTGTATAGAAGACTTTGTCTGCTGTTTGTTTATCACCTATTATGTGACCTCTGACATCAGAGCCCATTTATGAAATGCAAAGGCCTAGAAGTGACATTTTAAAAAATCACAGGAATTGGCATTTATTAAAGGGCAAAACTGGGAAAATTCATTAGTGGCCAGTGGTCGGTACTGTCAGTTTCATTAGTAGCCACTTTTTTATGTTAGTGGCCACTTTTCACATAAGACTATTTCTTTCAGTCTGCAAAAAGCATTGTTACCATTTTGCGGTATAATCACCACAAGAAAAATATGAAAACAAAAAATACATATAATAATAAAATTAACACAGGGACACTGAAATTGTAATTACGCTCTTTTTAAAAATCCTAAATTGCACATCCTAAATTAAAATCTGCTTAGGGTTGTAATAATAATAGCAAAAGTTTTCATCTTTCAGATAATTCAATAGTACTTTTTTTTTCAATTTATTTAAGTGAAATAAGCCATTATCATTCACAGTTCATATTGATATTTACTAGTAAATGAATCAGCTGATTCCTCATCATCACAACCTTTTACATGGTCATGTGTAAATACAGTTAGCAGTTTTATTATTGTTTCTTAATTCTAAAAACACACTTTTTTAAATGATTTTATTTCAATAGAGTTAAAATATTTCCTCTTAAAAAGTATAGATATGGAAACTTAGCTGCTTCATTGAAAATAATTTACTTAGCTGCCAAATTTGTAGCTTTAAAAATAGGGATATTTCTACTTTAAAATGGGAAGGAAAGAGGAAGATTTCTACTCAAAAGAAAGCAAATAGTACAAATTTTTTTGAAAAATACACATTTAAGCCAAATCAAATTTTGATACACACATTTGTCAAATATCTTAAATGGGTTAAATATACACTGAATACTATGGAGAAAATAATGGAAAAAGATTGTGCTTTGCAGGGCATTTGATCATTAACTGCTAGTGGAAATGGAGTGCACATGTGTGTGTGTGTGTGTGTGTGGGTGGGTGGGTGGGGTGATACATCTATATACTTCTTTACAGGTTCTAGAATCTAATCAAGAAAGTTTAAAATGAATATTTACATCTATGTTATGGATGGAGAAAGATTGTAAATCACAAGGCTTCAGTGGAGCATGTGATTGCCAATCGTTGGAGGGGGGGGGGGGATTACAAGAATTATGAGTAAGAGATATTAAACAATTCTACTTCTTTACAGATTCTAGAATCTAATAAAGTAAGTAAGTGTAAAAAAGATATTTATATTTTTGCAGCAAATGGAGAATGATTAGAAATTATAAAGCTTTCTAAAAGCTGTGTGATCACAGATCGTTAGGGGAAGGCAAAGGGGGGGGGGTCCACAAAATTATATGAGTGAGATATATTAAACAATTCTACTTCTTTATAGGTTGTAGAATATAACAAAGCAAGTTTAAAACGAACATTGACATTTATGCCATGGATGGAAAAAGATTGAAAATCACAAGGCTTCGATTGCCTATCATCGCTTGATTTTTAGAATCTTTTAATGATCACAAAAAGTGGCGACTTTGGTGGCGATCGATGCATAACTTTTAATCGCCATCTTTTTTTATTTAGTCGCCACGTGGCCGGTGGCGACCATTAATTTTGCCCTTTAGCATTTATGCACACAAAAATTGCATCTGAAATATTAAAATTATGTATACAGTATCAGTGTTCTCCACAAAAGAAATTTTTATATTTTAATATAATTATTTTCCATTTGAATCTTTGTTGATAGCTATTTTAAAAATATCTTTATTTAAAAATAGTGGTATCTAAATTTCTCTCTGTGACAGCCCTGTACAATACCAAAAGTCCGGATTTTTCAAAGAAATGTGTATCACTATCATATAGAAACCGAGGCTTTTCCACAGAAGCCTTGCGTGAACAACCCTAGAATTTGCCACGGTTAAAGGGTTGTTAAAAAAATTATGTGTAAGCAACATCTAGATTTTAGATCTTGGAAAAAACTCTCAATCAATATTAAAACTGAATATATTTTGAAAAATACTACATTGTTGAAAGTGGAAAAGCACTGTCTTCCCGATTCCGAAATCTTTTTTCTATGGGAGGAGATTCTTTTCTACTTTCTGTTTTAGTGCTTTGGAGCGGCATTTATCTCACGAGTACATTTTAACAACAGTCCTTTTTTACTTTCTTCTATATGTATTTATAAAGAATTGAATTCATGAAAATTTTCGAACTCCACTTTACGATGGATTTACACGTTTTGGGATGTCCTGAACACGATTTGACTGTTTATAGAAAATGTCTGTCAGTCTGTGTGTATGTGTATCAAATTTTGTGGATGCTCTACCTCACGAACCAATGAACGAAATTTAACCAAACCTGGTATTTAGTTGGATCCTGACATAAACTGGAGCTGATTAAATTTGGGGATCAATCGCTTAACAGGTGGCACTGTCATTGCCTTTTTTTTTAAATTTTTAACATGGCAGTATAGGTCAAAATTTCGTATAAATGTACATAATGAGAGTTATTTTTAACGTGTGATTGTAAAATTAATATGAATTATTGATAATAGTAGTAGTAAACTAGGAAAAAATTTTTGTGCATGTGGGAGCATCCCCCCCCCCTCAGGGAAGTAAATTTTCAGTATGGGTATCTTTCCAAAGATCTCGTCAAATTCCTCGTTCGGATTAGATTGAGTTAATTTTTTTCCTGAAGGTCGGGTTTTGTTTTCAATGAGTCGGGTTGACTTGAGAACATCTTTAAAAAATACTTATAATATTTAGAAATTTGTTGTTTAAAATTAATCCATTTTTCAGATTTTTAATCTTACTGTATCAGCAACTGCATTTTTTTTTTTTTTTTAATTAAAAAAAGTTTTGCATGTTTTTCAGATGAATTATTAAATTTCATTTCGTTTTTGGGTATAAAAAAATCTAGTCCGTGTAGATTTTTTTTTTTTTTTTTTTTTTTTTTTTTGGGGGGGGGGGGGGGGGGGGGGGTCGATTCTAATCTAAATTCATTGATTCAATGCTAGTGGGAGATAAAAACATTCCATAGAAATGCACACCCTATGCAGAATTAATGGTTGAATGATGATTTGACTAGTTTTTGGTGTTTTGTGCAAGGAAAGGTATTGGCAGTTATGAAACACAAAGGCTCGTTTTTTAAATAGTAAAAGTTTTTTGTATATTTCTTTTAAGAAAAAATAATATGGATTGCATGTATTTTTAATGTTTAACATTTTATATTTTCTAAGATATAACTATTAAGAAACCCTATTTTTATTTGTAAAAATTCAATTTTTTCATTTTTTCAAGAAAAAAAACTTCTTTTCCACTGCCACAAAATTTCTGGAAATTTTTACATCTCTAAGTCTCAGGCATGAAAGTGAAAATTGGTCAAAAAAGCTGAACTTATGCATAGTATAAAATTATAGCAACATTGAGTTCTGTATGTGACATGTATAAGTGTATATATGGCATATGTTATATATTTACTTTTAAAAGAGAAAAATAAATGCATATGAAAGAAATATGAAATTAAGATAAAAAATTTTAAGAACCTTAATCATTCTTATCTAGAATTTTTTTTATTTTTTTTGGCAAAATAATGACATACTTCAAAAATAAACTTTGAAATAATGCATAAATTTTTTAAAAGATGTGTACTGTTGTACCGCCACAAGAAAACCCCTGAGCAGGGTTGCTTCCTCAAATCATTTCAAAAGGGAAAGGTGTGTCAACTTTACAACATGTGATGTCTTGGCACAATTAGCGCTTCTTTGATTCTTCACAGTGGCGGATTTGGGAGGGGGGGGGGGGCTGAACCCCCCCCCCAAAACGCTGACATTCACAAATGAATATTGCAATTGTAAATTTTTTATTGGTCTAGAATAACACTTTGAAAAATCTTAGCCCCCCCCGCAAAAGTCAAGTTCTGGATCCGCCACTGATTCTTCACCCCCGATGTATAAGGCGAATAAATTATAAATATGTGTCATATACATAACACAGAAATACAGATATAGAAGTAGTGCTTAGCTTATTTAGTAGATCGTTTGAATTTATCTTATGCAAATTACTTATAAATATTTTTATTTATACAAATGAAATCAAAATTTACAGCATATTATAATTATTATTATTAAAAATGAGTCATTGTCTTACAATCCAGATAAATTTTCACTATTTTTCTTTTTACTTTTTATAAATCAACTGTACCAAAAATTAAAGATTTTACAAAGTTGATGTGCATATTAATGTTTTTCAAATAAAAATCTAAACACATTATTAAATTTCTATTCATTAAATAAAACTTTTATTTGCCGATATGGTAACTGTAAAAATATTAAAGATGTAATAAGTTAGATATTCTATCTATTCTGAATTTACTAAATATTGAAGACACGTTAAAGGCATTTGTTAAATTTAAATCCTTCATTCAGGTATTATTATTCATTTGTAAGCGCATGATAGTATAAATATTCTTTTCTCACAATTACAATCACAGGAAAATTAATAGAATTTGTCCTATTTTCTGATCATAAGAAAGGAATTCGCATTACAATCACAATGATATGGTGGTAATTAAAGGGCAAAACTGGGAAAAATCATTAGTGGCCGGTAAGGTCAGTTTCATTAGTAGCCACTTTTCACATAAGACTATTTCTTTCAGACTGCAAAAACCATTGTCACCATTTTGTGGTATAATCACCCCAAGAAAAATAAGAAATACATATAATAATAAAATTAACACATGGACACTGAAATTGTAATTACGCTCTTTTTAAAAATCCTAAATTGCACATCCTAAATTAAAATCTGCTTAGGGCTGTAATAATAACAGCAAATTTTTTATCTTTCAGATAATTCAGTAGTACTTTTTTTTAAGTTTATTTAAGTGAAATAAGCTGTTATCATTCACAGTTCACATTGATATTTTCTAGTAAATGAATCAGCTGATTCATCATCATCATCACAACCTTTTTACATGGTCATGTGTAAATACAGTTAGCAGTTTTATTATTGTTTCTTAATTCTAAAAACACACTTTTTTAAATGATTTTATTTCAATAGAGTTAAAATATTTCCTCTTAAAAAGTATATATATGGAAACTTAGCTGCTTCATTAAAAATAATTTACTTAGCTGCCAAATTTGTAGCTTTAAAAATAGGGAAGATTTCTACTCAATAGAAAGCAAATAGAAAATTTTTTGAAAAATACACATTTAAGCCAAATCAAATTTTGATACACATATTTGTCAAATATCTTAAATGGGTTAAATATACACTAAATACTATGGAGATAATAATGAAAAAAGATTGTGCTTTGCAGGACATTTGATCATTAACTGCTAGTTGAAATGGAGCGCACATGTGTGTGTGTGTGTGTGGGGGGGGGGGGGTATATTTATATACTTCTCTATAGGTTTTAGAATCTAATCAAGAAAGTTTAAAATGAATATTCACATTTATGTTATGGATGAAGAAAAATTGTAAATAACAAGGCTTCAGTGGAGCATGTGATTGTCAATTGTTAGAGGAGGAAGGGGGGGGGGAGGATTACAAGAATTAAGAGTAAGATATATTACACAATTCTACTTCTTTACAGATTCTCGAATCTAATAAAGCAAGTTTAAAATAGATATTTATATTTTTGTGGCAAATAGAGAATGATTAGAAATCATAAAGCTTTTTATAAGCTGTGTGATCACGGATCGCTACAGGGGGTGGGGGGTCCAAAAAATTATATGAGTGAGACATATTAAACAATTCTACTTCTTTATAGGTTGTAGAATATAATAAAGCAAGTTTTAAATGAACATTGACATTTATGCCATGGATGGAAAAAGAGGGGGGGGGGGGTCCAAAAAATTATATGAGTGAGACATATTAAACAATTCTACTTCTTTATAGGTTGTAGAATATAATAAAGCAAGTTTTAAATGAACATTGACATTTATGCCATGGATGGAAAAAGATTAGATATTACAAGGCCTCGATTGCCTATCGTCTCTCGATTTTTAGAATCTTTTAATGATCACAAAAAGTGGCGACTTTAGTGGCGATCGATGCATAATTTTTAATCGCCATCTTTTTTTATTTAATCGCCATGTGGCCGGTGGTGACCGTTTATTTTGCCCTTTAGTGGTAATCTAATAACTTCATATCCTAAAAGTCTTAATAAATTATCAATACTATGTTACATTGATTTGAATGGGGATGTTATTTTAAAATAATAAAAAGCACAGAAATGCGAAACAAGAACTAAAAATAAAATCAGTATCATAAGAAATTTAAATTGATAAACTAATATTTCTCAAATTATAAAACAACTATCTGATAATAACGAAAGCATAAAGCGAAATATTATTGCTGCACATTATAAATAACTGTAAAGTTATTTATAGTTATCTGTGCTGCTTATTTGATATTATCTTAGCTTTTCCCCCCTATATTTCGTGCCAAATGAATGACAAAAATAGTCGACATCATCCACCTTACCTAAAATAAAGTGGACGAACCCATTTCTATAGTGACCATTTCTACCCTCAGGCTTTCTCCTGACGGTCTATCAGTATATATATACAGTGAACTCTCGTTAAGACGGCCCAGCTTAAGATGGATTTCTCGTTATTACATACAAAAACAGAATCCCCGGCTAAGGGGGGATGCATGTATGCATTAATAATTGCATGTAATAAACATCGCTTTATACGTACAAGTCATTCGTTAAGATGGACATTTTTCCCCCTTCGAAAAAGAGTCAATTCCCAAAATCTTTACAAATTCAAGTTTTTTTTTCTGTTAACATGAAAAGGTGCAATAATAAAAGAGTTAATCTCTTTCACTCTGCACTATTACACCATAAGAGGTAAACAGCATTGATTGACAGTGACATTTGAGATCAACAATTTGTACCTGTCTCCATTTCTATTGTGAAGACATAGCAAAGGATTTCGTTATCAGTGGCAATCGTCCCTACAGTACGAGTACACATTTTTTTCCTCAGTTTCTGAAAACTGTGGTTACTTGGTCCAACTGCAGTCAGTGTAATCGCGTGATTTCTTATCTGACCCTACAATCGGAAAGTCTCACACTTTTACTCTTTGCTTTAACTTTAAATCAAGTAGTACTATGTTGTACTATATGAAGAAAAGAAGTTTTGTAAGTATTGTTTTTCCTGCGTTTATATTTTTTGTGAATAAAAAGGTTTGAGGAAACAAATTTTCATTCGTATGTGTACATAATAGTAATTTTAGAGTTCATATAGAACTTCAGTTTATGAACTGTTATAATGGACAAAAACTGCAGGCCCTTGATTGTCCATTTTAACGAGAGTTCACTGTATATATTTATTATTTTCAAAATGTACTAAAAATCTCAATTTACTGAAAAAAAATTACATAATTCAGCTATTAGTTACAAATATTTTAAATTTTTTTAACAGTAGTAAAATCTAATCAGAATGCCGCAATTTGACATTCTGCCACAATAATATTGCATTATATATGCTGATTTTTGGCAAAGTAATTAATTCATTGTTCACATCACTGCATCACCAGTAGTAAGGAATGTTAAAACAGTGTAGTATCATTTGCTACATCATAGCTGCCAAATTTGCAGCCTTAGACATAAGAGTACTTGAAAATAGGAAGAAAAATAAACCCAAAATAGGAAAATTAAATAACTAATTTTTTAAACTATTTTAAGATAAAATTATTATTTTAATACAAAATATCTGATATTTTATAGCACATTTAAAGTTTAATAATATTAATGCTGAAGCTTCGGTTCTGTGCTTCATGCCATCACTAGTGCAAATCTTTCTGCAAATGAAAATTTCTTTTCTGTGACAATGCCGCTGTGTTACCTAAATTCTGCTATATAGTAGGGATGCACAACCTTTTTGGTTGGAGGGCCAAACTCTCTGTTCAGTGGGATATGAAGGGCCACAGACGAGATAATATAAAAGAATTAAACTATGCAGATATAGTCGCTGTATAATATATACATATTAGTGCTGGACGATATCAGAAATTAAATATCGCGATATATCACCAAGTTAATATCGATATTAGTGATATATTGCGATATTTCTTTCAAGACAGGAAAAAATAGACATTTGTTATTTTTTAAAGACATATGCACACGAATTTTAAAGTATACAAGTATAGAGTGTTTTCCATGTATTTTCTGGTATAATTACTACCATAACTTTATCATAAAAAAAAAAAAAAAAAACATAAAAAGTGAATTAATGTTTTGTGTTACTTATAACTTATACTATTGCTTTTTAGTATGCATCTGTATAGTTTATCCTCTATTCTTCCCATTTTAAGCTTTAATTATTTTAAAATCATATTTTAACACATCTAATATGTGATCTGTATTTTATTTGTACTAAGTATATCAAAATTCATAATTCTACTAAAAATAAAGCTTAAGAAAAATTGTCTTAAGATGTAGGTATTAAATAAAAATGAAAATCATTTTAAATAGTTCAGAATTGCCATTGATACAGGGTTGGGTTTCTTCCGGAAGAAACTAGTTTCTTCCAGGACAGTGGAAGAAACTGGAAAAAACCGGAAGAAACTGGAAGAAATGGAAGAAACCGGAAGAAATGGAAGAAACCAACCAAAAGACAAAACAGATGTTCAAAATTAAAATTTATGAACTATATAAACTCAAAGTATAAATATAATGCCAAATCTAAACTATAATTCAATTAATATTAAAATATCTTTAGAAAAATAAGTTATTTGATAACAAACACTAAGTATATACAGGTGATGGGTTTTTACTTTTCAATGCTAATATTTTTAGAATTTTTTGCATAGATACTATCTCATAATATTATTATACGTTCAAACAGTACAAGTGATAATAATTATGGAATTTTTAGCCATAATATTTGCACTTAAAAAAAAAAAAAGATACAACTTTTTGTATAAACTAGAAGCTGGTACCCAATGAACTGTATCAATAAGTAAGATACCTACTTTTAAACTGTCCTGCAAGCTCTCTAGGATTTAAAAAAAAAAAAATCCATAGTTTGTATTTATTTATTTTAAGTTGAAAAATAAAGTGCAGTATTGAACTACGAAAAAACTTTTCATTTGTTTTACAGTCAACTCCCTCTAACTCTCAAAAGTTGTGTCCAGAGGTTGTAAAGATAATAGGAATTTGCAAATTAGAGATCATTGCCTTTGCTTACAGTTTTCTTTTGCAGATACAAAGTCAGTAATTATTAATTAAATAGACATCAAAACGGAAAGAGGATTTTTAATAAATTTTAGAATAAATATTTCTTCAATATTAATAAAACTAATCTATCACATTCATATAGGATGGTAAATAATTTAAGCATATTCAAATAATAGGTAGTACCTATAAAATTTTAAACATATTTAAAAAATATGAAACAAAATATTTTTGAAAGTCTGGAAATAATATTCATTGCTGATTAATTTTGTTAAACATTCATGTAATAGTGGTTTATTTTCAGCGCTAGTCTGTATGAATTGCAGGATAATAAATATAAGAATGTTACTCTCTCTCCCCCCCCCCCCCCTTCTCTATTTGTGTTTCAAAGTAAGGATTATGCTGAAAGTTTGATATTTAAAAAAAAAAAAAAACTTTTTATATACCATGTTTTTAAATTTTCTGATGAGTCATTAATAAAATACGTGAGGCTAAAAAAAAATATTTAAGCAATATTTAAACACGCGGAATCAGTTCAGTGAAATAATAATAGTGAAAAAAAAGTTGGTTTTACAAATAAAATATTACTCCTTTTAGAACAACGTATATTAGCATCGTACATTAGCACTTATCAATGTGTATAAAATTTTTAAATTCATAATGACGTCAATTTTTGTGAAATGCATAATTTAACTTTTTATAATTTTTTTACATTCACGTTGAATTAAATGTATTTATTTTTATGTCGAAAGAAAATGAACTCTTATTTTTTTTTTTTTTTTCGGCAACAACTAAATTATAGCTAATTTTTTAATGGCTATTTTATTGCTATTAAGAGCTTATTATTTTCATATTTTAATTAATTAAAAGAAAACAATTTGAAAATCTGACTTCAAAGTATTGTGTTCAGGGTTAGAAATAAGCAGTCGTCAGTCGCATTTTGCGACCAGTTTTTTCATTTTGACGCCTAGAATTCCAATCATAGGTGCCATATTTGACGCCTGTATTTTTTCCTCATCATACCTAATAATTTTCTCAATCCCATCAGACTGTAAACAAGTTTATTTCAGTCAATTAATTGAGCCTAATAAAAACTGATTTAAGAAATCATATCTCTATGAAAGTAGTTGACGATTTGTTAATGATTAAATTAAACAGCCCTAAATTGGAAGATTTCTGCCCAGAAAATGCTATTAAATTGTGGGGGAATGATGTGAAGAATGAATTTGCGATTTTAAATATGTACGTTTAATATTGTCAATGTAATTACATTCATCACATAACTATGTTTTATATAATCTAGCATGTATTATTTACAAGTTTATGCTTTATTATTATTATTTTTTTTTTAATATACATATTTAATAATAGATGGCACCTAGATTTTTCATTTTGACGCCCAAAAAATTTAATCCAGGCGTCATTTTGACGCTTAGTTTCAAAATTCTTATTTCTAACACTGATTGTGTTGTCACCGGGTTCTGAGTTACTGTGAGTTTCAAATGTCTAGCTAGTAGGGAAATTAGTTAAAAATAGATTGCAAGATTTGTACCGAACAAACATACAAACAAACAAGAATCGAAGTTAATAAAAACATGGTAATAAAAAGAAAAATGTGAGAAATGTGAATTTTTTTGAAATATGAGATGTAAATTTCTTTTAGATTAAAAAATTAATTACAGATTAGAAGGATTTGCAGATTAGAGGGAGTTGACTGTACTGTATGTGACTATAAGGAAAATAAAGTTTTTATGACATTTTGTAATACAGTAAATAGTAATTATTGCATACTGGTTCTTTTAATTAACTGGATTACGTTAAGAGCTGTTTTATCAGAAATTATAAGCAAGTGATCCAAATTATTATTTATTACCAGTTAAAGAAATAAAATTGTCTAAATTATAAAACTTTATACTGTTTAAATTGAAATTGATTTTTTTACTGGATTTTGAGTATTTTGGAATGTGATCATGAGATACCAAGGCTCATTTTGATAAAAAACCTCATAATTATTAACTAAATATGTTATTAAATTTGTATAGGTATATTTAAAGTTACTTTAAGTTGTTTATAAGATCAATGCATCCATTGTATCTGGCAAATCTGCAATTTATAGGATAAATTTTTAAGAAAAACAGTTTCTTCCATTTCTTCCACTTGGAAGAAACCTATTTCTTCCGGCCGGTTTTTTCCATGGTTTTTTCCGCCTTGGAAGAAACTTGCCAACCCTGCCATTGAATACACCTTTTTTGGTTGTAGAGAGTAATATTTTTTACTTAAAACTCTTATATGCATCCTAAATGTCAGTTGCTTGTCATTTTTATTTTTGTATCTGCTTACCAAATCATTACAATATCTTTTAAATATATATGTTCAATTCACATTCGTAATAGTTTCACAATAATTGAAATTTGAATTATATATATATATATATGTGTGTGTGTGTGTGTATGTATACATTGTGAGTATAAAAATTATATTATTTAAACAAAATTATGTTAAAGTTTCATTTTGTTACTTAAAGTAACTCATTTTGCATTTAAACCAATTTTAATTAACATGTACGGCTTTAAAAAATAAATAAATAAATGAAAAGAGAAAAAATAAATGCTACATAAAAAAGTAATAAACTATTCAATATTATATAATTCTATAAAGAAACTGTCACTGTAAAATTACTGAAGATAAAACTTTATTTTACATCAGTTAGATAGCACCCTTTCTCCTATCCCATGTTATCCAATGGGATTTTTGTCGCTTCGTTTTATAAAAATATTTTATTCAAAAATGAACTTTTTCGAATTCTGTTTTTTGAATTTTTTCCTCTTTGAACAGGTCGTCTTTTAGCTTAGTGAGCAATTCGAAAAAAAAAAAAAAAAAAAAAAAAATTAAATATTTTACTTAGATATCCACACTTAGAGTCCATAATTTACTTATTGAAATAAAATAGTTAAATTAATTTTTTCGAAAAATTACTCACTAAGCTAAAAGGCAAGTTCAAAGAGTAATATTCAAAAAACAGAATTTGAAAAACTTCATTTTTGAATGAGATATTTTTATAAAACGAAGCAATGAAAATACCATTGGATAACATGGGAGAAAGGGAGCTATCTGACGGATGCACAGCCTTAATAAAAAAAATATTTTATCGAAATATTTAATAATAATAAAATAATATAAAAAAATATTACATTCTATAATTGCTTATATTTTCAGAAGTTTTTTATTAAACGCTAAGAAAATTTACAAAAAAACTCTTCTAGTAGATATCAGTTCGGCTTTGATGATCTTTGTTAAACACATGTTGAAGCTCGCTTGTCATTGGCCAGAAAATATCGACACTTTGAAATAGACCGATATCAATGAACCAATAGCAGGAAAGGAGCTAAAACAAAAGATATTGTTTTCATTCGTCATAATGAGCGTTTGTTTTTGTATCGCCTTGTCTGTGGTTTTTCATCACCTATGATATGCATGAATGTAGAGTGGGAAGTCAATATAGTGTGACAGATCAGAACCCATAGTAGATATCTCGGATAGAGATATATCGTTTCGACAAACATCAAATGTCTTTCCTAGTAAACACACCTGCTGATTATAGGTATGAATACGCATTAATAGTGAATGGATTGTGATATTGGAGTATGTCTGTGGCTGGCTGATGAATTACTTCTGAAAAGGTAGAACCGTGACCTTGAATGAAGTCAGCTTATTCAAGCGATAATCAAAGCAGATGGCTTTCAATAAATACTGGTTTATTTTTTTTATTATGCGGTGGCCTTTTTAAAGCAGTAATGTTTAGATTTGAGGTTATGAAGGATGACGAAGTATATGTATTGCAATAGAGATCGTTTGGCATGGGGTTATTTTTTCTAGTTTATCAGTGAGTAATTAGAGGAAAGTAGAGAATGGGTATTAGAATAAGATATTCGGCACTTTTTTTCTTCAGGTCTCGTTCGCTGTTGTATGTTGGCTGATCGGGTTTCGTTCGCCCGAGTTTCGTTCACTCGGGTGCGCACTAGGCAATATTGTTAAAGGGATATATCGGCGGAGCTAGATCGGGATATTAAAAAAATATCGATACTTGGAGATATATTGATAAATAATCCAGCCCTAATACATCTATATAAACATACACGCATATATAAAGAAGCACACTATCATTGTCATGTGCCTGTGTGCAGAACTTTAGTTTCCATCATGTTACTTAAAAAAAAAAAAAAAAACTTTTATAATTTTTTTTTTTAATCAGAGAGTAAATCTTGAAGCATGGTAATCATAAAGTTATTGAATAGTAAGCAAAAGAATTAAACAAATGTATCATGTAAAATACAAAAACGATAAAGCAGAGAGAAAATGCCTCTTTGCTGAAAGTTGGTTTTGTGAAGGTGCCTAAATGCAGTACTAAATTTGTTCTGGATTAACCGCGGCATAAACAACATGGTCTGCAAAAGTCTCAATGAGTGTTTTGAGGATTTTTTGCTAAATTATACATGTAGCACACAAGGGCATAGCCAAGGAAAGGAAAGGGATATTGGAGCTCGGATATTTCTGAACCGAATAATTTTTTTGTAGAAGTTTTAAGAAATAAATTAAATTTCAGAAATGCAACAAATAAATAACAAACGAAGGATTAAGAAATGTTTTAGAAGTTTTAAATTTTTGTGAATGTCTGTTTTGGGAATTCAGCAAACAAAATACTTTCTCTCTCTCACTTTTTTCATCCTGTTGATGATTAATGCTATCTAAAATGTGTCCAGTGAGCTGCAAATTGGCGGCTACTGGGCCGCATGTGGCCCCCGGGCCGCAGGTTATGCACCTCTACTGTATAGGGTTCTGTAAAATGTAAGTACTTAGCTATTCTTTTAATAGCATGTAATCCATTAGAAAAAGGCTTCTAAGTATCTTAAGGTATCTATTGTAAAACGGAAAATTGGATTTCATATAGCTAATGGTATTCATATCATAACAGCTTTTCTAATACTTATTAAATATCTTTTTTGACACTCGTGTTGTGCGAAACCAATAAACTATCAAATGCACCACAGTGACACATGACTTTTATTGAATACATCTACTTTCTTTTGCGTGACCAATAAAAATGCTTGTCGGAAATCCAGCCCTGGCTCGACCATATAGGCAAGCTAGGCGATGGCCAAGCGCGCAAAAAATTCAGGGGCGGCACAAACCAGGCAACAAAGACTCATTTTATTTTACCATGTTTTTATTAACTTCGATTCTTGTTTATTTGTTTGTCTAGTACAAATCTTGCAATCGATTTTTAACTAACTTCCCGACTAGCTAGATATTTGGAACTTTCAGGACAGCTCAGAACACGGTGACAATACATATTTCTAATACTTTTAGACAACTGTTTCAGGTCCCGCTGCATTCGGCAGCATTTATATGATTCAACAAAAAAATTATTTAACTAACTTCCCGACTAGCTAGACATTTGAAACTTTCAGAATAGTTCAGAACACGTTGAAAATGCATTTTTTAAATACCTTTAGCCAACTGTTTCGGGTTCCTGCTGCTTTCGACAGCGTTACCAGTCCAAAAGCTTGCAATCGATTTTTCACTAACTTCCTGACTAGTTAGACATTTGAAACTTTCAGAATAGTTCAGAATTCGGTGAAAATGCATTTTTTAAATACTTTTAGCCTACAGTTTTGGGTTCCTGCTGCCTTCGGCTGCGTTACCAGTACACAGATTTCAATCAATTTTTCACTAACTTCCCGACTAGCTACACATTTGAAACTTTCAGGATAGCTTAGAACACGGTGACAATACATTTTCTTTTAATACTTTTAGTCAACTGTTTCAGGTCCCTACTGTATTCGGCAGCGTTTATAGGATTCAACAGAAAAATTATTTCACTAACTTCCCGGCTAGATAGCCATTTGAAACTTTTATAATAGCTCAAAACACGATAGCAATGAGTTTTTTTAAAAACTTTTATCCAATTGCTCTGGGTTCCTGCTGCCTTCGGTAGCGTTTATATGATTCAACAGAAAATTAAAAAACATAGTATATAAAAAGTTCTTTTTATCTTGTAATTATTTTACCAACTAACGTTGCTTTTGAATAGATATAGTGAAATCTTGAAAGCACAGTATTCATTCATCTCACCACTTGCAACAGTTCTGACAACTGAAAGAGAGGCATGATGCCTTTTTGTCTACTATATCATGTGAAAAATTTTTAACACTAACATCCTTTATCTTAAAGAGGACAGAAATGCACAGGTCTGTTGCTATCAGGGTTGGGTTTTTGCCGGCAAAAATGCATTTTTGCCAGGACAGTGGCAAAATTGGAAAAAACCAGGCAAAAAGCGGCAATAATGGAAAAAATTAGGAAAAGTGGAAAAATTAGAACAACACAATCCCTTTCAATTTTCACCCTTTACACTTCGGCACCTCAATGAAAAAATTTTTTGAAGATTTTTTAATTGAAAAAGTAATTATAATTAATATAATATACATATATAACCAGTGTCCGACAAATCCCGAGTGCTAGGGTAACTATAAATATCCATTCGTGATCAGTTATGGCAGACTGACAAAATTTTTTATGTATATTTTTGTTTTTCCTCCCACCTTCTTGTTTTCGTATAAAAGATGACATTGCTGATGTATTGAATGAATAGTATGAGTTTAATGTTTTCTGAAAAATTTAACAATTATTTCTGTTTTTGAAAGATATATTCCCATATTTGATAAATCTTCTTACTACTATACTGGTACTTTCCATGTCAACATCTTTGTGTTAAACAAGATTCAATATCATAAACACTATCTAAAGCAAACTATGTTCAAATTTACAGTGAGAAAGTTTAAATAGTATGATATTTATCAAATGGATTCTCTTTAAAGGAATTCTGTCCTGAAAAATTAATAGACAAATAGTATTTTAAAGCTAAAACTTAAACCCTCTCAATATATTTGATGATTATATTAAAGGTAAAAATAATATTTATTTCTGTGGAATTTTTTTCCGCAATAGTTTGTTTTTATCTTTATAAATAAAAAATAGTTATTTTCTTAAAAATTTCCTTACTTCACATTTTCAACTGAACAGTTAAAAATGCATTAATTATACAATTATGAAATATTAAGTTTTGCTGTGAGTATTGTCACAGAAATAATTCGCTATTTCTGGCTCCTAAGATATTGAAACTGAACTCCTCCCTGAACATAACCATAAAAATGAAACTACAAAATTATATTAAATAAATTTACACAGTTACCTTACATAATTTCTTTTTTGCACAATGTGCAAAAAAGAAATAAGGACATTATGTAAGGTAACTGTGTAAATTTATTTAATGAATTTATCGTCCTTCAAGTAAAATTAAGTGATTACTAGAAAATTATATTTTCATTTTATTGAAGTAAAAAAATCTTAAGTAAGACATATTCAGAGAGAGAGAGAGAGAGTTTACTTGCAATTTACATTTCAATTCCAAAAAATGCATGATCAGTGACTAACTCGCAAATTTTAGAACAGCTGAGTCAATAATTGACTTTTCCCCACTGTAAACAAAAATATGTAATACATTGAAAAACACAAATATTCTAGTAATTAATTATTGAAGAATATTTTTTAGATAAGTAATTTAAATATTTTTAAAAATGAAAAAAATTATGTTAATTGTTGATGTTAAAAATTTCATTTTAAAGAAATTTTAGAATGCATTATTTTAATGATTTATATAAGAATCAGTTGATCAAGAGTGTAATAAAATCTCTGGTTTTGATTTGTTAAAATTGCGATTTAAACATTGAAATAGTGTAATTAAAATCCTTAAAACCCTGTTTGAAATACTGATAATTTTTGCAGCTGGCAAAAACTGTGGCAAAAACTATTTTTGCCGGGGTGTTTTTTTCCGCGGTTTTTACCATGGTTTTTTCCACTTCGGCAAAAATTGGCCAACCCTGGTTGCTATGACCTGAAGACATTTGTAGAGCTTTTATTGGCGAGTTTCAATTAATCTGGTAAAAATGCATTATATAGGTAATCCTCGAATTGTATTTATTGAAATTTTTAATTTTTCCGACTGAGTGAAAATAATGCCTGGACCGGGACTCGAACCCCGGATCATTAACTTACAAGGTCAAGGCTCTACCAATTGAGCTATCCAGGCCGACATCCCGGTCAGCATTACTCACTCAGAAAACCTTTTAGGCAGAAAGTCGGAAAAATTAAAAATTTCAATAAATATGATTTTCTTCCACAGTTGATTGTGTGATTTTATTAAAAAATTGTAAGCCTCGAATTGGTTTTCTGGGGCGTCAAACTGGATAGTTATAATAAGATGCGCTAGAGCGTTAGCAGCTCATTGGGCTAAAAACGTGGATACTATCCCTGCGTGGTGATCAAAATTCAGATAGTCCCTCTTTTCTCAATTATTAGGCAGCTCTGGCTCCCGTGTATAACATGCTCTTATTTTGGCTCTTAATTTTCTGCTAAGCCTTTTACAGTTCATAAATTATGTTATGCATAACCCTAAATTGCATCTTCCTCCCTCCAGTGGCTATTTCAGTATCTTTAAATAAAGCTCTAATATTCCCTGGCCATTAGTTTATCACTTTGTCCATTCTTTTTTTCTCCTATACCTTTCAGCTAGCTTTGCACTCAGCTCAAAATTCATTCATTCAGATGCATGTTCTGTGGGCTGTAATTGTGCAATCTTGGAGGTATGGGTGTGCATTGTGTCCAAATATATCATCATAATTCAAGTAGCATTGGTGTAGTCTCTTAATCAGTTGACAGAAACATGAAGTTATGTGTACAGTTGGCAGCAAAATTATTGAAGCACTAGCAATAATATGTATTTGAAAGAGGCACACCTAATACTGTTTTGTTAAATTAATATTTGTCGAATCATGATCTTAGTCTTTGTGCTGTTCATAAAAAAGTAAGTTGATGATAAAACTTAAAGCAATCAAAACTTAAAGCACTAAAAAAAAAATAAAAAAATTCTGGATTTGTGCTTCATTAATTTTGCTTCTGACTGTAGGTGATCACCATGCAGTGACCTGGCTTTCTTTGCTCCTGTGGATGGTGTCAAACCCATTAAACTTGATGCAGTTCAGATAGGTAGGGATCGTCCATAGTTGTTGCAGTTCCAAGATGCGCTGGGGGAAGAGTGGCAAACAGCTATCTTGATTTAACTGTAATACTGATATATCCATTCGTAGAATTCGCAGCATCAAATTGAGTTTTGAAAACAACCCAATAAGTCAGTCCATCTAATAATAGCAGCTTTACACCATACTTAAAAGTCATTGTTTAGTGGGGCTGTACCTTGTCGCAAATATAAGATTTTGACTTTCCTTTCAAGTGTTTAGATTTGCTTATGTACATCATGCTTTATCTTTTGAATCATCTCTTGCACATCTTTTTTGATGTCTTGGTCTCACATTTTCTCTTGTTTCTACATACTTTCCCTGAACACTGTCTTTTATTTCTAGAAGATAGGTAATGAGTTTTACATTGCACAAATGCTACACTATGGGCAGGTCTGCTGACCTTTTATTTCTACAAACTTCGCTTGATATTTTAAAAAGATTCACGACAAAGAGATTCAAACTTATTACCAGGGAAAAATACCTAAAACGAATTTATTGTCATATTAGATAATACAGTTCAGAAAAAAATCTTAACGTCTCTCATCCACTCTACTAAGCATTACTCAATATTTCTCGATTATTATCAGACATGAGTTATGTTGAACGAATTTCTATCATCATTCGGTTTGTAAATGTGACAAATGATGATAAAGTCGTTTAAGTATGAAAGTGAAAATAAAGAAAGTTTTTGGAATTTGTTCCTCTTACGGATACCACTGGCGTTGAAAATTTCCCACACCTTTTACCCTTTATTTTCAATTACCCGAAATAATTCTAGCTAAGCTAGAATAGATGCCACTTTCAACAGAAAATTTACGTAGACAGGGATACAATAACAGAAATAATATAAGAGGGTAAGCACAGCAAAAAAAAAAAAAAAAAAAAAAGAATTTAGATACAAATTTACATGCTTTTTTCATTCCTTGCAGATCACATACACTAAATAATGTGGTTAATGATGCAGCTAATTGTTGTCTAACAGTTATGTCTTTTTTCAATTATTGGTGCAATTTATACATATATATTTCTTTGTTTCAACTCAACGTTGACATACCCTATTGAGTTGTATACCTTGTTTGCCACTGTAAACTGAGTGACGCAAGGTGTGAGTGTCAGACTGATGTTACAGTGCCTAGAATACAAAGTGTGGAAAGCGAACAGCAAATCAGTGCCCTAAAAATTAAGCCTCTCATCAGAGGTCAGTGTGATCGAGTTTATTGCTTGAAAACCCCTATCATTTATTTATGTGTTTAGATCATGTGACTGAGCAGAAGAAACTGGGAAAAGCGAACCACCGCTTATGCAATGTTTTCGATTTGAGCAAAAATTTCGACCGCTGTGCTATCTAGGAGGCTTAATTTTTTTTTGCAGTATTTTAAGCTTTCGATTATAAACACTTGCCACACTGTATATTCAAAGCGCTGTATTGATGTCATGAGACCACTGCTACATGAACAAACTGATGTGCGTGAAGCATTCATGGATATTTATGAAGACAGCAATCTGTGTGATTTATCTAGAAATAATTTACGAATCAAGGCTCAGTCACTTGCTAAAAAGATTGCTGATTTCAAGTTTATTGAATATCTTTCTCCATGGTATATATTTTGTTCGAAATTAATTTGCTAATTTTAAACAAACTTTGACCTGAACGCTGCTCTCAATACACTACTAAAAACAAAAACCTTTTGCAATAGTTCTAAAAGTGATTTGGGATTTGAAAAGAAAGAAAGAAACATTTCGGAATTTTTTTTATATTTCGGCATCATTCGCATCAGAGGCCGAGTCGGCCTGGTTATAAAAAAAAAGCAATTGAATCAGCAGATGGGCTTATATATGTGATGCTAAACATTATTTTTAAATTAATTTTTAGATTACAGATCTTGATACAGCAACAATTTCAGTTCATGAGAGGTTCAAACGGACAAAAAAGAAAAATTCTACTTTCAGAGTACCTAATGATTATGAGTCGTAAAATAAAAATTCCAAAGTGATTATAAAACTCTGTTAAAGATTAGGAGAATATCTGACTCACTGAGACTCTTAGGACGTTGAATTATGTAAGAAATTTAGTAACTGCAATAAAGGTGTTGCTGACACTTTCGTTGCCTGTGGCCAGTGGTGAACACAGTTTTACAAAATTAAAATTAATACAAACTTACCTTTGTTCTAAAATAACACAAGAAATATTTGTAGGATTGTAAACATTATCAATAGAGTAAGATTTAGATAAATGATTTGAAGGATATTATTTCTACTATTGCTAAATTGAAGCCTAAAAATAATGTAAAATATGTAATGTACACTAAGCGACAGAAAAAAAGCCGCACTTGGATATTTTCCTTTTCGCCTTCTAAAACCGCCAATTTTATCGTTTAAAAAGGAAATTTTCGAATAGATTTTATTATGTTGTTCTCCACATACACTTTAGCTTTGAGTCCAGTGTTAAAAACAAAATGCAATTGTCAGTAAAATTGTAATTTTAGAAATTATTTCAAAAATGGTAACAATAAGGCAGTTAACGATGCCAAAAAAAGTATAAATTTTTGAATGAAAATCAAAAAAATATTTTAATACATGAGATGGCAAAATAATTAAATGTTAACGAAATATTGGTAAAAGAGTTTTTAGCAAGATATAAAATTTTTTGGCCGTTTAAACTGGAAATTTGGCGAGATGACCGTAAGTTAAAAAGCCGTTGCTTATAAAATCGGCTTGTATTACATTTAGAGCATAAAAGAGATTCAGAAAAAGTGTTTAGCAGCATAATTTCTTTAACTACAGTACAGTAACTATTAAACCAAGCAGGTTTATATTAGTGCTGCACCGAATAGCACTTTGGCCGAGTAGTTGTAAGAAAGAATAATTGACATATATATATATATGAAGAATTTCGCACATTTTGAAATTAAAAAAAGGCTTTTTGAACACGAAATTAAGTTAAATCGCAAACAGCATGTTTTGATGAAACGTTTCAGAACTTTTGTAGTGTATATACACAATTAAGTTCATTGTTATATTTGATACTTCCAGCTTAGTGGATTATTAAAACCATAATAACTGATAACTTCATTCTTTATTATATAGCCTTTCTCAGATGCGAATCATTCTCAGATAATTCTTAGAGAATATAAAAGTTCCTATACACTCAGGCTTAATTTAAGAGGCATGAAGTTCACATATGAAATGAGAACATTAAAATAAATATTTTATCATTTCAAACATGATAGATTTCATTAATCTTCAAATTCTAGAAGAGTAAAAAAGGTAGGTGGTTTTGGGTCATAATTCGAAAAACAACATTTTTGATTATTAAAATATATTTTTAATAACATTTTAGTGTATTTACCTTTTTCATAAATAATTATTATTTTTTAAATTAAAAACCAATTTTTTCTTACAGTTTTAAAAGTGTCTTACTTTTATTTGAACAAATATGTAACTAAAGTTTTATTTACTATATTAGTATTATATAAGGGTTCTTTTTTCTAAAATATTTTATTTTTGTCTGTTTTATAGATACAATAAGTTTTTATAAAAGAAATTTATATATTACATGCATACAAGATGGTTATACTCAAATTCTTGTAACTAAAATGGATAAGCTCATATCATGAATCATCTCTATACAGAGTTTGGTGGCAATCTGCTTGCTCATTTTAACTGCAGAAAGCTGTTTGCAGCGAAAGTTTAATGACTATGTTTATATTTTCATATTTTTTAGTTTAGTTAGTAATAAACAACTCTTATGAATACATTTCTGTCAATAATACATAAAAATAATGAAATTCTTACAACTACTCGGTATTGGCCGAATACTTAGTCCAAATTTGGCCGAGTACCAAGTATATAACGAGTACTCGGTACAGCTCTAGTTTATATGACAGAAAATTTGAAAAAATCCCATTCTTAGTGAAGAGAAATAGGATAGCAAGACCTCAGCAGGCTAAAAAAATTAAAACATGATTAGTTAATTATTGGGCTGAACTGGTTCTCTTTGATGAGTCAAGTTTAACTTATACCGAGCTAAAGAAAACAAGCAGATTTGACAACGAAAATATGACCGACTTAATGAAAAATCGCACTTTTAAAACAGTGAGACATTCTCCGTACATTATGGTACGGAGGTGCATAACATTTCAAACAGTTGGGAAATTTTTTATGCTCAAGGGATCAATTAACTCAAAATAAAACACAATCTTCATAAAAGTGGTGCCTGACCGACTATTTTGGAGGTATCTCTGACATTTCTGCAACCAGAATTTCAAGATGATAAAGCACCTTACTACACGGCATCTGTGGTAAGTTTAATCACTTCAAATTGTCAAAATTTCACATCCATTCCGATGAGAACCTATAATTCTGTAAATAATCATAACTTTTTTCATTTTAAGTTAAATCCCACAAAGGATATAGCAGATTTTCTTCTTTACCAGACATGGAAATACTCCTAATCGCGATCCGCTCGAAAATGTTTCGTCTATAAAAAGGCGGGTGAGAGGGGAGAGGATTCGAAATTTGCAGCCTATAACTCTGCCAGAACTAGAAAAATTTATTTGTGATATTTGGCACATTGAAATTTCTGAGATTTATATTAAAACACTGTATAAAACTATGCCATTGCTCATTAAAACAGTAATTCCATATAAAGATGGAATTAACACAATGCAGAATACATATTTTTAATAAAAAATAGATTAGTTCTAACAAATAAATAGTTTTATGCCATATATTAAAATATAACTTGTTTATTTCATTTAATAAATCAAAATAGATTACAAAGTGTATGGTTATTGCATTATGTTCAAAAAGAAAGTTTTATGCAGATTTTTAAAAAAGTACTTCGTAGAGTGCAATAAAGCGAATTATTAAATCGAAAATGTACATAGGTATCATTTCACCCCTTTGGTATTGTGCAAACAAGACAGTTTTATTTGTTTCAAACATTAATTTTAAAGTTATTACAAATAAAAAAGGTACAAGTCATTTTTTCTGCGGTGCGGCTTTTTTTTTGTCGCTTAGTGTAAGTAAATATTTGGTTATTTATTACAGAATTTGATCGTCTCTATATTTTATATTGTAAACATTTTGTTTTAAGGGGGCGCCAAATTTGCTCAGGCTGGCGCTGTGGAAATCTACTCATGACTAGGACTGGGCGATGTAGCGGTTCTATAAATCGATTTAACACTGATTTAGAAAAACCTCCTCCCTACCCCTCCTACATATACAAGTCTTTTAATCAATAGTATAATGACGAAAAAGCAACGCTGCTATTACTCATTTATTTTCTGCAATTTCCCATATTGCTATAACTCAGCATCTATGGCTTAAAATTACGCCAAACTGCATATTTTAAAATTTTAAATTATGCAGTTCAAACTGTAAAGTTTTTATTAAGAAAAGTTATGTTGATTAAACATTTCCGAATGATTAACATTAGGGGGCATTGTTATAAATATTGATTATTAAAGAGAGTTTTTGATGGCCTTTGGCACAGCATTTTTTTTTTTTTTTAGCCCTTTTTTGGGTGTTCCTGATATATAATGGAATATTGAACTTTGTATTTTGATTTATAAAATTTGTCTTTTACCACAGTCAGTAAATTAGATTTCCACTTTCTTTAAAAAAATTTTAGGACTGAGGGCCTATTAGTCTCAGACAGCGATTTTTGCGTTGTCGTTTTCGATAGTTGGACATTTGTCGAAATCATTTTTCGATAGTGCGACATTTATCGAAATCTAAAATTTATCGAAAATATAATTGAATAATTTGAAAGTGATGTTATAATTGGGAAGAAAAAAAACTAATAGTCCTCCGTCCTAAACTAAATTCTGCTTTTGCCAGAATTTCATCAAAATATTTTTTTTTGAAAGAAAAAGAAAAGAAAATTAATAATAATCAGTATCGTTACAAGAGATATCGGAAAAGTTTTTTTTTAATAATTTTGAATTAGGAAATAAATAGTGTGCATGCAATAATATGAAATAAAAATATGAATTTAATGATTTGATTTTTATATAAAACACGATCGCGTGCTATCTTAAAAAGTAGATGTAAAATTTAAAGTTTAATTTTCTTGGCAACAATTATAAATTAAAATAAATAATTTAATGAAAGTTTAGAAGTTAGAATTTCTAATTTTTTTTTTTTTTTAATTTTTTTCAAGTCGATTGATAAATTCTACGCGATATTTCTGAACCAACTGCCCAGTTAAGTAATCATTTAGTAAAAAATTTTTGAAAGCCGATTCCCAAATTGTTTATCATTTTACTAAAATTTCTGCTTTTTTGTGTCATATTGCCGAAATACGTTATATTCTGGCGGTCAATATCCATGGAGCAGAATGTGCTTAAAACTGTGATGCACATCGCAGAACAATTGAGGTTTTTGCTGAACATTTCATCCATCCCCTAACTGGATGATGTTGATCTTGATACAGCTAACATTCTAAAATTAATAAAACCTAGATATGTTCAACTGACCTGTAAATCTGTTAGCATACTAGAAAATTGCTGGAAACAGTCATTGTTTCAATGTATAGACAAAATTTATAAACATTTTGTAAGTAGTATATCCACATTAATGTGACAATATTAATGCCAAAAGCCATTGAAAAAATTGCAAATTCTGGGTGTATTCTTCAGTTTTAGATTATAAAAATTCCCTAAAGATGAGGATATATCCAATTGATTTAGTTCTCTAAAAACACATAGCAAAACAAACTTTCATCAAAATTGTTATATTCATTTTCAAGTAAACCCAATTTCTGCTGTTGGTGCAATTGGCTGATAAAGAGTTAACAGTGAATGTGAATTTTCTTGAAGATGAGGATAAGCCCAATCGTTTTTTCGACCTAAAAATCCCCTAACCCCAAACCTTCATCAAAATCGTTAGAACCATTCCCAATATATGACTCGTTTAATATAAAAGAAGGATAAACATTAGCAATAAATCCTTTGCAAGTTACCAAAATAATACCAATAACAATTTAATTGACAATATTGATGAAAATTATAAGTGAAGTCATATAAAGAGGGGAGATATAAAAATAACACCTGAAAATTTTACATGCATATTTCCTTCAATTTTATATGCGTATCGGCTGGAAAAATATATTTTTTTAATATAGAAGTTCGGTACAACTATAGTATCTCCCCACAGCTGAATTTGGCTATTTATTTTTGGAGCTGATTTGAACGATAACGATGTCGTTCTGGATTGTTTTCGATATAATATGGCAGCTTGCATGCTGTTTATTTTGGATTTATGATTTATAATTTAGCCATAATAGCCAAAAATAAATCGCCAAATTCAGCTGTGGGGAGATACTATAGTTGGAAGTTCTTAAAAATATATACTTTATTGATTGATTTTTGAAAATATACACTTTTACAGACTCAATGTTAAACACATAAGACTTTTTATAGGCTAGTTGTGAGCCCTGCAATTATAATTCTCTTAAAAGAAATTTGCCGAATGTAAATTATGCAATTTCTCAATTTTTTTGAGTGGGAGAACCCCATTCAAAAATTTTTTCCAGTGCAAATCCTGATTTATTGTATAAAAAAATAAACAAAATTTTATACATATATATCTGTAAATAAAAATACAAGCACAAGATTTGTGCTATCTAGATTTCAATTATAGGCGAGAGAAAATAGATTTTTTTTTTTTTAACCTCTTTTTATACTGCATAAAAAAAAAAAAAAAAAAAAAAAAAAACCAAATACAATATAATAATTAACGGAAACAATTGAATAGGATAATTGGAATGGAAACTTGTGGAAAATCTAAATTTAATAACTTTAAGATAAGAAGTGCATTTGAATCGTAACATCATATAGAATATTATTGCAGTATTCCAGACAGTAATAATTATACTTTTTAAGCGTATTAAGAAAATGAAACTAGACAATGATTAAAATAAAAAGAAAAATAAATATTTCGAAAAAAAAAAATTGGTTTTGATTGTACTGACAATAGTTAATTCATGCAACAAAACAAATGTATGCACCACGCGCGTCTATTCGAAAACGCCGGTAAAGCATGGGATTGGCGACAAAATTTCTCGCCAAGCATGCGTATCAATTTTTTAAATAATTAATAATCCATAACATGACATAAAAGGTCAATTAAACTTATTAATCTGTTAGCAATTATTTACCAACAAAACAGAATTACTAGAGAAATTCAGTTAAAAGGACAAACAAAACAAACAAGTGATGAAATGACAACAAAGATAGTAAGAATGTGACACACCGCTTTCGAACTATGAAAGAGACAACAAGTGCATAAAAAATAGATTGATGACTTACTTTTACTTAAAAATATCTTTCTCGCAAAAGAGCTACCGAAAAACAAAAGACATAAAATCTGAAAAAAACAACTGCGCACTACAAGGAACAACTTCAGCGGCAGTTTCGAGATAGGCTTAATTTAGGCGCTCTTTGTCTTCCATGGACATGCATAGAAAAACAAGCATAAAACAATTTAATCTTGCATATTTTTACAACACACTTGTGTCTTGCAATTAAAAAAATATTTTTCTGCAAAAAAACTGAAGTTGCATTACGTAAATATTTACTATAGAATTCATTAAAATAACTATTGTAACGCCTGTACTTATCGTGATTTACAACAAGAGAAGAGAGGTAAGTTGAGATGTTGGTTCCCTGCTCCACAAGATTACTCTTTTTTTGTTTTGTTTTGTTTACATTTTCAGTGTCAAATAAAAATAATTTAAAAAAAAATTTCTTTTGCAGTCTGAATTCATTTTTCTACTTTTCAAACATTTCTTCTAATAATATTTAAAATTTTCTATCAAATCTAATTTATAAAATCATCTAAAAATTAGCAGAATATTGACCGTTTATTATGAATTTCTCGTACCGGTGTATAACCGTGGGTGGTATATGGTAGCTGTTAACCGTAATGGGACATTTAAATAAAATGTAAATAAATAATAATAATAATAAAAAGTAAAAATAAATAAAATGTAAACAAATAATAATAATAATAATAAATCATTTGAGGGAGGTCATGTCAGCCCTTCGCCTGTAGTACTTACCCCAATACCCTTTGTAATTGTAAAAAACTTTAATAAAATAATCATAATGTGATGTAGCTGTAGCAGTGGCGCGTGACTGTCCATTGGTTTAGTATGTAATTTGATTAACGTTTAAGAGTAAATATAATAATTATTTTAAAAATTTAGACGGAATAGAATGTCAATGATTTGGTAAATTTCTTGATTAAACTAAAGAAATGTTAAAATAAGCATCTTATAATCGTACATAAAAGAATTAAATTCATGGAACAATCTAAATATATAAACATGGAATATTATGTGTATGAAGGTATCTTAGGTAGTTATTTTTAAGTGCTGGTGCAGTTATTTGCTGTAGTAGATAATACAAGAGCAGAATCTAAACTGTGGTTGGATTTTTTTTTTTTTTTTTTTTTTTTTTAGGTAAAAATAATTTACAAAATTACTTTATATATAAATATAATGTTATAAGACTTTTGAACGCTATTCAAAAGAAATAGATGAACTTATTTACATTTTATGGAATGTAGAATTATTATTTTCCATTATGATACAGCTTTATTAAAGGATCCCCCTTGGTAACTTTTAAATTTCTGCCCCATTAGGTCATGAATAAAACACATAAAAATGGATATAGTAAAGTAACATCCAAGCTATTTCTGTGCTAATTTTCAAATTTCGCCATATGGGTCGTATGCCAAAACTATTTTCCCTTTTGAAAACATTTTAGTATCTAGTGACCCTTGCCTCATGGCCTTTAGACACTTTCTCTCTTGACATATTCCTTTTTGGGCAAAGTTTTGGAGATTCTTGTAGGAGCAATTTTTTTTTGTCATGCAAAAAAATCTGTATGTAAAGATCATCAAATTAGGCGAAACATCTCGTTTCATCAAATTCTCCTCCTTTCTCAAACATTCCTATTATTATATTCTAGAATTAGCACTAATTACAGTACACTCCCAAAAATTACACAACTTGGGGCCAGAGCCTGGTGTATTTTAGTTATTTTTTATTTACATTTTTTAACTAGAATTTTAATGCTATAATGCCTTTAAAAAAATGATAATTAAACAATACCTATAACATTTAGAAATTTTATTACAATTTGGAAATGTAGAACAAAGCATATAAATATTTTCTTTGCAATATTTGAACAGTTGTCATTTTGTCCAAGCACACATGTTTTATTGAAAAATTTAGGTACTCATCTCCAAAACCTGGACTTTAATTAAAATTACCTTTCCTTATCTCATTTGATTCAGTTTATAAAATAAGTGTTCTTTTGATTTTTTTCTTGAAAACATTGTTATAAATTTTATTCTTTACATCAGTTATGATGTGTGGATTTCTGGGAGTCTACTGTATAGGTTTAATATCAGGCTAATAATGTTTCATGTTTCCAAGTTATATATGTTATTTGATATAAGGGTCTAGTCAAGAATGAAGGACTGTCTTGGTGCAATTCCAAATTTTAACAATGCCAACAGTACGCAGTACGTCATGTTGTTTCACTTGTATGCAATTTGGCGAGAAAAGGATCACCACATATGGCACGCTTATCACCTGTTTGGCGACTCGCTCATTCTTGACTTAACCCTTAATATAATATTGAAAACGGAGCTTGAGTATAAAGAGATCATTTCCACAAAACGAAAATTTTGTGAAGTTTTTATGAAGTAGAATTTGGATTTGTGTTGGAAACAACGTTGTTTTTAAGTTTTGAGTTTTCAGCTAACTAAACGTATTTGAATATCTGTAATAGTTCTTTATTTTTAGAAGTCCATGTGGAAAATAATCCAAATTCTTGCAATATGAATGATGGCAGTTGAGATAACATTGGTGATTTATTGCTTCTGCCCAGCTGAGGGAAAGCGCCAAACTGGGGAACATACTGTAATATCTCCCTGAAGCCCTCTGTATTATAAGTGTAAGTCAAATTTTACGTATGTTTTTCCTTTCAAACAGCTTTACAAATTTTTTTAATTTACATATAACTGACATTATTATTATTACTTTCTTCTATATTCAATAGAAGAAAGTATTGGATTCGTAAAAATTTTCGACCTTGGGTTTTTGACGGATTTACACGTTTTGAGAGCTGTAGAACACGATTTCACCATTTTTAGAAAATGTCTGTCTGTCTGTGTGTGTGTGACAAAATTTTGTGGCAACTGAATCTCACAAACTACTGCACAGAATTTCATACAAATTGGTATGTAGTTGTACCTTGACATAAATTTGTGCCTATCAACTTTTGGTAAAAATTGTCTTACATCCCGCTTTTTCTAAATTTTTAACATGGTGATATTTTTTTAACATGGTGACAAAATTTTGTATAAATGTGCATAATCAGAATTATTTTTTAGTAACCATTATGCAATTTACAAGAATTATTTATAATAGAGAGAGTCAACTGGGAAAACAATTTTGTATGTGTAGGAGTCTCGCCACCCCCCTGGGGGGGGAAGTCCCCCCTTGAGGGGAGTAAATTTTCATGCTGGGTATCTTTCAAAAGAGCTCACCAATACCTTTAAAACGAATGGTTGAACCATCGATCTGCAATAATTTAAAATAAAGTTATCGATTTTTTTTCATTTTTAACAAAAAAAAAAAAAAAAAAATTTAAATGTAACCTATACATATAAAAGAGTACTTCCACTCACTCACTGACTCATTAACGCACAGCAAAATCTACTGGAGCCACTGACTCAAAACTGGGTCAGATTATAGAACATATAGTGTAAGCACCTCCTAAGAAAGGATTTTGCGAAATTTGCTCCCCAAGGGGGAATAGGGGGCAAAATGTGATTTCATTAAAACCTCCATATCTCATAGGAAAAAATAGTTATCCGTAAAATTTTTGCTTTAAAATATAGCTAACATAAATATCTAAAAATCAATTTCTGGAATTTTAGAAGTTGGGTCCCCAAGGGGAGAAAGGGGGCAAAACGTGATTTCACATGTGCTAAACATGGTTTCACATACTCCTATATATCTCAAACAAACAAAAAAAAAAAGATATACAGGTTTTTTTTGCTCTGTTATATAGCTAATACAAATACCTAAAAACCAATTTCTGGAATTTTAGAAATTCAGCCCCGAAGAGGAGGGACAGGGGCCAAAATGATTTGAAATAATCCTTTATACTGCAAACAGAAAAAAAGGTATATGTGAGATTTTTGCTCGAAAATATAGCCCCCCACAAATACATAAAAATCAATTTCTTTAATTTTAGAAATTCGTCCTAGGTGGGGCGAGAAAGGCGGGGCTATGGGGCATAAAATAGAAATACAGTTAGACCATTCGAAATTGGTACAGATGGGTTTTAGAGGCCTGCAAGTCGAATGAGGATATTTTCGAAAGTGTAAAGTTATTAGGAGGGTCAGAAAGGGGGGGGGGGCGTAGGGGCAAAAAAATAAAAATAGAGTTAGACCGTTCAAAATTGGTACATAGAGGTTTTTGATACCGACAAATCGATTACGAATATTTTCAAATTTGTAAAATTATTAAAAGGGGTGGGAAGAGGGGGCGGTGGAGCAAAAAAATAAAAATTGAGTTAGGTCGCTCAAAATTGGTACATGGAGGTTTTTGATACATATAAATCAATTGCGAATATTTTCGAATTTGTAAAATTATTAGGATACACGCTAAGGAGGCATAAAGAGGCAAAAATATATAAATAAGAGTTAGAGCACTGAAAATTAGTGTTGTTAGGATTTGTTGAGGCCCGATAAATCGATTACGAATAATTTCAAATGTACAGAATTATTACAAGAAGTGGGAAGGGAGGGAGGCGGGAGCAAAGGTAAAAATAAAGAAATTCAGATAAAATGTTGGAAATTAGTATTATTAGGTTTAAAAGCCCGAGAGAACGATTGCGAGTATTTTTTAAAGTCTAAAATAATTAGGAGGGGCGGGAATGGTAGGTGAAGGAACATGCGTGTCTGTATACTCTGCCGCAGGCAGTGGGGGCCCTGGACCGATAATATAATATAGTGATTCATTAAGAGTGGTCTATATAAATGCGCGTGCGCAGTGCACAATGACCTGCGCTGCTGAAGGCAGTGAGGACTCGGTGCAAAATTTTTTCCAATAAGAATTTTTTTTCTCTTTTTTTTTCACATGATAAAAATTAATGCAATTTTGAGAATTCATTAATTATAGTGATTCATTTAAAAATAGTGACCAGCGAAGCGGGCGTAGCCTGCTAGTATTGATAATAAAATTGACTTTTTTTTATATTTAGTGTCATACTACTTCTCTAATATGGAAATCGTCTGCATCATCATGAAGATAATTTTAATAAATTATAATTTTAATAAATTATTTTTACTGAGTGAATTTGTATAGGAAAATATGGAAGAAAGTCATGTGGTGGCCACAACATACTAGTTTTTTTTTTTTTTTTTTTCAAATGATAACATCGCTTTCAAATTATTCTATTATATTTTCGATAAATTTTCGATTTCGATAATACGATAATTCGATATAATTTTCGATTTCATACTAATTTTTTAAACAAGTAGAGGAATAGAATATATCGAATCACTCACTGTTTGATGTATGTTTCAGAATTCACTAAGTGTGCTGTCTTGTTTCATCTTGTCTCCTAGAATTGCAATCCTCCAGAGGACACTTGTTCAGGATGGCAAAAAATAAATACAAAATTGATAAAAGGAATTGTTCACAAAATGTTCTGGTTACACTGCTAGATTCCTTTGAAACCACTCATTTTCATGTCTAATTCTAAAATACTAAACAGAGGCTCTATTCTGGTGGTGGTGTTATGCTGACACCAGATGTGAAGTGTAATAACAACGATTTGTTATTCTAGTTGGGTCCTTTAATTAATAGCTTATTTAATATTGACGGTCATTCTGGCTTGTTTATGGGTGTTAATTTACCGGCCACTAGGAGGATGTTGTTGAATGGGGAAGTTGCACACGGAAGGAAAAACAATTTCTTTTAATTGTAATCGATAAAATCAATCTTGGGAATCCGAAAAATCCAATTAAAATCGTAAAATTATTTCAAATTAACTTTTAATTAACGTTTTAAAATCGCTAAAAACCAAAACAAAACCACGTGATCCGAAAACGCTCCGTGAGGGGATTGACGTCACAGTACACGAAGTGTGAATGTTTACACTCTTTTACCGCTTGCTTTTCTTTTTGTTCGCTCTATTCTAATCTGTATTTTATAGTTTATTCTTAAAATTTTTACCTTTTGTAAGAAATAACTTAAACCTTCCATAACTATACTATATCTTATATCTTATATATATATATTTCTATTTTTATTTGTATAATGTCGATTTTGGATTTGTAGAAGAGCAATCGGATAATGTTCCAAAAATAGATGCTCTTTCCATATTTTCATTTTTGAGAAGAAACCTCGATTTTATTAGCGCATAAATATAAGAGTAGCTAAAGCTAAACGATCTAGATTTGTTCTGTATTCATATTTTGAAAATTATAAACGTCTTCATAATAGAATTTTAGCATTGCTTTAATATATTAGTAGTATTTTTTTACATTTCTCTAATTTTTTAGATGCTTGTATGTGAGAATATTTCTTTTTTCATAATGTATGCTTAAATATATTAGTAGTATTTTTTTACATTTCTCTAATTTTTTAGATGATTTTATCCATTTATTTTTCCATTTAATTTTCTTAAATTTATTTGAATTATATTGTTCTACGTTGTTTACATTAGCAACGGCTGTAACACAACTATTTATTTATTTAATTAATTCATTTCAAAAGGAAAATATAATTAAATGTTTTTATCGGGAAAATGTTAATATTGCATAAAGGATTAGTCTTATTAAAATTTAAATTTAATAAAAACTTATTTATTATTTATTTAATGCCTTTGAAAGGAAAATCTTTTGTTATTTATTTATTTATTGTACTAATCGAAATGAAATGGTAATATAGCAGAAAAAGTGATTGCAATAAAGTACATGGTGCCAAAATTAAAGTATATTTAATAGATGCTGAGATACAGCTATCCTTAAAATCTTAGTTTTTGAATAATAGCAGCTTTCGCCTCCTGATATGTACACAAATTGAAGTGCCCACGAAAGACATTGCTGCAGGCAATAAGAACCCAGATCCAAAAAAACAGGGTACACTGGAGGGAAAGAAGTTGCCGCAGGCTGCGAATAACCAAAACGATGTTAAGAGCGATTTCAGTGAATTTATTTTTTAATTATCTATTTATTTATTTTTTGTTTATAGAAGTATATAAAAGAAATAAAAGTTTTTTGTTTTTCTTTTGTTAATTTATTAAATTTAGTGACCAGCGAAGCAGGCGAAGACCGTCAGTTATAGTATATGCAAGGGTTGTTCCAGGTTTACTTTTGGGGCTCATTTTTGTGAAAAACAATTTTTTTTTTTTTTTTTTTTTTTTTTTTTTGTGAAAAACAAAATACTCTGATATATTCTAAACATATTTGGATTTTACATTAAGGCTTCATTGATAAACGAATTTTATATATATATATATATACACTGGTGGACAATTGCTAAGGACGGATGACAATAGCTTAGTTATTGTCATCCGTCCTTAGCAATTGTCCACCAGTGTATATATTGCGTTTGATTGCTGAAATTTACTGCAAATTTTTAATTAATTATTTAATACCATTCATATTTATAACTAGATCATGTATAACTTATAAGGTATTATTACATTTAACATATATTTCATGTGTTTATTTTATTTTAAAGTACTTTATATCTTTCCTATTGCTAAATGTTGTTATTATTATTACTTTCTATTTCTATTAATCTTTTCTTTCTATTTTTAAATTTTTCCAAATAAAAAAGTAATTACATTATAAAAATAACTAAACGCATTTCTATATATATATATACATACATAAATAATATTAATATTTTTGTACGGAGACCTTCTTTTAATTTTATTTATTTATTTAGAATGATAAGCGCATGTAATTTTCCTTAAATACTTTTCAATTTCTCAAACTGCATCACTATAATGTTTTTAATTATTCACAATCTTCAGCTGCTATTTTAATAGAAATATTGTAAGTTATAATATTGAAATGTATTAATAAAGTTATATATATATATATATATATATATATATATAGATACAGATATACTGGCATCTCATAATTATAAAAGTAATCTAATTTAGGTTAATTTAGCATAAACTATTCTAGATTATTTAAGCAATGAAAATATGCATATTATTCAGTTAAATATTATTACTCAATCCCAATATTTTATTTCTGTACTCAGTCTATAATAATGATAAAATAATAATAAATCTATAAAACATAATAAAATGAAACAAAACAAGTATTTAAAAGATACATCTTTGGCATAGCATACTAAAAACATTCTTTAAGAAAATTCTATTGATCAACTATTATTTCGATTATAGTTTAATTTGGACTAATAACAGCAGGCGAGTACAAAAAAATATCGTTGAAACTTGGTGTCATTTATAGAATGAAGTGATGTTTAATGAGTTCAAATAGTTTTAATATTTTTTTTTTTTTTTTTTTTTTTTTTTTTTTAAGAAAGAATACAAAATTTCGCTGAATGCACGATTTTTCTTTACAATACAAGAGAGAGAAATTCAGCCGGCAGTTCATTTCATGGATAGTGACGTCACGATAGGTTTTATCACGTGACGCAGCGTTTTCCCGCCAACATGAGAACTACGTCTTTTAAAGTTAATTTATTAAAGCATCCGGTTTTCAAATATGCATAAAAATGGTATAAAAATGTTTGTATTTTCATGCTCTATCATTTACAAGTCAAAATGAAAAATGTGCAATTTCCCCATTGAAAGATCGGGGTTTATTGCAATAAAGATGGTGGGCTGCATAAGGGTTGGCAAAACTCTAATTTTTTTAGAAAGTTTTTTTTACACAAATCAATATTTTTGTCATTTTTATAATTTCAAAGAGAAAGTAATCTATATTCTTGCCAATTTATTTTACATTTGAGATAATCTTAAAGAATATAATTCTTATAAGCTTTTATCTGTTTTCTACATATGATATTTAAGTTCAAATAAGAAAATTATTCCTGGCTGCTATATTATCTTATGGCATGTTAGAAGAAAAGGGAAAGAATATTTAACACTAAAATGCTCCTTTATTTTATTTCATTTTGATGGAAATGTAAAAAAATGAAATACTAAAGAAAAAACTTTTCTCAACATTTTTCAAGGATAAGTTATGATGTGGTAATTATTTTGCTAAATAAATATAAATTTTTTGTACGTCTGTAATTAACGGCAATAGCAAATGTTTTGGATTGTGTAATTAAAGGGACTTTATAGTTATTAACTTCACATTTTCTCCATTGAAAACAGGTTGTCACTGCCTCCATTTATATCTTTCCTCTTCAAGAGTGCGACTCGAATATATCTAAATAAACCATGTTCACTTGCAACTGATTGGTTAAAAATGTTAACTCGTATGTAGGGTGTTTCTTCTTCTGCTTGAGAGAGGAGATCAGAATAGCTGTTTGTTGGAAGATAGCTATAACAGTAGTACAAACTGATGTTAACATCTGATGGGACTACACAACTAGACCAGAATAGTATATAGAGCCCTAAGGTTGGTCTGTTGACATGACTAGGTTATAATACTAGTTTAAACTGCCAAAAACTATAGAAATGAGCTAGAATTTGCTAAAGAATGGAAACTAGTAATAATGCCATATGTAAGTTCGAAATTTACTGTTGGAAAATTAACGTGTTTTAAAATAATTTTTAATTAATTATTATGCTGTTGAAAAATTAACATGTCTTAAAATAATTTTTTATTAAAAATAATTAAATAAATTTACTGATTTCAAACATGAGAAATTCAGTCCCAGTACATGTGTAATATATATTTTTATCTATGCTATTTATTTTGCTTAGATTTTGCAGTAGATTGTTTTGGATTAAAAAATATTCGTAAGTAGGGTTCAGGTTCACAGCAATGTACTGTATAGGACGAGGGATTCTGTGCTCAGAGCTGATTGACGGGAAGTGCTGGATTCCATCCCAGGTTGCAGTTGTCGATTTAGTTATTTGGAGTTTTCCATGGTTATTATGTTTGCTATTCAATTGAAGATTTTTGTCTGCTTTCTTTTCATAAAAGTTTTATAAAAGTCTTGTAAAAAACATAATATTTTGAAATTTTTTTTTAAAAATATTCCCTAATTGTTATTAAGTTCCTCATGTTGTATCCTATCCTGTGTTATTTGTTGTCTTCTCAATGAAAGCTTACAAGCTGACTTCAGTAGAGCCTGATTTAGCCCAACTGGAGCCGAAGTCAAACACTTCTTTGGTGGTCCCCTACTCAGTCACATGATACCAAAAAAGTGTATTAAAGTAAATTTTTTTATTTGATTTGGTGGGGGCCTGGGGAAGTAGCCTTGCATGCCCTTGTCTTAGTGAGACCCTGGACTTCAAAAATGTGTTTTGATTAATGAAAATATTTATATATATCCAGTGATGTCGCTAGCCTTTTAAAATCCTGGGACCCATAAGTTCCAAAAATCTGGGTCCTTTTTTAAAAAAATGGGTCCCCAGATAAACAAATTTATATATTAAAGATATAAATTAAAATTTTATATTTTAGATGAAAAGCAGTTTTTTATGAATTTTTAACCAGCTCTTTTCGAGATGGTCTTAAAACTAATATTATGTAGGAGGTGGTTGCTGTTAAGAAACAACTGAAAACATTTAGCTCAATGTGGTGTGGAACCAGAAAAAAAAAAAAAAAAAAGAAAAGAAAATATAGTATAATAGGTAATTATTATTATTTTTTTGAACTGGAAGCATTTTTAGAAAGTCCTTGAAATTATCAGCATAAAGAGATCAAAACGAGAAAAAAAAAGTTGTTTCTAATTTTTTTTTTTTTCCCCGTTTAAGAAGGAGTTTTGAGATAAGCATATTGATTACAAAATTTAGTTACACATTCCACTTCAAATACAGAGCAGGATTCATTATCCGGCAATTGCAGGACCCACCTGATTCCGGTCATCAGAATTTTCTGGATATTTGCCCCTGCCGAAAACGAAAATATCACGGCTGCAAAAACTACACCCCAGTCCACCAAACTCCTTTAACCACAAAATAATTTACCAATAAACTGTACTGATAACAGTGCATCAGAGAAAAAAATAAAAGAAGCGTACTTACTTATCTGTGAAAGAAATGACTATAATAACATTCTGAAATTAGCAAAAATGTCTTATTTTTTGCTTAACGCAGCAAACATATTAACTATTTTTATTTTTTTTAATACTTAGGTTTTCATAATAATAAAGTTTCTTGAATCTTAGCACATGTCATGTTCCTGTAATTACAGTCGTTCAAACGTTTCATTTGTTTTTGTTTTGTTTCAAGTTTCAACGAACTTAGAACGCAGTAGGGTGATGCGATTCAATGTATCGGCATTTTTAACTGGCAACTTTTTGCGATTCATAACTTTGTGATTGTTTTCATGCCAGCCCCTTGTGTGTGTTTATCATTCGTATTAGATTGATATATCATATTGGAATTGGGTAGGAATGTTTTTGATTTTTTGAAAGAATGGTTCAGCGAACATTTTTTGAATTTCATATTTTGGCTAAGTTTTGATGGAGGGTACCCATTGGCGATTCGTTATGCGATGATACAATTTGGTGTATCGTACACTTTTTACTGATAATCTTTTCCCATCGGGACATCATTTTCTGGTCTCGGAGTCGGAACTTTGTTTTTGATTTTGTGCCGCGCCTGCCCCACACTTGTGTTTTATCGTATTTGATTGGTTCTTTTTCCTTCTTTTAAAATGGAGTTTTAAAGGATTTTATTTTTTTCTTCTGAGCAGAATGATTTAAAAATATAAGGAAAATATTAGTTTTAAACAAGAAATATAGGAACAACTATAGTATTTCCCCACAGCTGAATTTGGCGATTTATTTTTGCCGATTATGGCTAAATCATAAATCTAAAAATCATAAATCCTATAGCATAATGATAAAATCATAAGCTAAATTATAAATCATAAAATCACAAATCCAAAATAAATAGCATGCAGGCTGCCATATTATATCGCAAACAGTTCAGAACGACATTGTTATTGTTCAAATCGGCACCAAAGAAAAATCGCCAAATTCAGCTGTGGAGAAATACTATAGTTGTACCGAAATATATATATATATATATATATATATATATTTTCTTCCTTCTAGTTTTTTTTTTTTTAAGAATGAAAATTATGCGTCTCCTGGGACCTGCAACAATAAATTTTTCGCGTCCTGCCTTCAATTTTTCGCATAATTTAGGCATTATAGCGCATAAACGGCATTGCTATATATCTTTGTAATTGAAACATTTGTGCTAAAAAATATAATTTGTTTATATCTACTTTATGAAATAAATAATAAAAGCATTTCTTGTCTATTCCAGAAAACAAACAGTTTCGAAAACTAGTGTGTCAGCTTCTAAGGTAAGTAACATTTTAAGATATTTTTCTGTGAGAAAAGTAAGTTGAATGAATGTATTAACAAGTGAATTTTACTAGATAGTTATTGTTTTGGAACTGTGTTGTAACTGTTACTGTGTAGAAAAAAAATACATTTTTGGATTTTTTAATTGTTATATATTTTGAATTTTATTGTGTTTGTTATATATTTTTTTATAAATTGGTTGTGTGAGTGTAAAAGAAAAGTATTTTTATCTGTAACAGTAATTCTTGACGAACACAATGGAAGGAAAAACATTTCTTTTGAGAAAAAAAAAGCCAAAAACTAATACAGTATTACATTTTGAAAAAGCATATCTTTCACCATTAGGAGCACATAAATATATATATATATATATATATATATATATCAGAGTTTAAGCTAAATAAAAATTTTCTTTAGTAAAGAAGCTAAAATCAGAAAAAAGCTTTAGCAAAATACTAAAATGCCAGAAACAGTAGAAAAAGATGAATATCAGTTTACACATTATTCTAAATGCCTCAATATGTTTGATCTTCATTTGTAAATTAAACTTAAAAGTTTTTAATTAGGTCTGTAAAGAGTTATACACAGAAGGTAATTTGAAATGAAAAACAAAAAAGTAATTCATAATTTATTTACCAATGTAACCAGATCAGTTCGAATATAGTACAAGCATATGTTTTAACACATTTATTGGCAGACATGAAAAATATTAAACTTTTTAGATTATTACTTTATATTGTAAACTTTTTTAAAGCAATATGAACATCTTAGATACGACTTATATTCTTTTTCTGGAGATATAATTATCACTATAGCATGTAAAACTACATTAAGCTGTATTTGAAAATAAAAAACATAACTTAAAAAAAAAAAAAAAAAAAAGTAATATAAGTGAAATTTGTTTAATTCTATTAAAGCTTTTTGGTTTACAATTTATAATTTTTCTTTCTTTCATATTAGACCACTTTACAAATGCCTCATGTTTATTTGCAAATTGATTTCTTGTATGTGATTCAGTTTTTTTTTTTTTTTTTTCAATTGGTGTTTAGTAAGATGCTTTAGCAAAAATGCGAAAACATGTTATTTCATTTTTGCATTTTGGATAAGTCTTTTAGCATTTCACGAAAAATGCTATCGTAGTGGAAACATTGATGTATATACATATATGCCTTGTTGTTAGTGGCTGGACATGTTTTCTCATGCATCTGATCCTAATAATGAAATATATAATCTTTCATAATGCATTATGTATTAATTCTTGATCATTAATATTAATTCTTAATTTCTTTTTTCAAGAAGCCTTTTTCTTCTATTAATCTCTGATGCATTCTTTTTGATTAAAATTAAAATTTTTATTTTAATAAATACTTAATGTCTGATTTTTTAAATTGTCATTTTAATGACATACTTCATGTTTAAATTAATAATAATAATAAATAAATAATAAAAGAGAGAGAGAGATAGAAACATTCCTCAAAACTCTGACAAATTCCAAAAATACTCTGAAAAAAAAAAAAAAAAAAAATCATATAAAACTAAAAAAAAACCTAATATCTCCCCCCCCCCCCTGGAAAAAAAACTGAGCTGGGCTTTTTTTTCAACCCTTTTAAAATCCCACAAAAAATGTGAAATATTTCACTTCCTCCATGGGGCTATAAGCATGTTCAAATTGATTTGAAATTAAGTTGCCGTGTTTGGCAACAGTGGTAAAAAGTCAGTTCTGTTTTTGTAACAAGCGAGAAAGGATACTCGTTCCAACATGTAAATAAATTTTTATTCTTATTCTTTTTTTATTAACCAGTTTCTGATTATTTTTTGGTTTATTTCACAATAATTAAAAGCTTGTTAATATTAGAAATTCTGAACCTCTGAATAGTTAAAAGATGAAATTCGAATTAATTAGTTTCATTTTCATTTGTATTTCATTTTCAAACATTGTTTCTTCTTTTGTTTTTACACCTTTTGCTCTAAAAGAAGATTTGACAAAGCGGGGAAAAATATCTTGTTAAAGTCTGTAGAGAAAGAAGTTTCTTCTTGATAATTTAGTTAAATCCATAATTGGATGAGACAGTGTTGATAATAATAACAATGCTGAGTGAATTGCAGTCATTTGCAAAAGTTTAAGACCAGTAGCTTATTTTCAGTGTTTTAACACATTGCATCATTTGCACAGATTTTTGCATCACCTCATATGCTGACTGCATCAGATGCAACTGCTATAAATAAAGGTGGCCAGCATATTTATCACCAGTTGTTTATTGGATTTTGTCGTAGACAGTACTGTTGTGTAATTATTGGAATTTGTAAAAATTACTTACTGTTACGAAAAGGTTAGAAATATTGACCCTGCATAAAACTGGATTTACTGAATGCCAAATAAGTTCGAGAGTAAATGTGTGCAAGACAGCTGTGCATCAAGCTATTGGTAAATTTAAAATTTAGGGAAAATTTGTGGACCTTAAGAGTCGTTTCTTTTTCATATTTAAAGTAAGTCGAGGTTTCGTTGCAGGTTTGATAAGCAGGGATGATAAACCAAAATCTTTGGAAACCAAACGTCTTGAAATAGTACTCAAACTGACATTGGTGTCTTTTGCAGCCGGAGAATGTCTAATCGTATTGCAGGAGGTTCTTGGATCTCGTACGACCATCCTTATCACATGATCAAACCTAATCCGGCAAATTGTTAGTACCGCCCCTTTTTCTACACCAATGATTTTATTGAGTTATTTTCTTCTTAATTCATTGCAAATATATTTGAAGAAAATTACTTTAAAAATTAAGTGGTGTAGAAAAAGGGGCGGTACTAACAATTTGCGGATTAGGTTGGCAGCTCTGCATGATCATCACGTGCACTCGTTTTTCTAGGGCGACCGCTTTCTTAGTAAATGTGAAGGTTTGTCATCACCGGGTTAATTCAAAAAGAAGAACTTTAATTCATTTTTGTTCTGAATTGGGAAAATTCTGAAATTAATCCAGTTTTAAGAGTATTGTATTTGCCTGTGGTTGGCGGTGTTAACACAATATCACTTACATAACTCAGAATGTTAGAAGTGAGGGCCGAAATTACACAGTAATGTTTGGTTTCATCCTGAGTAATCCAGAAACCACAAATCACACTTCAGTATTAGCGAACCAGAGTACAGCATGTTTATCCCAAAAGCGGAGTAATTTTAAACCTAATCTATTGACTTGGCATATATTTTGTACATCTGCCAGTTGCATCCTTGTATTGTTGTACACAAGAAAGCTCAAATAACAACCAAAGGAGGAAAACAAAATCAATAAGAGGTCTTACCCTGTAGTAACAGTATCAAGATGAGTTGGCATCTATCAGAAACTGAAATCCATGGTTGTCGAAATTTGGCAACATCTTATTGAATACCCGTTTGATCGTGGGAATAACAAGTCTTTACATAACATGTGGAACATTGTAAATATTTAATAGGTTGCTATTTCCAGTTATTAAAAAGGATTAAAAAAGATTGCATAGTTACATTTTCAAGATCAGGGTCAATGAAGATTTACTGTATTTAACTTTTTAAAATCATTAAAATACTAGATTGGAAAATAGATAATTGACTAAGGAAGTATGAATTAATAAAATTCCCATTAAAACCAAACCAAGCATAAAGAGCATGATCAAAAACAGGGTGGTAGAGTGCAAATTTTGTGTAATAACTCCCCATGGGACAGGGTTGGGTTTTAGCCGTCAAAAACTAGTTTTTGACGTGACATAGGTTTAAACCGTCAAAAAACCCCCAATACATTTTAAATACGCTAAAAGTAAAAAAAGAAGGCTGTTAATAATAGCAAGCTCCAGCATTGTTTTTGTTTAATTATAATGTTCCTTAATTTTAGTATACATTTAATTATATTAAATTCAATTCTATTAATTTATATACTTTTCTTTGTTTATGACTTAATTTTCAATTTTTTACGCGTAATTTCTTTCTGGTGTGGATTTTTTGCATATTTGGTTAACAAGCTTATTTATTTATTTTTAATAAACAAATATGCAGCATTAATTTATTTTTATATTTGGAGCAAATTCAGAACAATATAATGTAAAATAAGAATAAAATTTATTTTATAAATGGGAAAAGAATGAAGTACTGGTATAAAAAGATTAAAATATAAATAATTTAATCTTTTTATACAAATTTTTGTCTTGACTAATAATCATTTCTTACTGGTATAAATTTATCTTACTTAAGGAGTATCTCTTGAAATTAAGGACAAATGAATAATTCACCATATCACTAAAAAAGAAATAATTGCTTACCTTTCCAAATGATGAAATGAGTCTTGTTTTGTGTTTAATTCAAATTATGGAAACTTCAAAACATACAAATTTTGAAATTTGTACTTTTAATAATTACAGCATACATTTACTTATTTATTTATATTATTAATATTCTGGTTCAAAAGAACCACGTAACATACGGTAACACATCACTAATTTTGAGCATTTTTCCAAACCTAATCTATTTCTTATTTTGGAATGTATATGTCCAAAGTTTGAAAACATTCTTTCAATGGAGGCGGAACTGGCTGGACAAGAATGAAGAACAATCACCATTTTTACAAATTCAAAAAATGGACTATCCTTTTCTGTAATTCCATTAAGAATTCCTTTCCACCAAGTCACTGGATTAGTTAGTCTACCACTTTCACTAAAATACGATGCAGGAAATGGTAAATCACATGCTTCAAATGCAATTAAGAAAGGAAGACAATTAGGAAATTTTTCTGTTGCCCATAAACGAGCAGACTCAATTTGTACACTGTTTAATCCATCTCCTTGATATTTGGGATGAAGAAGATATGCTAAGAAATGAAAAGGTTCTAAAGATTGCAACATTCTTTTTTCCACAGTTTCAATGTGTGGCTGCAGAGATCCTTCCTTCATGAGACCAAGCCAAGCTGAACACGCATCAGCTAAAGTTGCACTATCCCGTTGAAGAACGTCTAGACAAACACTAATCGGTTTAAGTTGCATCAAGATATCTTTACATTGCTTATAAAGATTATAATTGTTGATCAGATTAGCAATATCTTTTTCAATTTTATCTACGTGATCTTCAACTATTTTTTGATAAAATGGTCTGTTTCTCAAAAACGTATTGATGCATACAAGCTGGCTGTTCCATCTTGTATCGCATTGTAATTGAGGCTTTATAGATTCTGGATACTCCTGAAGCCATCCTGCAGGTAAGTGATGATTCCGAAAGTACTTTTGAACTTTTATTACAGGTTTTATAATGGCATCTGGTGTAAGATCTTGGCCTAATAAATTTAGCCAGTGAGATGAGCAACCATAAAAAAAAAGATCTTTGGTACTCTCTTCCAATTGAAGTAATTTTCTTGTTTTTTCCATCACTTTTGCATTATCGGTCACAAGAGCTTTTACATCACAACCAAATTTGATTTTGGCTTTATTGATTGCATTTTCAATGATTTCCTTATGATATTCAGCATTTTTTACATTTGTGCCACTGTCAACAGCATCAAGAAAGACAGTTTTACCTGAGACATGCAAACTGGATGCAATGACTGGGTCATTATGGATGTTACTCCATCCATCTTCAATTAATGTAACATTTTTTCCTTCAAGACTTTTCTTTGTTTCTTCTTCTACTTCAGCAACAACCTCATCAAGAAGTGTACCAGCTAAAGCTTTTCTACTAGGAACACGATAGCCTGGTCGCAATGCAGAGACTAAGTCTTGGGAAGTTGTATGTTCCACAACACTGAATGGAATATTGTTGGCATAAAAAAATTTTGCCACTAACAAATCCAATTTTTGAGCTGAAGAACCACTTGTTTTTACAACGAAAGAATACAATTTGAATTTTTTGGCTTGGGTTTCAGGTACTACTAGGTCTGATTCTGATCCAGACACATAATTAATGTCAGGATCTGAGTCTCTGTTTTTCAAACACTGAGATAAATGGTTTTTCATCCTTTCAATATGATTGGAACGTACATTTCCACAGTATTTGCATTTTACACATACCTTTTGATCTCTTTCAACTTTATGGAAATGCTGCCAAACAGGATCAATTGGCCTTCCACCACGATTCATTTTTAAATTTGGAAATCAGGTGCTCCTAAAACACACACTATTTACAGCAGACTTAAATTTCAACTGTCCTGTCCTAAAATCATTCAGCTCATCAATTAATAAGCTATCTGTTATCTAAGTATATCTAAGCTATCTAAACTTAATAAATAATACTGAGGGGAAACAAATCTTCTTACAAGGAATCTTGAATGGACCAATCAACTTAAAGCAGGTGTTGTAAAACAACCAATCACTGAGTAGGTGGGAGAAATGGGAGATTGGAGTGGAAAGGAAACATTGTGACACAAAAACTTTAAAATGAAATAACTTTTGATCTAATATTCAGATTGTAAAAATAAAAACAGATTTGGAATCCTTGCAGCAAAATGCATAAATAGACACCAAATATTAAAGCATTTCGCTAAGAAATAAAAAAGATATTAAAAATACATCAAATTAAGCAAGGTAATTAGTTAAAATTTGAACTAAAACTTAATAAATTTGATGAATTTTTATGAAATTGCAAAAATGGAAGTTAATTAAAAGGAAAATAAATCAAAATTTTAATAATTAAATAAAAATTAAATAAATTAGAAAAATACCAATTTTTAAGAACAACTTGAGAAAATGAGAACAGAAACTTAATAAATTTAATTAATTCTTATGAATCACAAAACAGAAGTTAATTTAAGGGAAAATAAAATATAATTTTAATAATTACTCAAAATTTGATCAATTAAGAAAATGTTAAAGTTTGAGAATACATAAAACAAAACAATTTTCTACCATTCCAAAACCAAAATTGAGAACAACTGATCTAACAAAAATGTCATAACAGTTGTGATTAAATAAACTTATACCTGTACACTTCTCTACACCTGACACCTTTTTCTTGGAACAGATAAAGAGTAGAAGAGATAAACCAGTTCTATTTCTTTTCCCTTCCCTTTCTTAAGCCACCCTATTAACAAGAATACACGGACGAAATTAAGAAAAGCTGTTTTAGTGTCAATATTTCTTGGTACCGGTAGGAAAGCATCTTTGAATATGCCCTATTCTGGGGAAAGTACATACCTTCATTAGATTTCAATTGTGATGGATTACTTTCTGCATCTATCCATAAAAAAGTTTAAAAATCTAAATTTATTTCTGCAAAATATTAGATTAAACCTACACAATTTTAATTACTACAAATATAATTAAGGATTTATTAACTGTACATCATTGCTGAAACTAATGAAAAGTATGCATTCACAATAAAATGATTGATTAAATAAGTGTTTGACAATTTCTATTAAAAAAATTCTCACATTATAGTCTATTATCAGTTCACGTTCGCAATTCTTGAGATACATTCTACAAATAGAATGTATCTCAAGAACGCACTGGTAGGGCAAAGGAAATGATGGGTTTTATGTTTTATGACTTAATAAAACCCCTCCTACAGCATCAGAAAACAGAAACCCATGTTTGTACGCTTAAAAAACAATTCTTATGAATTAAATCACTCTCAGGCATAGATTCTGGCTGTGCTACAGCAAGAATATATTTTATTGTTGTAGTTTATACTCAGTAGTTTTAATGCATTTATGTTGCTTTATTTAAGATTTATTAATTAAAGTCTATCCAATTCTGCTAAATCATTTCTTTGATAATTTTTTATTACAAATTAGGTTTTTGACGTTTTTGACAGAGAGGTTTTTTACAAGCCGGTTTAAACCATGGTTAAAACCGTCGCATGTCAAAAACCTGCCAACCCTGCCATGGGACAAGGGGAGTTATACCTTACAAGTTTTTTTGCTGTTTCTATCAAAACCATCGAAACAGAAGGAAGTAATGAGAAATTATGGGGCAGTGGTAGAGTGTTTGGCTTGAGTAAGGAAGGTGCTGCATTCAAGTCTTTGCAAGGTCTTTTTTTTTTAATTAATTTTTTATTTCAAGTGAAAAAATTTGTTTAAATTTCTAATTAAATTATTAGAAAGAAAAATATTTATTATATTAAAAATTGAGAAAATATTTATTGAGATTTTTTTTTTCTTTTAATGAATGTACCAATCAATAAAACATTAAACAGGAATTAAAAAATGTATTTATTTAATTATAAAGAAGAAAATCATGTTTAAAGTTATGAACTTAGTTTCTAATTTATAATGACTATGATTTCAACTAGAAAATTCATGAAAACACAAGCATTTTTCACAAAGAGCGTAAGGTATGAAAAGAAAATTGATCAAAATTACTTGCATTATAATCTTGTTCTCCATCAAATATTGTTGTCATGAACCTTTTGGAAAAAATTTGGCTTTTTGTTGAGATAAGTAGATTTGTGAAATTCATAACTCATATTTTGAAATTTTTGAGATATAAACTGATTGTAAATTAGTGAAATAATTTTGAGAAAATTCGTTCTTGTGCTCAGTTTTATTCTCAGTTCCTCGAAAAGCATGAAATTTGGCACTTGTTTAATAAAATATTTGAAACAAAAGTTAAATGTGATGCCAAATAGTTGAGAAATAGCTCTTATCCATTCAGGAATTTTTATACAAAAAATTACATGAATAATAACACAAGTAAGAGTAGATGATTAACTCTTTCTATTAGTGGCATCAATGAAAAATACTAATTAAAAATTTATAGAAACACTACTACAAATCATTTAACGAAATTTTATCTAAATATAACATAAAGTTATTTCTTCTTAAATTATTCATTTATTTTAGTTGAGAAAAATTAAAATGTTTTTTCAGTTTTGTGGGAAACAACCACATGACTTTCATTACCCATTATTAGACATATTATATGCATTTTTTAGTCACAAACGACATGAAATTAACCTAACGAAGTAGAAACCTAGATTTTTTCCAGTTGGAGAAACTTGATACAGGTGTAAAGGCATGTAAAAGAAAGTTTGCATAGCGAGTTAAAAAATAAGAAAAAAAAAATTTGGTAGAGTTATTGTTTGAAACACCAATTTCTGAGATCTAAAACTGACCTACATAAGCAGGATGACTGTTAATTTTCCTGTAATAATTACATAATACATGAGAAAGGGCATTTAAAATGGATTATGTAAAAATTTTTGAGAAAATCGTTAAAGCTGTTTTGAGATACCAACTTTTACTAAAACTTGGCATACAGTTATTGACCGGAGAACAATAATTATATACAAAAGGATATTTAAAAAGAAGTTAATATGATGAGTTTGAAAAAAAATCTGTACAGTCATTTTTAAAGGAATGAACTTGCAAGAACTGAAATTGAGCTATTTATACAGGATTTATATATATCAATTTTCCTGAACTAACCAACTATATCATTCGAAAGGACATCTAATAGAGTATTTATATAGCAACTTTGAAGAAAGTCGTTAGAGCCGTTTTCAAGATATGGACTTACAGTTCCACTTCCGTTTTTCCAATTTTCACCAAAATTTGGGAAATTCACCTGTACACCAGACCTGTCTCAATTCTGAAGTTTTGTAGTTCTATTTTTATTAGTTTCAAAGATATGATGGCCAGAAAATTCCCCACATACATACACACTGACCAGTTGTCAAAAACTACTTTTTTGGACTCAGGAGACCTTAAAAAGGGTAAATCAGGTGAAAAGTTTTCATCTGATGTCGAATTTTTTGACTGAATACAGTATTTCCATTACCTATGGTAGTAGGTTAATGGAAGTAAAAATAGGTAATGGAAGTTGTGTGGTTGTTTCACACCAAATTTTTCTTTTTCTAATGTTTAAGTTAAAAACTTATTGTATTTAAATAAAATCTTCACTGTGAATTTTGTTAATTGTATATGAACAGAAGATGACAAATTTCATACAAAACATTATTATTCCATTGGTAGTTAGTTATATTTTCACTTATTTCTTAAAAAATTCATTTCAAATAACTATTTGCCTTCTTGAGATTTCCTTTTAAATATTTTCAGCCACATTATAACTAAACAGAGTTACCGTGTTCCATTAGATCATTGTTTATTCAATTTAATCTTGATTGATATAAGCAGAAGAACAAAATAAGTCATTAATGTTATTTAGTTTCATGTTAAAGTTATTGAATGAAGTTTCTGGCAAATGTGATTTAATAGAAAGGCAGCCACATACTAAAGTGAGAGAAAAGTTTCTGGGATATTATCTAATTACAGTAGACTCCCAAAATTCTGCACTCCTAAAATCCGTACATCAGAACCTATGTAAATAATAAAATTTATAGTAAGGTTTTGAAGGAAGAAAAATCAAGATAAAACTTATTTTACCAGTAATATTTTAGAAACTAAATCTAATGCAATAAGAAAAGTTAATTTAAATGCAAGATCCGTCTTGGAGATAAGTACCTAAATTATTTTAACCCATCAGTATTTCTGTCTGAACAAAAAATAATTTCATAGACTGAAAAATAAATAAATAAATCATATGTTTTTACCTATAATTGTAAACTGTAATAAAAATTGTAAATTTATAATATAAGTTATTATTGTATCAGATATTTATATACTTAAATTTTGTATTTTGCTTTATGGAACAAATTTTTCATTTATTAAGTGAAAAGAAATATATAAAATTTTATATGTATGTTCTTTATTATACTTATACTCTGTACTTGTCTTTATTTATTTAATTTATTTTTTAATATTTCATATATGATGTATACTTACCTTACTTATTTTATGTATTCACTATCATTTTTAATGTGTTATAGCATTAAAATTTTAATTTAAAAATGCAGACAAAATATACCTAAAATCTGCAAAATTCTAAAATCCATGCAGTTCCTGGTCCTAATCTGGGAGTGTACTATATAATTATACTACTGAATTCTGTATTTTTGTGCACTGTATTTTGGGTATAATATTTAAAATCTTTTTCATTTAGCATGTTTCATCTTGAATTCGATGGCAAATTCAGTGGTATTGCAGTGCATTATATCAAAACTTTGAGTTTTAATTGTATGCTATTTTTGGTCTCGTCATTATTTTTGTTATTATTATTATTATACAGTGAACTCTCGTTAAGACGGTATCGTTTAAGATGGATTTCTCGTTATTACGTACAGACACAGAATCCCCGGCTAAGACCTATAGTAATTGTATGTAATAAACATCGCTTTATACGTACAATCCATTTGTTAAGATGGACATTTTTTCCCCCTCAAAGCTTACTTTCTTTGAAAAAGAGTCAGTTCCCAAAATCTTTTCAAATTCAAATTCAAGTTTTTTTTTTTTTAACATGAAAAGGTGCAATAATAAAAAGGCTAATCGCTTTCACTCTGCTTTATTGCACTGTGGAAGGTAAACAAAATTGAAAAAAACAAACCAAGATAACTTCTTTATTTAAATCAAATTGGAGTGTAAAGGTTGATATTTTTTTTATTTATTACCAACTATGTGAAAAATACCTGAGCCGGGAATTGAACCAGGGCACCTCCGCTTTGATTCCTGGCTCTGGTATTTTTCACATAGTTGGTAATAAATAAAAAAATATCAACCTTTACGCTCCAATTTGATTTAAATAAATATTCACGGTTGATGAATTCATGAATAAAAATTTTTAAATTAAGATAACTTCTTTTTTCTTTTTAAGATTGACTAACTAACTATTATGTACTATCACCCTTTTTTTCTTTATGTACAACATCAAGTTGTACTATATGAAGAAAAGAAGTTTAGTAAGTAAGTAATGTTTTTCCTGCGTTTATATTTATAGCGAATAAAAGGGTTTGGGGAAAAAAATTTTCATTCGTATTCTACTGTGTATGTGTACATAATAGAAATTTTAGAGTTCATATAGAACTTCAGTTTATGAACTCCTGTTATAATGGACTCTCGTTAATATGGACAAAATCTGCTGGCCCTTGATTGTCCGTTTTAACGAGAGTTCGCTGTAATTATAGTTTATGAAAATTGCTCTGCATGACAGTCTCAGTGATGAAACTTTTCAGGGGCTCTACCCCTGAATTCAGGGTTTTGAATTTTTTTTACTATTTTTGAATTTTATGTTAAAATACTTTGTTTTTACTGAAATTTCTCATTTTGAATGTTTAATTTGCCTTATAAAGCATTATGAATGCAAGTATCACTTAATATAGGTAGCCTAGCCATATGATATATCATTAATAAATCTCCCCTATCTGCATGCAAGAAACAGTTTTCAGGGTTTTTGCAAGCTAGTTAGTTTCACCCCTGTAGTCTTCAATGTCAATTTTTAAACATAGCTAGAATTTATAAATCCTATTGCTGATAGGTATGTTTTTATTCAGGGTTCCCACTTACTTGAAAAGTCAAAGAGATATAAAATGTGCTTGCAAATTTGTTTCCTCAAAAGGTTAGGTATGTTATAATTTAGTGCCTGCCCAATGCCTTTTTTATGTTTTTAGCAGGTTCCATGAAGTTTTCAAGTTACAAAAATTTATATATAAATAATTATTGTGATTGTCTATTTTTGAGTAAATTAAATAGAACAAAACTTGAAAATTACTAATCTTTGAAAACACATATTAATACATACTTAACAAATTAAATACCTTTACTTTGCTTCGTTACTCATGGCAGGAAGCTTTTTCGCTGGAGGATCCTCTGCGTCGTCGGTGCCTCCCGTTTGCAGTGGACGGCGACTGTTTGTTTCTTGATCTTGACTTTCACTCTTGAGAAGATGGCGCCATACTCTGTTGATCTCAGCTGATTCGTGGTCGTTTATGACGTTGCAGCCATGTGCAATTTCAATACTTTCTCAACAATACGCATAATTCTGGTTGTTGTAATTTGCGATTTTTGGTAGTTTGCTAAAATCTATATCAGTATTATTTTCTTGGTGACATCTAGCAAGGGCCGTAGTATTTCTATTGTATTTCACGTCATTTTGGTGTTCTTTAATTTTAGTTTTTATCTTTCTTTTAGTTACTCCTACGTAATAATAATCTGCATTGTTTTGGTTTTTAAGTGGAATTTTATATATGCCTGCTGTTTTGATAGGGGAAATTTGATCTTTGTCACTTCTTATTAATTGAAAGATACTGGGTTTGGGTTTTATTGGAATGTTTAAATTTAATTTGTTGGCGGAATTTTTAATTTTATTTGATGTACCTTGATTATATAGTATTGAGAAAATGAATTTTTTTTTTTTTTTTTTTTTTGAGGGGGGGGGGGGGGGGGGTTCTGTCTATTAGGAATTTTATTTAGTTGTTTAATTCTTTTTTTGAAAAGTTTTTCTATGAGTTTTTTAGGGTATCCTGCTTTGGTGGTTAGTTTACTAATGAATTTTAATTCTTTATTTAAGTCAGATTTGTTAGAACATATTTTATTAACTGGGCTATCCTAATTTGTTCTAACAAACCTGACTTAAATAAAGAATTAAAATTCATTAGTAAACTAACCACCGAAGCAGGATACCCTAAAAAACTCATAGAAAAACTTTTTAAAAAAATAATTAAACAACTAAATAAAATTCCTAATAGACAGAACCCCCCCCCTCCTCAAAAAAAAAAAAAAAAAATCATTTTCTCAATACTATATAATCGAGGTACATCAAATAAAATTAAAAATGCCGCCAGCAAATTAAATTTAAACATTCCAATAAAACCCAACCCCAGTATCTTTCAATGAATAAGAAGTGACGAAGATCAAATTTTCCCTATCGAAACAGCAGGCATATAAAAAATTCCACTTAAAAACCAAAACAATGCAGATTATTATTACGTAGGAGTAACTAAAAGAAAGATAAAAACTAGAATTAAAGAACACCAAAACTATGTCAAATACAATAGAAATACTACGGCCCTTTCCAGATGTTACCAAGAAAATAACATTGATATAGATTTCAGCAAAGTAGCAAAAATCGCAAATTACAACAACCAGAATTACACGTATTTTAGAGAAAGTATTGAAATTGCACATGACCGCAATAAACCATCATAAACGACCACGAACCAGCTGAGATCGACAGAGTATGGTGCCATCTTCTCAGGAGTGAAAGTCAAGTTCAAGAAACAAACAGTCGCCGTCCACTGCAAGCGGGAGCGACGATGTGGAGGATCCTCCAGCAAAAAAGCTTTCTGCCATGAGTAACGAAGCAAAATAAAGGTATTTAATTTATTAAGTATATAATATACTTCATTTTTAAAACATATTAATATTTTAAATAAAATTTCAGATTTCTAGTACTTGATATTTATTTTATTTGTTATGCATATCATTCTTGTATGAAGTAGTAGTATTATTATGGCTAAGGGTTATCATTGTTTAAGCACTGTTTGAAATTTGTCTCTCATATTTTTTGGAAAATAAGCATGTCATGTTTTTAGCTTTTACTAAAGCAAGGGTAGAAACTAAGAAAATTAAATCACTGTTCTGCAGGACCAGACATTTAAAAATTTTACTGGTTCATACACATTTTCCCAGGTTCATTCATTCAGTTAGATTTCTAAAAATACTTACAAATTTATAAGAAAAAATAAATTTACATTATAAATATGATAATTGAATATATTCAGTATAATTAAAAAATACAAATGCAGTCATATAAAGCAAAAATGTTTGTTTTAATTTTTAAGTGTGTTAAATGTCATGTATTTACCATATATAAAGTACTTTATATTAAATATTAAAAGTAAAAAGAAAAGTTATTAAAGTGAAATTAAATGAAAAGTTACAGAGAATATGTAATATTAATAAATGTAATGAAGTACACTTACAAAAAGTATAACATACTATATTGTATGAAAGATTCATAGGCAATTTTTGAAAAAATATAAAACTAAAAAGCTTTACTGGTCTGGTGGACCACTATAATTTATATTTTGCTGGTCTGTTGAATGTTTTTGTGGTCCCAAACCAATGGAACACTTAATTTCAAGCCCTGTAAACCATTAAAAATTATTTGATCTTCTCCAAAAGAAAATGTAATTTTTAAATATTTTTTGCCACTATGGATGATATAGCATCAAGGTTGCCACACTACCTGGAGAACCTGGAATAGTCAGAGAATTTGAAAATTGACTTTGAAAGTCAGGGAAAAGTCAGGGGATTTGAATATTTTAGCCAGAATCTGGAAAAATCAGGGAATTTCATACAATGATTGCCAAAAAAAAACGAATTTTTCCTCCAACATAGAGTCATTTTTCTTGTTTTTTTCTTAGCTTCCGCCATTTTTTAAAAACAAGACCTCTTAGAAAGACCCCCGCATGGAGGGAAATCTTTCCTTAGGTCAAAGTAATATGTAACTTTTGTGTTTTCAAGTCGTACCATAATTATTTTGCCCTCAATACAATCAATGAACAATATATGGCTGGGCTGGAATTTTCTTAGAACACGTCTGGAAAACCTTGAAAAGTCAGGGAATTTTATTGTGCTATTTGAGTGGCAACCCTGTAGCATTTGCTTTTAGTATAATTAAATCTAGGTATGCATCTCATTTAAAAGCTATAAAAATGCAAACATAGACAAAAATACCATTTTTATGTTTGGTTAGGGAAAGTGAGTGAAAGATTCAAGTGGCAATCCTGTGACTTTGGATGATTAAGTAGCATGGGGTGCTTATAGGTGCAAGTTGCTAATAGTTTATGCAAGCTTTTAATAGTTTGATTCTAGTTATTTAACTATAATCAGTTATTATTTTTTTAATGAAAAATATATTGTTTTTTATCTCTTTGTTAGCTAAGTTATTAAACATGTTTTTAATACTTTTTATTATTTTTATTTTAGAGCTACAACAGTTTAGTTCAAGGCAAAATGAATATTTCTTGATGCTTGTGTGTTCTATTTAATCCACGGTATCAAGTAATAGTCATTTAGCTAACATTGAAAGTATGAAGATGGCGCCTGAAAACTGTCCAGCATTCTCAAGTGAGAATTCTCTGCCTATTGTTTTTGCAAATGTTACATCCATCGGGGAACAGAAGTTGGGCCTATGATAAATTTACTTTATAAACATAGTCCATATATGCCTATACTGAATTATTCATTATATTACTCATTTAAATAAATAAATATATATATTTTTTCTATGAATAAACTGGTGCGAAATGAAGGTGGGGCTAGAAATACTCTGGAATAAATTAAAATGTTGGCATCTATGATATATATATTCTAATAATAGCAGTTTTTTTTTTTTTTTTTTTTTTTTTTCCCATTAAAAATCTCGAAATTAAAGAAATAAAGAAAAATTAATGTATCATATTTAGAGGAACAGTTTTCTTCAATGTGAAGTGACTCTTAACTACAATTTCTAGTTATTTAACTATAATCAGTTACTATTTTTTTAATGAAAAATATATTGTTTTTTTTATCTCTTTGTTAGCTAAGTTATTAAACATGTTTTTAATACTTTTTATTATTTTTATCTTAGAGCTACAGCAGTTTAGTTCAAGGCAAAATGAATATTTCTTGATGCTTGTGTGTTCTATTTAATCCACGGTATCAAGTAATAGTCATTTAGCTGACATTGAAAGTATGAAGATGGTGCCTGAAAACTATCCAGTATTCTCAAGTGAGAATTCTCTGCCTTATTGTTTTGGCAAATGTTACATCCATTGGAACAGAAGTTGGGCCTATGATAAATTTACTTTATAAACATAGTCCATATATGCCTGTACTGAATTATTCATTATGTTACTCATTTAAATAAATATATATGTATAAACATAGATAAGATGCCAACATTTTAATTGATTCCAGAGTATTTTTAGCCCTGCCATTATTTCATACCACTTAATTTTTAAAAGTATTTTTTTTTAATTTCATCGAAGTTATGCATTGGAGAATTTTTTTCTGTAAATAAACTGGTGCGAAATAAAGGTGGGGCTAAAAATACTGTGGAATAAATTAAAATGTTGGCATCTATGATATATATATTCTAATAATAGCAGTTTTTTTTTTTTCATTAAAAATCTCCAAATTAAATAAATAAAGAAAAATTAATGTATCATATTTAGAGGAACAGTTTTCTTCAATGTGAAGTGATTCTTAACTACAAAATTCATTGTTTATGTCTGAGAGGCTGTACATTATATGGAAAATAACATTATATAGAATTGTGTTTTAAAAATCTGTTACTTTGTTATCAATATGTTTGTTTTTATTTTTATAATAATTATTTATAATGAATGGCACAGTTGATGTAATTTATTTCTTTGTAAAAAAAAAGAAAAAAAAAAATATTAAATAAATAAATAAATAAATAAATAAATAAAAATAATTGTTGAAATAATAGTCTGTAATTTCTTATTTCATTAACTTTTATTCCTAATTATTTTAATCTCTTTTATTTGAGAGTATTAATTTTTGAAGAGTGTATATCCATCAGACTTACCATTTGTCCTTTTTTATGTAATCTTGTGTGATTACCATTGCTTCATATTTTACAGATAACTCATTAAAAAAAAATGAAATTTTCTGAATTCAGTTTCTCTCTCTCTGTCCCCCCCTCCCCCCCTCTTCTTTGACCATGTTACCTTTTTATCTTAGTTTTTTTTTAAATACTATATGTTTAAATATTTTATTTTGTAATGTAAGCTTAAAGGTCTGATTTTATTTTCCATTGAGAAAAGAATACATTAAAATTTATTTTTCATAAAATTTTTTTCACTAAGCTAAAAAGCAACAAGTTCAAGAGTTTAAAAAAAAAAAAAAAGAATGTGGATTTGTAAAATAGTAATTCTCTACGCAATGAAAGAAAGTTCTAAATAAACAAATTGACTTCATCGGCATTTTGTAATAATAATAACATTTCATTCAGCCAATAAAATTTTAACAATATAGATAAGGATTTCAATAAATGATCGCCATAAGGTTCTAATCCAGGGCCCAAAATTTCAACTCAGATTACACTCGCCGAAAAAAAAGTTTTACTCGCCACAAAATAGAGTTGTCATTTTTTTTTTTTTTTTTTTCTTTCTTTTTTACAAATCCCCCCCCCTCTAAGTATTTGAAATGCTTTTACAAATATGCTTAAAATTATCATCATGTCTCATAATCATCTATAATTAAAAATCATTATAATGTATTGTATTTGAGATTTGAAAAAGATTAAAATATCTAATAAGATAAATGCAAAGAATCATTAAAGAAAAAGAAATCATCTTTTTCAAACAATATCCTGTGAAAATCTTTTTATTATGAAAGATTAAGCTTCCTTATTTACCTAATTATTTAACTTTTTATATCAGAAATGTCTTTTTCGTCCATTTTATTTTTGAAATCAGATGGAATTTCATCACGTATAACTTACTCATTGTTGTCATTTGAAATAGCCATTTCGGAATAACTTTCTCCATAAAATTGTTGCTTACATGCTTACAAATCATTACAAGCGCCTTGGTGTTTCAGTAAAAAACTGGAAAATGTGAACTGTTATCTGATCATTATTTAACAAAATAAACATAGACAGTATCTTTAAAAGGACTTGGGTTCATTTTCATGCGCCAATATCGCATAGGCAAATTTTCACATTTCTCTTCTCTCGGATAGAGAGCGACGAGTAAGAGGCTCTGCTCGTCTATTCTCACTCTGATTGGAGAAATCACAGTGGGAGAAACTAAACTGCCGAAGAGATTAGAGCTTTTATGCATGCACTAAACTTTTTTTCTTTCCCAAGTTGGGGTTAAATATGAGGATATAAGATGGCAAGATTTTGCCATATTTAAATCTATAAAAAGAATGTTTTCTGTCACTGTATAGTGTAAGAATTCTATCTATAACTAGACAAAATTTTTACTCGCCACAGTAAAAATTCCACTCGCCAATGGCGAGCTGGCGAGCAGAAATTTCGTGCCCTGTTCTAATCCATTCTAAATATTTTGACCCATCTTATATCAGAATAAAGTTGGTACATTACATACATTATATAAACTATTAAAAAGCCAAAAATGCATATGACTGAAAATTCATTGTAAGAAATCCCCCTCTATGATAATATGAAATACTATGATATAATTTTTTTTATATTTTTATTAAATATAGTAGCCATTGCTTATTAAAATCACATTCATCTTGAGCCAGAGTGATTTTATTAAGCAGCTGATTTTTATATTCAGTGAACATTCTTGCACTCATGAAAAAAGGTATTTCCTTGAATTTGGAAAGAAATTTCAAAAGGTTATGAGTAATGAAATTAATAAACATTATTACGGTAGAGCCGCAGTTATCCGAGCCCCGATTAACTCAGTTCTGGGTTAACCGAAGTAATCCCGAAAAGCCCACGCCCTGGAGTAAGTGCGGCTTTTGACAACTTGTGTAGATAACTTTGACAAATTTTACTATACAGCACTGTATTTTATAATTTATATACACCCCGTGACAAAAAGATAGGTACAAAGGGCTTTTTCTTTGATAGTTCATAAAATAACATTATCTAAATTTTGCTTATCATTTATTATTATCATAAAATAACACTATTCCCAGACTATTTTTTGTTTTAAGACTAATTTAGGAAAATTTTAAGACTAAAATTTTTCTAATTTAAGACTACACACCGTGACGAAAAAATAGGAACTAAGGCTTTTTTTTTTAATTTTTGAATATGAATATTTTGAATATGATTCAAATATTTAATATGTTTTTGATATGATAATATTTTGGTATGATAATAAATGATCAGCACAATTTAGGTAATGTTATTTTATGAAAAATTAAAAAAAACCCTTTGTTCCTATCTTTTTGTCATGGAGTGTAGTCGTAAAATAGAAAAATTTTAGTCTTAAAACTTTTCTAAATTGGTCTTTAAACAAAAATCAGTCCGTGAATAGTGTTATTTTATGATAATAATAAATGATAAGCACAATTTAGATAATGTTATTTTATGAAAAATCAAAGAAAAAACCCTTTGTACCTATCTTTTTGTCGCGGGGTGTATGTATGTATAGCATTGCATTTTTAATTGACTACATTTAAATACAATAGAGCCCCGATTATCCGAGTTCTGGGTTAATTGCAATAACCCAGAACATAGTCCCCAAAGGTAGTCCTCAAAAGGTCATGCACAGAGGAGCATGACTTTTAACAAATGGCATGGATATTTTTGATAAATTTTACTGCACATCACTGTATTTTGTAATTTATATAAGTATGTATTGTTTAAAATATTTAAAAATCATTACGTCTCGTAGTTAAATTAAATTTTAATCACATTAAAAACTGAGACAGATAAAATACACTAAAAATATATATTTTAAAATATTAAAAGCACAATACACAAATTTAAACATTTCGAGCCTTTTACAGGCTCCTCATCAGTAAAAAACATCAAATGTAAATGTTGAGATGAACATCAGACTTTCATTAAGTGAGTACAACGTATTCATCAGGAACTGCGCATGCCTCATTAAGTGGCGAAAAATGTTGATTTGTGTACCAGCCCTCCAGGAAAATTCATGAGTGATAATTTAAACAATTAGACAGGATTATTTTAGTACTGTTAAAATCAGGTAAATGGTCAGTTTTTATGGCATGCTGTACTATTTTCGAACGTATATCACGGTTTTTGAAATTTGTTTTATGTTCCTTAATTCGAGTGTGAAGAGAACGGCCTGTTTGACCAATGTAAACCGAACTACAAGATTTAAAAGGGATATTATAAATAACACCTGTACGGGAAAAGAGGGAGATAAGTTTTAAAATGAGAAAGGAAATTACGAATTAGAAATTGTGGTTTATAGGAAACAGATAAATTAACTGTGCGTAAAACTTTGGCAATAGATTCAGAAATATTTTTATAGTAAGGAATAGCTGAAAAAACAGCCAAGTTAAAAATAATTAAAGATGAAAAAAGATTTCCCAAGAGCGCATCCAAGAGGCAGTATATTGGTTAAGGTAAATTTATTAAATATTCCAAAGCATCTAATTTCACACGTGACCATAGATGGGATAACAGTACGAAGCTTACAGCAAGGAGTGGGGAAAGAGTAGCGGAACAACACCAGGCCACAAACCCTAACCTTTCTTCAGTTCTTACATGATCGACAGTCAATGCAAAAGTGTCCTTCAAAACTGGAGCAAAAAAGTCCACATTAGTTGATATAAGCGAGGCTCTACTGTATGTAATATTTGTATTATTTTACTTCACTGACTACATTTTCACCGGTTTTAAATTTTGTATAATAGCCTATGTAGACTAAAGTGGGAAAAAAAAGATAGGGGGAACTCAAGCAATCTGCACAGATTATAAACTGCTTTCTAATATTATGATATTTGATTATAAAGAAAGGAAATCTGTGTATAACGACAAAAATTTCTATGGTAAATGAAATGCTTTATTTAACGAATTTTTAGCAGTCAAAGCACCAAACTTGGCCTATATAAAGATTAATTCATTATACTTATTGTTACAAATATTAGTAAAAGAAGTTTTTTAGCAGCAGAAGTGTATATATAATGAAGCAAAGTTTTAGCTTTTGTATCTTTTTGTATGCATAAATAAGAATTCTTTTATGTTAAAACATGTACAAAGTTTTTGAAAAATATTTGATTTCAACTAATAATTAACTATGGATCATTAAAATATTTTCCAATTACCCAAGGACTGACTCACGAAAGTAGGGGGCTAGGATGAAATCATTAATTGGGGTTCCCTTTCTATCGTACAATGTACAATGTGAATTTTAAATGCATGTAAAATGGTTTTTTTTTTATTTTAGGGGGGGTGGGAGGTGGATTCTATAAATAGGGAATCGGGTACTTTTCCCATTTGCCCCATGAGAAATGTACACATTGAAGATTATTTTTAACCAAGTATTGTGAAAGAAAAAAAAAAAAATAGTAATAATGATGAAAGAAAAAAAAAAATAGTAATAATGATGAAAGAAAAAAAAAATAGTAATAATGAACCTAGATAAAAATTTGTGTGTATTCAAACATATTGTATCCCCTCTGGGAGTGAAAATTTTCATTTTTGAGTATTTTTCGAAAGAACATGTGAATACCTTTAAAAGAAATGACTGAACCATAAGTATGAGATAACTTAAAACAAAGTTATCATTTTTTAAAATTCCCCCTCCCTCTAAATAAATAAATGCTTAATTAAGATATTGGCTAAAGGGCACAAAATATGGCTTTATTGAATCAAGTCTATAAAGTATTTTCTGATTGAAATAACTTCTGATAGCATAAATTTTTAGATAAAATTGTTTATCCTTCAAAATGAACCACTGATAATTGACTGGGAAACAAAATGGTAGAATTAAAAAAAGATCTTAGAAATAAAATTGTTTAATAATCTTTTAGTATAGCTTTAGTAAAAAGGTATAAAACAAGAATATGATGGGGACCAGTGTTGCCAATTTTAGGGACTTTTTTATTCACCATCTACCAGTGGCGGATCCAGAACTTGACTTTTGGGGGGGGGGGGGGGGGCTAAGATTTTTCGAAGTGTTATTCTCGACCAATAAAAAATGTACAATTGCAATATTCAATTGTTAATGTCAGTGTTTTTTTTTGGGGGGGGGCTAAATCCGCCACTGCCATCTACCATTAAATTAAATTTTAATTGTAACAGTTGCCTAATGACTTTGAATATTAATCATCTATTGTGCATATCAAATATCACTCCTCAGAATCCCCCCCCCTCTAAGTATTTGAAATGCTTTTACAAATATGCTTAAAATTATCATCATGTCTCATAATCATCTATAATTAAAAATCATTATAATGTATTGTATTTGAGATTTGAAAAAGATTAAAATATCTAATAAGATAAATGCAAAGAATCATTAAAGAAAAAGAAATCATCTTTTTCAAACAATATCCTGTGAAAATCTTTTTATTATGAAAGATTAAGCTTCCTTATTTACCTAAATATTTAACTTTTTATATCAGAAATGTCTTTTTCGTCCATTTTATTTTTGAAATCAGATGGAATTTCATCACGTATAACTTACTCATTGTTGTCATTTGAAATAGCCATTTCGGAATAACTTTCTCCATAAAATTGTTGCTTACATGCTTACAAATCATTACAAGCGCCTTGGTGTTTCAGTAAAAAACTGGAAAATGTGAACTGTTATCTGATCATTATTTAACAAAATAAACATAGACAGTATCTTTAAAAGGACTTGGGTTCATTTTCATGCGCCAATATCGCATAGGCAAATTTTCACATTTCTCTTCTCTCGGATAGAGAGCGACGAGTAAGAGGCTCTGCTCGTCTATTCTCACTCTGATTGGAGAAATCACAGTGGGAGAAACTAAACTGCCGAAGAGATTAGAGCTTTTATGCATGCACTAAACTTTTTTTCTTTCCCAAGTTGGGGTTAAATATGAGGATATAAGATGGCAAGATTTTGCCATATTTAAATCTATAAAAAGAATGTTTTCTGTCACTGTATAGTGTAAGAATTCTATCTATAACTAGACAAAATTTTTACTCGCCACAGTAAAAATTCCACTCGCCAATGGCGAGCTGGCGAGCAGAAATTTCGTGCCCTGTTCTAATCCATTCTAAATATTTTGACCCATCTTATATCAGAATAAAGTTGGTACATTACATACATTATATAAACTATTAAAAAGCCAAAAATGCATATGACTGAAAATTCATTGTAAGAAATCCCCCTCTATGATAATATGAAATACTATGATATAATTTTTTTTATATTTTTATTAAATATAGTAGCCATTGCTTATTAAAATCACATTCATCTTGAGCCAGAGTGATTTTATTAAGCAGCTGATTTTTATATTCAGTGAACATTCTTGCACTCATGAAAAAAGGTATTTCCTTGAATTTGGAAAGAAATTTCAAAAGGTTATGAGTAATGAAATTAATAAACATTATTACGGTAGAGCCGCAGTTATCCGAGCCCCGATTAACTCAGTTCTGGGTTAACCGAAGTAATCCCGAAAAGCCCACGCCCTGGAGTAAGTGCGGCTTTTGACAACTTGTGTAGATAACTTTGACAAATTTTACTATACAGCACTGTATTTTATAATTTATATACACCCCGTGACAAAAAGATAGGTACAAAGGGCTTTTTCTTTGATAGTTCATAAAATAACATTATCTAAATTTTGCTTATCATTTATTATTATCATAAAATAACACTATTCCCAGACTATTTTTTGTTTTAAGACTAATTTAGGAAAATTTTAAGACTAAAATTTTTCTAATTTAAGACTACACACCGTGACGAAAAAATAGGAACTAAGGCTTTTTTTTTTAATTTTTGAATATGAATATTTTGAATATGATTCAAATATTTAATATGTTTTTGATATGATAATATTTTGGTATGATAATAAATGATCAGCACAATTTAGGTAATGTTATTTTATGAAAAATTAAAAAAAACCCTTTGTTCCTATCTTTTTGTCATGGAGTGTAGTCGTAAAATAGAAAAATTTTAGTCTTAAAACTTTTCTAAATTGGTCTTTAAACAAAAATCAGTCCGTGAATAGTGTTATTTTATGATAATAATAAATGATAAGCACAATTTAGATAATGTTATTTTATGAAAAATCAAAGAAAAAACCCTTTGTACCTATCTTTTTGTCGCGGGGTGTATGTATGTATAGCATTGCATTTTTAATTGACTACATTTAAATACAATAGAGCCCCGATTATCCGAGTTCTGGGTTAATTGCAATAACCCAGAACATAGTCCCCAAAGGTAGTCCTCAAAAGGTCATGCACAGAGGAGCATGACTTTTAACAAATGGCATGGATATTTTTGATAAATTTTACTGCACATCACTGTATTTTGTAATTTATATAAGTATGTATTGTTTAAAATATTTAAAAATCATTACGTCTCGTAGTTAAATTAAATTTTAATCACATTAAAAACTGAGACAGATAAAATACACTAAAAATATATATTTTAAAATATTAAAAGCACAATACACAAATTTAAACATTTCGAGCCTTTTACAGGCTCCTCATCAGTAAAAAACATCAAATGTAAATGTTGAGATGAACATCAGACTTTCATTAAGTGAGTACAACGTATTCATCAGGAACTGCGCATGCCTCATTAAGTGGCGAAAAATGTTGATTTGTGTACCAGCCCTCCAGGAAAATTCATGAGTGATAATTTAAACAATTAGACAGGATTATTTTAGTACTGTTAAAATCAGGTAAATGGTCAGTTTTTATGGCATGCTGTACTATTTTCGAACGTATATCACGGTTTTTGAAATTTGTTTTATGTTCCTTAATTCGAGTGTGAAGAGAACGGCCTGTTTGACCAATGTAAACCGAACTACAAGATTTAAAAGGGATATTATAAATAACACCTGTACGGGAAAAGAGGGAGATAAGTTTTAAAATGAGAAAGGAAATTACGAATTAGAAATTGTGGTTTATAGGAAACAGATAAATTAACTGTGCGTAAAACTTTGGCAATAGATTCAGAAATATTTTTATAGTAAGGAATAGCTGAAAAAACAGCCAAGTTAAAAATAATTAAAGATGAAAAAAGATTTCCCAAGAGCGCATCCAAGAGGCAGTATATTGGTTAAGGTAAATTTATTAAATATTCCAAAGCATCTAATTTCACACGTGACCATAGATGGGATAACAGTACGAAGCTTACAGCAAGGAGTGGGGAAAGAGTAGCGGAACAACACCAGGCCACAAACCCTAACCTTTCTTCAGTTCTTACATGATCGACAGTCAATGCAAAAGTGTCCTTCAAAACTGGAGCAAAAAAGTCCACATTAGTTGATATAAGCGAGGCTCTACTGTATGTAATATTTGTATTATTTTACTTCACTGACTACATTTTCACCGGTTTTAAATTTTGTATAATAGCCTATGTAGACTAAAGTGGGAAAAAAAGGATAGGGGGAACTCAAGCAATCTGCACAGATTATAAACTGCTTTCTAATATTATGATATTTGATTATAAAGAAAGGAAATCTGTGTATAACGACAAAAATTTCTATGGTAAATGAAATGCTTTATTTAACGAATTTTTAGCAGTCAAAGCACCAAACTTGGCCTATATAAAGATTAATTCATTATACTTATTGTTACAAATATTAGTAAAAGAAGTTTTTTAGCAGCAGAAGTGTATATATAATGAAGCAAAGTTTTAGCTTTTGTATCTTTTTGTATGCATAAATAAGAATTCTTTTATGTTAAAACATGTACAAAGTTTTTGAAAAATATTTGATTTCAACTAATAATTAACTATGGATCATTAAAATATTTTCCAATTACCCAAGGACTGACTCACGAAAGTAGGGGGCTAGGATGAAATCATTAATTGGGGTTCCCTTTCTATCGTACAATGTACAATGTGAATTTTAAATGCATGTAAAATGGTTTTTTTTTATTTTAGGGGGGGTGGGGGGTGGATTCTATAAATAGGGAATCGGGTACTTTTCCCATTTGCCCCATGAGAAATGTACACATTGAAGATTATTTTTAACCAAGTATTGTGAAAGAAAAAAAAAAAAATAGTAATAATGATGAAAGAAAAAAAAAAATAGTAATAATGATGAAAGAAAAAAAAAATAGTAATAATGAACCTAGATAAAAATTTGTGTGTATTCAAACATATTGTATCCCCTCTGGGAGTGAAAATTTTCATTTTTGAGTATTTTTCGAAAGAACATGTGAATACCTTTAAAAGAAATGACTGAACCATAAGTATGAGATAACTTAAAACAAAGTTATCATTTTTTAAAATTCCCCCTCCCTCTAAATAAATAAATGCTGAATTAAGATATTGGCTAAAGGGCACAAAATATGGCTTTATTGAATCAAGTCTATAAAGTATTTTCTGATTGAAATAACTTCTGATAGCATAAATTTTTAGATAAAATTGTTTATCCTTCAAAATGAACCACTGATAATTGACTGGGAAACAAAATGGTAGAATTAAAAAAAGATCTTAGAAATAAAATTGTTTAATAATCTTTTAGTATAGCTTTAGTAAAAAGGTATAAAACAAGAATATGATGGGGACCAGTGTTGCCAATTTTAGGGACTTTTTTATTCACCATCTACCAGTGGCGGATCCAGAACTTGACTTTTGGGGGGGGGGGGGGGGCTAAGATTTTTCGAAGTGTTATTCTCGACCAATAAAAAATGTACAATTGCAATATTCAATTGTTAATGTCAGTGTTTTTTTTTTGGGGGGGGCTAAATCCGCCACTGCCATCTACCATTAAATTAAATTTTAATTGTAACAGTTGCCTAATGACTTTGAATATTAATCATCTATTGTGCATATCAAATATCACTCCTCAGAATCCCCCCCCCTCTAAGTATTTGAAATGCTTTTACAAATATGCTTAAAATTATCATCATGTCTCATAATCATCTATAATTAAAAATCATTATAATGTATTGTATTTGAGATTTGAAAAAGATTAAAATATCTAATAAGATAAATGCAAAGAATCATTAAAGAAAAAGAAATCATCATTTTCAAACAATATCCTGTGAAAATCTTTTTATTATGAAAGATTAAGCTTCCTTATTTACCTAATTATTTAACTTTTTATATCAGAAATGTCTTTTTCGTCCATTTTATTTTTGAAATCAGATGGAATTTCATCACGTATAACTTACTCATTGTTGTCATTTGAAATAGCCATTTCGGAATAACTTTCTCCATAAAATTGTTGCTTACATGCTTACAAATCATTACAAGCGCCTTGGTGTTTCAGTAAAAAACTGGAAAATGTGAACTGTTATCTGATCATTATTTAACAAAATAAACATAGACAGTATCTTTAAAAGGACTTGGGTTCATTTTCATTCGCCAATATCGCATAGGCAAATTTTCACATTTCTCTTCTCTCGGATAGAGAGCGACGAGTAAGAGGCTCTGCTCGTCTATTCTCACTCTGCTTGGAGAAATCACAGTGGGAGAAACTAAACTGCCGAAGAGATTAGAGCTTTTATGCATGCACTAAACTTTTTTTCTTTCCCAAGTTGTGGTTAAATATGAGGTTATAAGATGGCAAGATTTTGCCATATTTAAATCTATAAAAAGAATGTTTTCTGTCACTGTATAGTGTAAGAATTCTATCTATAACTAGACAAAATTTTTACTCGCCACAGTAAAAATTCCACTCGCCAATGGCGAGCTGGCGAGCAGAAATTTCGTGCCCTGTTCTAATCCATTCTAAATATTTTGACCCATCTTATATCAGAATAAAGTTGGTACATTACATACATTATATAAACTATTAAAAAGCCAAAAATGCATATGACTGAAAATTCATTGTAAGAAATCCCCCTCTATGATAATATGAAATACTATGATATAATTTTTTTTATATTTTTATTAAATATAGTAGCCATTGCTTATTAAAATCACATTCATCTTGAGCCAGAGTGATTTTATTAAGCAGCTGATTTTTATATTCAGTGAACATTCTTGCACTCATGAAAAAAGGTATTTCCTTGAATTTGGAAAGAAATTTCAAAAGGTTATGAGTAATGAAATTAATAAACATTATTACGGTAGAGCCGCAGTTATCCGAGCCCCGATTAACTCAGTTCTGGGTTAACCGAAGTAATCCCGAAAAGCCCACGCCCTGGAGTAAGTGCGGCTTTTGACAACTTGTGTAGATAACTTTGACAAATTTTACTATACAGCACTGTATTTTATAATTTATATACACCCCGTGACAAAAAGATAGGTACAAAGGGCTTTTTCTTTGATATTTCATAAAATAACATTATCTAAATTTTGCTTATCATTTATTATTATCATAAAATAACACTATTCCCAGACTATTTTTTGTTTTAAGACTAATTTAGGAAAATTTTAAGACTAAAATTTTTCTAATTTAAGACTACACACCGTGACGAAAAAATAGGAACTAAGGCTTTTTTTTTTAATTTTTGAATATGAATATTTTGAATATGATTCAAATATTTAATATGTTTTTGATATGATAATATTTTGGTATGATAATAAATGATCAGCACAATTTAGGTAATGTTATTTTATGAAAAATTAAAAAAAACCCTTTGTTCCTATCTTTTTGTCATGGAGTGTAGTCGTAAAATAGAAAAATTTTAGTCTTAAAACTTTTCTAAATTGGTCTTTAAACAAAAATCAGTCCGTGAATAGTGTTATTTTATGATAATAATAAATGATAAGCACAATTTAGATAATGTTATTTTATGAAAAATCAAAGAAAAAACCCTTTGTACCTATCTTTTTGTCGCGGGGTGTATGTAGGTATAGCATTGCATTTTTAATTGACTACATTTAAATACAATAGAGCCCCGATTATCCGAGTTCTGGGTTAATTGCAATAACCCAGAACATAGTCCCCAAAGGTAGTCCTCAAAAGGTCATGCACAGAGGAGCATGACTTTTAACAAATGGCATGGATATTTTTGATAAATTTTACTGTACATCACTGTATTTTGTAATTTATATAAGTATGTATTGTTTAAAATATTTAAAAATCATTACGTCTCGTAGTTAAATTAAATTTTAATCACATTAAAAACTGAGACAGATAAAATACACTAAAAATATATATTTTAAAATATTAAAAGCACAAAACACAAATTTAAACATTTCGAGCCTTTTACAGGCTCCTCATCAGTAAAAAACATCAAATGTAAATGTTGAGATGAACATCAGACTTTCATTAAGTGAGTACAACGTATTCATCAGGAACTGCGCATGCCTCATTAAGTGGCGAAAAATGTTGATTTGTGTACCAGCCCTCCAGGAAAATTCATGAGTGATAATTTAAACAATTAGACAGGATTATTTTAGTACTGTTAAAATCAGGTAAATGGTCAGTTTTTATGGCATGCTGTACTATTTTCGAACGTATATCACGGTTTTTGAAATTTGTTTTATGTTCCTTAATTCGAGTGTGAAGAGAACGGCCTGTTTGACAATTTAAACCGAACTACAAGATTTAAAAGGGATATTATAAATAACACCTGTACGGGAAAAGAGGGAGATAAGTTTTAAAATGAGAAAGGAAATTACGAATTAGAAATTGTGGTTTATAGGAAACAGATAAATTAACTGTGCGTAAAACTTTGGCAATAGATTCAGAAATATTTTTATAGTAAGGAATAGCTGAAAAAACAGCCAAGTTAAAAATAATTAAAGATGAAAAAAGATTTCCCAAGAGCGCATCCAAGAGGCAGTATATTGGTTAAGGTAAATTTATTAAATATTCCAAAGCATCTAATTTCACACGTGACCATAGATGGGATAACAGTACGAAGCTTACAGCAAGGAGTGGGGAAAGAGTAGCGGAACAACACCAGGCCACAAACCCTAACCTTTCTTCAGTTCTTACATGATCGACAGTCAATGCAAAAGTGTCCTTCAAAACTGGAGCAAAAAAGTCCACGTTAGTTGATATAAGCGAGGCTCTACTGTATGTAATATTTGTATTATTTTACTTCACTGACTACATTTTCACCGGTTTTAAATTTTGTATAATAGCCTATGTAGACTAAAGTGGGAAAAAAAAGATAAAGTGGGAAAGATAAAGTGTGTAGACTAAAGTGGGAAAAGAAATCAAGCAATCTGCACAGATTATAAACTGCTTTCTAATATTATGATATTTGATTATAAAGAAAGGAAATCTGTGTATAACGACAAAAATTTCTATGGTAAATGAAATGCTTTATTTAACGAATTTTTAGCAGTCAAAGCACCAAACTTGGCCTATATAAAGATTAATTCATTATACTTATTGTTACAAATATTTGTAAAAGAAGTTTTTTAGCAGCAGAAGTGTATATATAATGAAGCAAAGTTTTAGCTTTTGTATCTTTTTGTATGCATAAATAAGAATTCTTTTATGTTAAAACATGTACAAAGTTTTTGAAAAATATTTGATTTCAACTAATAATTAACTATGGATCATTAAAATATTTTCCAATTACCCAAGGACTGACTTACGAAAGTAGGGGGCTAGGATGAAATCATTAATTGGGGTTCCCTTTCTATCGTACAATGTACAATGTGAATTTTAAATGCATGTAAAATGGTTTTTTTTTTTTTTTTTTTAGGGGGGGTGGGGGGGTGGGGGTGGATTCTATAAATAGGGAATCGGGTACTTTTCTCATTTGCCCCATGAGAAATGTACGCATTGAAGATTATTTTTAACCAAGTATTGTGAAAGAAAAAAAAAAAAAAAAATAGTAATAATGATGAAAGAAAAAAAAAAAAAATAGTAATAATGAACCTAGATAAAAATTTGTGTGTATTCAAACATATTGTATCCCCTCTGGGAGTGAAAATTTTCATTTTTGAGTATTTTTCGAAAGAACACGTGAATACCTTTAAAAGAAATGACTGAACCATAAGTATGAGATAACTTAAAACAAAGTTATCATTTTTTAAAATTCCCCCTCCCTCTAAATAAATAAATGCTGAATTAAGATATTGGCTAAAGGGCACAAAATATGGCTTTATTGAATCAAGTCTATAAAGTATTTTCTGATTGAAATAACTTCTGATAGCATAAATTTTTAGATAAAATTGTTTATCCTTCAAAATGAACCACTGATAATTGACTGGGAAACAAAATGGTAGAATTAAAAAAAGATCTTAGAAATAAAATTGTTTAATAATCTTTTAGTATAGCTTTAGTAAAAAGGTATAAAACAAGTATATGATGGGGACCAGTGTTGCCAATTTTAGGGACTTTTTTATTCACCATCTACCAGTGGCGGATCCAGAACTTGACTTTTGGGGGGGGGGGGCTAAGATTTTTCAAAGTGTTATTCTCGACCAATAAAAAATGTACAATTGCAATATTCAATTGTTAATGTCAGTGTTTTTTTTTTTTTTTTTTTTTTTTTTTTGGGGGGGGGGGGGGGGGGCTTCAGCCCCCTAGCCCCCCCCCCCCCCTAAATCCGCTACTGCCATCTACCATTAAATTAAATTTTAATTGTAACAGTTGCCTAATGACTTTGAATATTAATCATCTATTGTGCATATCAAATATCACTCCTCAGAATTATTGGTGATTATTGAATAAAAAATGTCCTTAAATTTGGCAACACTGATGGGGACTGAGCAGTGTCTACCTATACCAACTATGAATAAATTTCTAGTCATTCAAATTTTCTGTAATCTAAATCAAACTTCATATTGCTTAATTATTGTGGTGTGGTAATGTAGGTGTTAAAGCTGATTGACTACACGAGTGTCCTAATCCTGGGTGGAGTGCTCTGTGGGGGTCTTTATAAGGAGTCCTAGACCATATTTCGCCATTTTTTGGAGAAAAACTCAGAACAACTAGGCCAACGATCGCGATCAGAGACTAAACCTACAGGAATGAAACTTTTCAGGGGCTAATTTCAGGAAATTTGTTAAATGCAAAATGTATGGTTTTATATGCTTAGGTGACAAAGAGATGACAGCACTTTTATATTCAAAACAATTTTTATTTAATGGTAGAAAATTAGAACAACATAATCTTTTTAATTTAAAATTTGAATATAAAAATAAAATTCAAGTTTCATCTTGAATTGTACAGTTTTACACAAATGAAAGGAAACTTTATAAATGGATCTAAAGAGAATGTAAAATTCAATCATTTAATACCAAATGAATAAGTTTTAGTATTTTATCTTAACAATAGATGGCAGCACCACAACAAAGCTTTTTAGTTGTATGCGAATTTTGAAGAAACTCTTCCAATTTCATTTACTTCCACATTCTTTGTTGTTTGATGCAAAAATAATAATTCCTATTTCAGAATGGATGCAATCAGTTACACACACATTTACATATAGGCCTCTTTTTTTTTTTTTTTTTTACAATTGGAACCAATACAGATTATGCAATCAGGACATTTAATGCTGGAAAGATATGTTAAGTATTTTAGTTCCACAGTAGATGGCAGCACTAAAACAAACACATTTTTAATTTTGGAGTTGGATTGCATTTCATCAAATTTTAAAGCACACGATTATACAATAAATAATTTGAGGATTTTGTATCGAGCTCGAAAATTTTAAATTATTTTAATATGCACAAGAAAATGTAAAACTTGTACTTTTATAATTTTCTGTAAACACTTCCATTTTATTTTCTCCCGCATTCTTTGTTAGTTGATACAAAATTAACAATTGATAATTTGATTGTTAAATTTGATTATAGTTTCCACTATAGCTATAAAATAGCACTATTTTAGGGCTAAAAAATGTATTGTATTAAATGTATGCAAATGTGATTAAAGGAGAAATATTCTTTTAAGGAATGGATAACAACAACGAAAACCCGATCAAGCCAAAAGCGGGCCCAGGAGCTGTTGCGCATTCGGGTTCCCCACCTATTATCTTCTGTTTTGTTTTAATCACTCTAAATAAAAGTATTAATTTCCTGCATTCTTTCACTCAAAAATGCATATTTGAGTAAAATATTATCTTTGTCAAACTTTTTATTTTGCTTAAAAAAAAAAGTGCGCTATTTTTTAAGAGCATTTTTGTATATTTTTAGTTTAATTTTTTTTTAAAACTATAAACGAAATTGCGAGTCCCTGGGCCATAATCTAATCGACATGTGTGCTAATCAGGCTCTGCTAATAATTGCAATAAACCGTAGGTTGCAAATCGAATGTAGAAATACTTATGCAAATTATTGGTATTTACGGTAATAGAGGGTAGCATCATGTATTATAGAAAAGCAGTCGCAAAAAATACTTTTTCGATAAAATTAATGTTAATTATTGCAAAAACAGATAAATATAATAAAAGTTTCATAAATTGTTAAATGATACTTGTATATTGATATCAAGGAGAAAATACGAATTTATACTTGAATAAAGTAATTATAGAATGATAATATTTTTGTGGCCGAGAGGTTTTTCTCTAAAAGCTTGTCGAAGTGAGGTGCCGGGTTCGATCCCAAATCACGCTCGTCGGCGTTGCCATTCGGAGTTTTCTGTGATTTTCTCCGAAACTTTGCTTTGATAAGACCCCTCGGAGGCACCCTCCCTTATACTTGGGACCCAAGCGCAGTCAATTGGTCTTAGCCTCAAAACCGATATTAGAATAATACAACTGAGAGTCGATATTATACGTGGTTATTACAAAATATTGAAGCAAATATGACCAAATATGCGACAGTGTAATATGCTGTAACACATGTTTCAGATTGGCGGTGGCTTACAAATAATATGTAATGCGTGTATGTGTATTCGGGTTAAGACCAATTTTCTTCATGAAGGACATGGGCGTGTCTTTCTAAAAAGTCCTAGCCTGTATTCATGCATATTGCTTCTATTGACCGCATGCTTCTCACTTTTCTTTTCTTATTCTTTGTTAATTGATTCGAAAATAGCAATTCTTGTTTCATCTTATATTTAAACTGTTTTATATACATTAATAAATAAATAAAGAATATTTTGCATATCGAACAACTCAAAATAAGCAGTTGTTAAAGCATTTAATACTAGAAGAATGAGTTAAGTATTAGATGGCAGAAATGCTCCAGATTATTAAATTATGAATAGCAGCTACTGGAGTCATAAAAAATTGTAGCCACTTTTGCGCATTTGGTAGCCATATTTTAAAATTTGTTTATACACGTGTTACTACACGTTATCTATGCCCATTTAAAAAAGAGGCCTGTCGTCCTAAATTACATTCTATTTAAGACTGACATAGTAATAAATAAAAACAATAAAAGTCTGTTGAATAAATTAATAGTATTTATTATTATTATTATTATTATTATTATTATTATTTTACTCTATTGTACTAAATTTTTAGCGCGCTATATGGTGCATATGTAATTTCCACAAAAAAAATTTATTATAAACTTTTTCTTAAAATGTAACGCGGATAGATTTCGTGAGATTTCTTCCTCCATAATTTAAAACAATTTTTTTAACCCTTTAACGTTCACTAGTTTCACACTGACATGCGACATTTTTTTGATAATTTTTTCTTGTTTAAATATTTTTAAAACTTTTCATCCCCTCCCTTTGTTAGATAACAGCACTATTCCAAAATTTAACAAATGATGTGTTAGAAAATACCATATGCAGATACCATTTTAAATTTACTATACTGTTTCCTTAGAATAGGCTGGTCAAGGTAAAAAATTTCTCCCTTTATCAGTAAGGAGAATCAGGGATTGTCCAGTTCCTCCTTTCTTTAACATAGCACCAAAGGAGGAAATGCATGGGGTAGGTTTAGGTTTAGTTTTTTCAAAAAGCAGGGGGGAGTAATAAGTAGAAAAATAAATGAAAGGTTTGTATCTCTTGTAACTAGGCAACCTAGAGAGGATTCGGGTAAAAAGATAATTAGTGGATGACCTTGAACCGCCTCTTTTGAGGAAAAAAAACTTTAGGGGTGGTGAGTGCACCTTGCTGCTTTGGTGATGCATTCATGCCTAGTTTTTTTTTAAAGGGCGGAGGGTTGTGTTATTAGTTTTCACCTGAAACGTCTGATGTAAGGTTCTGCAATTTATAGCGTTCATTTATAAAGTTATTTAATTATTAAATTAAATATTTTAATATAATCAGGTTAACTTACAAATGTTTCAAACCAAAAATTTCTCTAAAGTTAATAATGCTTATTTTTTTTTACTTTTTTCATATTTATGATCTGCTGTGTGTTTGATAACTATTCATGAAATTTATTTAGGAATTTTTAAAAGAAAATATGTAGTGAACAGTAAAGGGTTAAATGGTGTAACGAGTAAGTATAGAAGGAAAGTTTTTTATTATGTATGTGATTCGCGTGATTTTTTTTTTCTTTTTTTTTTTTTTCTTCTTTCTTTTGAGCTACATATATGAAATATTCAAGCACTGCTTTCACTTGGAAGACTTTTTCTTTTCACCAGATGCTGCTTCTTCATCTGTAAGGGATGTAGAAGTTGTTGATATACCCCAAGGCTGCAATTCTGAAGACGCAAAAAGGACGTAGATGAGTCCAGTGCCTAGGTAGATTCCAGAGGTGGTTAAGAAAACAGTTCGCCAGTTTTCGATAGTTTGCTGAAAGAAAAGTTTTAAAATCAGACAGATGCTTTATTCTCTTATTACACACGGCAATTTTTCTCACAACTTTTGAGCCAATTGTTAATTGAGCCATTTTTGTTGGCTCAAATCTCCTCAACGTCTAGTAGTCTAGGAGTTGGGCGTAAGAACATTTTTTTCTGTTTAATCATAAAAAGTTGTTTGTATGAGCAATTTCGCCTACCATGATAAACCAATTAGAAGAAAGCTCGTTATACGCGCCAACTGAAGACGGAGCCGACGGCATAAGTCATTCTACCACGTAGACATCACATAGGCCCTGATAAATGGATATGCCTTGACATTTGGACGATCTTTGACTCAACTTTCGCAAACCTCTTTCTGATTTCGGCCTCCAGAAATTGGAGCAATATTGGCTCAATTGAAAGTTGCGTGAAAAGTTTTCATGTGCGATAGGAGCATATGATGTGTTTTGCGAAAAAAGAACAATAACTAATATATTAAAGTTGGTTTTCTGGTCCTAAGGATGAAAAAAAGGTATTGCTTAAGGGTTATATTTAATTAAATCCATTCTTAGTGAGTTTACGTCAGGAAAGGTACCTACTGTCCAAATGACACGATTTAGCTTTAGTGGTTTGGACTCTGCATTGATAGAAGAATCACTGAATCAGTGGTATTTCGTGCTAATATATATGGAGATATAGGACTGTTAAAAATCAACCGAATGTATTCTTTTCTATTAAATGCATCGGATAGAAATGATTTACTAAATTATACCATGTCCAGAATAACTATCATTGGAAGCCGTAACCAGATTTTATTTGTTTTTATATGTATATATACTCTGTACGAAAGTTTACTTCGCCCCTCCCCGTAAAACAATAATAATAATAATAACAACAATAATAATACACACATATGTATACACACACACACAGATATATATATATCCGTGTGAGTGTACATATATATACACACATATAGTGTATATACATATATTATCTAGAAAATATAATCAAGGAACTATATTTTAAATCTAGGAAATTGCAAGCTGTTTTTTCTTTTATTGTGTGTCATGTTAGTTCAGGACAAGTTGATTGATTTTTACTTCCTTATACAAAGTGTAAGGAATCCCGATTTGCGAAATGGATTTTATATCTCGCATAGCTCAAAAACGAATCATTGTAGAATGTTGCAAATTCATACATGTGACTGTCATGATGTCTTGTTATACACTTGCAAGTTTCGTCTTAATACAAGCTCTCGTTTTATGGCTGTATCACACGAGAGATTTTTGCTTAACTTTTTACTAAACATAACATTATACCAACACACTCAGCCTGACCTTGTTCAAGGACAGCACATTTTCGGATGATCAGCTTTTACGACGGGCTTTAGAAAAAGTTGACTATGTTCAGCGCGCTCATCAACATTGACTAATATGAGGGATGGACAGAATTTTTCCCTGGAATACCTTTAGAGAAGGGAATACCTTGAACTATCAGTTCGCTCGGGGGAGCCCTACGGACAGCTGATCAGTTTTCTCGTTCGTTCAGCTTCCCCAACTTTGAACGACGCTGAGTGAACATGTTAAGTATAATGTTGTGTTGAGTATATAATGCTCCCGCGTGATATGGTCATTAGAGATATCGGCGATTTAACACGATCTTTCATGACGTCTGTGTGTGTGTGGGATTGTGTATGTATCTCGCCTAATTCAAAAACGGTTGGACGTAGAACGTTGCAAATTGGTATATAGGTTTATTATAACATCCAGCTGTGCTCCTCCCTTTTTGGTCTTTCTGTGACAATCTGTTTAAGAAAATTATATTCATAATGGCAAATATACAAAGGTTTTGGCCATTATATATGACCTACCATCATAGAGATTTCAAAATAAGCTAATGGTAGAGCCCGTAATGGTATTATTATGTAAGTTGTGGACACTTTTGCGTGTAGAAAATAATTCTTAAAGACATAAACAGGTTCTAGGCGATGAATGCACATTAATGAATATTCAGCACGTAGATAGAGCACGTAATGATACTGTTATGAAAGTTGCCGACATTTTTGAGTGTAGAAAGTAATTCTTAATATATAAGGAGGTTCTAGTCGACGAATGCACTTTAGTTTGTTTTAGTCTTGTTTGTCATTTAAAGAATTTTCGAAGAATTTAGTTCAGCGCTATAAACCAATGAATCTTTCCGGAAAATTCCAGAATTCTGTTCTTATTGAAATTATAGCTTCCAAACTTTGGCAACTCTAAACTACAAATTTTCACCAAATTCGATCGCCAAGTCGCCAAATTCGACGGAAAATCGCGAAAATCGGTGCCGAGAAAAATCAGTGTTGGCTACAAACATGGTGACTTGGCGAGATTAGCGATCAAATTTGGCAGGAAATATTGTTTCAGGAGGACCAGAATTAAAAAATCCTTTCTCAATTTTAACTGAATTAATTGTTTCGGTAAAATGTAGCGTTTTTCACCTCCGATTTTCGGCAAAGAGAACAAAAGTCATCTATACTCGAATGATTTTCATTAAATGAATGAATTTGCCAATGAGAGATTCTGTAATAAGCTATTGCTGAGAAAACTAGTATATTTATTCGTCGGTATATATAATTCAATTATCATCACTTTTGTGGTTAGAATAACAGTTTTTCGTTTTTTTTTTGTTGGAATCTGCCTGTTTATTTACGAATCAGTTACCTCACACAAAAATGTCAATGTTTTCATAACAATATGTATATTCCAATTAGTGTACAAGAAAGCCATGTGGTGTCCACATCAGATTTTTTTTTGTAGGTGTCACATTTGAATCGGGTTGATTGAATTTATTTTTACGGGTCGTTGTTTATTTTATTTTATTTATTTATTTTTTGCGTAGTTCGAGTTTGAGTTCAGGTCGGTTTTAATTTTTAATGAGCTAGGTTAAGTTCAGAGCCTGTTTTAAAAAAATTCACAATAATTAGCATAAATCTGCTTGATAGAAATATACTCCATAACTGATATAATCATAACAAATGTGGCTATAACTAAACCCATACAGCCACTGATATCCATTAGATATCTAAATTACATCCAATGATCTGTAAAAGGTACAAAATAACTTAAGAATGTCCATTAAAAGTCCTGGATATCCTGTACTAATTATAGATATCTATTAGATGTTTAAATATAGACGAAATTTAAACGTGCCTTTTTCGATGTCTAATAGATGTAACACGTTAGATCAAAACAAGATTTAGATATTTTCAGTACCTATTAGATCTAACAAGTCCAATTACTGGAGATTTATTGGATATGTAACAGACATCTAATGGATGTAAAAAAGAGTGACATTTGTCGTGCTAATAGATATCTGTAGGATATTTATTGAAGTTTAATCGATCTTTTTTTAACCTTTATACATGGTCACAGATGTCTTACGGATGTAAGTGTCTGTGTGGGAATATACGCATATCCAAGTTATTATATTGTAATTAAACTTCCCTATTGGGTATCTCAAAGAACGGTGGTCTTTATTTAAAGGACAGTATTTTCAATGTGATTTTTTATATTTTTACTTTCTTCTATATTCAATAGAAGAAAGTACTGGATTCGTAAAAATTTTCGACTTCCGGTTTTCGACGGATTTACACGTTTTGAGAGGTCTAGAACATGATTTTACCATTTTTAGAAAATGTCTGTCTGTGTTACAAAAATTTTGTGGCAACTGTATCTCCGGAACTACTGCTCAGAATCTAATATAAATTTATACATACATGCACTTTCACCTAAATTAGTGCCTATCAATTTTTGCTATCAACTGCTCAACAGGTGACGCTGCTATACAGCGATTTCTGCAATTTAAGGGAAGGCTATATCTCAGGTTCTATAGCGTAAAATCAAACACAACTTGATATGTAAGAAGTAGTGCTGGGCGATGTTGACATTTCTTAAATCGATATATCGTTCATATAAAATACCGATATAAGGATATATCGATTTAATGCAGTGTTACCAAAAATGGTCAAAACGTTCTCTAGACTTCTCAAAACGTGTAAATTCATTGAAAGCCATAAGTTAAAAATTTTTACAGGTACTTTCTTATAATGAATGCAAACGCAAAAATCAACAATGAACCATAGAAAAATTAGTTTAACCAAATTAATTATTTTTTTCTCGAAATTATTATCTTAATCACAGACATTTATTTTTTTCTAAAATACGACTTTTGAAAAAAATCAGACTTCTGATAAAGCTATAATGCTTATACTAATTATTATAAAATTATTCATTATTTTCCACAGTTCAAAATTTATACATATCTCATACAGTATAATTAATATAGCGCAGTCTTGTTTTACCACAAATTATAGAATTTCACAATGACATTTTGTGAGTAACCTTCAGAATATGTAAAACGCCCCAATTTATTGGATTATTATTATTTTAACTAATTGATAAATTCAGAATTTTATTATTTCTCATTATTTTTTAATCCATTAACATTTTTATAATTCCCACTTACATGCGAATGAATTGCAAAATGGCAATCAGCAGAAAATTGCTAATTAATAGAACTTCACACATGATATTAAATTTCTATAGTGCCTTGTATCCCCTAATAAATATAATTCTTAATTAAAATTCTCTAAAATACAATTTCTTAAAAAAAAATTACGGGATTTTCTTTTTATCGAAATTTTAAAATTTTCACTTATTTTAGATTAAATTACATCAAATACAACAAAATACAAAATGACTTAAATAACTATAACTCAGTATAAAAAATAAAATTGATAGAAAGAAGAACAATTTAGTGCATTGGAAGGGGGAAAAAAAGCATCAACTTTCACCGTATTTATAATTATTTTTAAATACCCATACTATATGCTGTTAATAATTGACTTCGAAATAAATAAAAATTAGACGTTTAAACATTAGAATAATCATAGCTAAGATAACGCCTTTGTTTAAATTAATTTATTTTTGACACTATGACAATGTCATATTCTGTTCTGAAGTTAAAGAATCTAATGAAAAAATATTAATTGCATGAAATATTCATAAAGAATAGTTAATTCACTTATCTAATAAACAGAAACTGGGGTTTCTTATTTTGAAATTATAGGAACTGGAACTATAACAAAAAATAGCAGAATAAAATACTAATATTGATAAAAGAAATCTCCAATAATCAAACGAGTTTTGAATGAATGAATAAATCTCATTTCAACTAGTCAAACTTAACCGCAAAGCTTTGTATCAGAATCGGTTTTTTTTTGCTAGTTCGGCTCGAAAGAAGGGTCCTAAACCGATATTCTATTTTTCCCAATGCGCCTGCATAACACAAATCGAAACGGCACTTCAATCTTCATGATTTAGCTGTCTATGACTGCGGACATGCTTTAGACTAAACCGGAATCTTTTTGAATGAATATCTATCTGTTCTGGCATTATTCCAACTATATTCAATTATTTAGCTGTCTATGACTGCGCATGCTTTAGATTAAACCGAAATCCCTTTGAATGAATACTTATCTGGCATTATTCCAACTTTATTCATTCGGTTTAGTCTGGAATCACACGTTCGCGTGTTCAGATATTTCTGCATCGATATTTTACGGAAGATGAAATATTTAAATCGGATAAACGGTCTTAGCGTTAAATCGATATTTTAATTTACATCGATATAAAGCCCAGTCCTAGTAAGAAGGTAATTATGAGACATTATGCTGATCCAATTTGAATGCTTATCGGCCAACAGGTGACGCTGCTAAACAGTGATTTCTGCATTTTAAGGGAAGGCTATATCTCAGGAACTACTGCACATAATTGCATATAAATTTATATGTAGATGAATCTTGACATAAATTAGTACTTATCAACTTTTGGTATCAACCGCTCAAAAGGTGGCGCTGCTACACAGCGATTTCTGCAATTTAAGGAATGGCTATATCTCAGATTCTATTGCATATAATCAAACAAAACATGACATGTGAAAAGGCCATTATGTGAAATTACGCTAATTTAAGTTGGATGCTCATACACCAATAGATGGTGTTGCTATACTGGAAATTTCCTAGATAAAGGGAAGGCTATATCTCAACTTCTACGGCATATAATTGTGCGGAACTTGATATGTGAGATAACCATTATAAAAACGCATTTAGGTGATCCGTATCGGAATCTACTGCAGTTTTCAAATTTCTTATATAAGGCAAATCATGCGAAAAGAATGCGTTAAAAATGAAGTATAACTCAGAAAATTTCCAGAAATCTGGAATTGTCGGACGAGTAGCGGGTGTTGACTGTTTAAACCTTCAATTCCCCTCCTCCCAACCCATTACTCCGCCCTTGCTATCGACAGAAAGATTTAAAAAATAATTACAAGATAAAAAGAACTTTTTATATACCATGTTTTTAAATTTTCTGTTGTATCATATAAACTCGACAATTCTATTTATTGATAAATACTTTTTAAAAATTTTTTTGATGAATTATCCCATCAAATTGAAAGAAAATGATCAATTGCGTAATAAAGAGAGCAATTATAAGAAATTTTCAAACATTTATTAATTGAATAAAAGTATTAAAGGAATGCATTGTCATCGTGTTCTGAGCTTTTCTAAAAGTTTCAAATGTCTAAGTAGTTCGGGAAGGTATAGCTATAGTTATATATTAGCACTTTATCAATGTATAAAAATTTTTTAAAGTGATAATGACGTCAATTTTTGTGAGATGCATAATTTAATTTTTTACAGTTTTTTATTGTTCACGTTTCAGTAAATGTATTTATTTTCCTGTCGAAAGAAAATGAACTCGTAAATTTTTTGGTATCAATTAAATTATAAATAAAACTTAAATCGAAGAAGAGAGGGTTGCCAGAGCCTCTAGAGGTTGGACTTCTGCCTGTTGGTCCGCGGGAGGTATTTTATTTCCCTCCTATCACCCAAAGGAAAACCTGTGGAGGCATTCCCCCATCCGCCACCTGGGGACGCGCTCTCTAGGGGTTACAGGCTCCCCCGAGAGTTATAAAGGAATGTGGCCTTGCCCCCTTGGAAAGCAGAAGAAAATTAACAACCATTAAATTTACCAACAAAATCCAAACCCTTGCTGATCGCCATATCTCAAGTAGAACCTTTAGAGCGTGGAGTGGAAATTGCAGGCTGAAGAGATCCTCGACCCTCCAACATGACCAAGATATCAGGAATGATATCAACCTCAAATATGAGACCTTCAAAATTTCCAAAGAGCCTTACAACATCCTGTGCCCTCTCCCCCAAACAAAAATCTATTTAAATCTCTTACAACCTTGTACCAAGAAAGATCCCACCACAATAATTAAAGAGAAAGGCGACCATACCATTGAAGTATTCACGACCTCAAATCAAGATCTGACGATCGCCTACACAGATGGCTCTTCTGACTCTAATCTCGATAGAGGAGGAGCAGGTGTCTTTTTCATCGAACCAGACGGAGCGCAGGAATGCCACGGTATTCCTGTTGGGAAAATCGCCTCCAACTATACATCCGAGCTCGTCGCCATCAAATGTGCTCTGGAGATTTATCTGTCTAAGGAGGACCAGAGTTCCAAAGGCATCATCATATTCTCAGATTGCAGATCAGCATTGCAAGCGATCCAGAAGGGCAAATGTCAACTCAGCCATCAGATCATTGAGCTCACAAACAAAATCATTGCTGCCCAGAGATCCTGCATCTTGCAATGGATACCGGCTCATGTAAATATTTTCGGTAATGAGAAGGCCGATGAGCTCGCAAAGGCTGCACGTAATTCTCCTCAGCCATCCAAATGTCTAACCCTCGTTGACGCCAATGCCGTCGCTGGCCGAAGACTAATCGGTCAACAAGTTAAACGAAACTCCATTCCGGAATTGAGCTGTGATAGAGCCTTATCAACTATTTTAACCAGACTGAGGACAAACCATTTAAAGGGGATGAGGATTTCTGAGGACGGGCAGCGTAGTTACACCAACTTTTGTCCTCACTGCCCAGACGACATCCCACTGTCTCCCCAACACATCTTCAGCTGCCCAGCAATCCAGGCCAAACTTCTTAATATCGGCTTTGAAGACCCAGTAGACCTACTTTATACAGATAGGGCTGTCGAGGTTGCTAAAGCTGTCTTCGACAGCTTCGGAGCCATCTAATTGCACTTTCATAGACACGACATCATCATCATCATAAAACTTAAATGGCTAATTTTAAAGCTATTATGAGGTTATTATTTTTACATTTTATTAATTAATTAAAAGAAAACATTTATTAATTGAATAAAAGTGTTAAAAGAATACATTATCATCGTGTTCTGAGCTATTCTAAAAGTTTAAAATGTCTAGCTAGTTGGGAAGTTAGTTAAAAATCGATTGTAAGATTTGTACTGGACAAACAAACAAACCAGAAACCGAGTTAATAAAAACATAGTAATAATACAAGTCTGTTAATAATAATTTCGTCTATCAAATTACAGGGTAAAAGAACGTAGTGTGAAAAATACACCAGATTATTTATGAAACTGAATATAATAAGTTCTACTGCGAGAAGGAAAATAAAAACCTTACTCCTGTCTGGGTGACATATCCAACAAAAAGCGGAGCTAGAAAACCTGTCATATTTGCTATACAATTAGTTATTCCCAGCAAAGTACCTATAAAAATAAAAGGTATAAAAAATTAGAAATAAGAATTTAAGCTTTTTATTCATGCACTTATGCACAATTCTTTTATAAAAATCTTTTAACCTTTTCATTTTAGTGAAGATGCACTGGTAACAAATAAAAAATACATTCATATACCAGGGGACCGAAAAATTCGTTAATTTTTGAAAATTTTATTACTCACTCACGAAGTAAAGTAGATAGGGAGATAAAAATTCATACATATGCTTGAAATAACATGGGGTTTTATCGAAACAAAAAAAGTGCAAAAGCGGTCAACAGATGGCGTTGGATAACAAAATATTAGTGACGCCGTACGAGAAACATACATAAAATGAGCTGTAGTGAGAGAGGGAATCAGATGCACCAGCAATCGCAGCATGTTGTTTTTACCAGAGAAGACATTATTACTCTGTTTCCTTGGAATAGGCAGGTCAAGGTCATAATTTTTTCCCTTTATCAGAAAGGGGAATCAGGGATTGTCCAGTCCCCCCCCTTTTTTTTCTAATCATACTGCACATATTAAGGAAATGCGTGTGTTAGGTTTAGGTTTAATTTTTTTCAAAAAGCAGATGAGAGTAATGAGTAGAAAAAGAAATGAAAGGTTTGTATCTCTTGTAGTCAAGCAATTGAGAGAAGCAGGGTAAAAAGATAATTAGTGGATGACCTTGAACCGCCTCTCTTGAGAAAAAAGACTTTAGTAAAGCAGAATGGAGAATCTGCTTTATTGAGACGATCGGCCCCGTAGTGTACGACCAGACACAAGTGCTGTACGGACAGTTCAGGATAAAATGGAGACTGGCGGGTTCGTTTACGCAGTGGGAAATGAGCGCTTTAGAAGCCACACGTCTCACCAGCATTTCAAGCACTGCTATTTGGAAAGCATTAAAGTGTACCCTTTAATGATATCCGTACAAAATCCATCGTCGTCACGAGATATTACGCCGATTTTGTTTTTGTTGTAAAATTGATAAAATTTGCATTTTAAATTTCAAAACTGCCATATTCGATTGAAAACATAAACATTTCATTTCAAAGGATGATATTTACACAATATTCAACTAATATACTAATTAAAAGGAAAATGATAAATATTCTATCATAATTTGAAGTCAAATTTGTTTTGAAATGTCTAAATAAAGTGTCTGATTTAACATACTCATATGTTGCAGCGGAACAGATTTCATATCTGTCATCCTTGGCGGAAAAAAAAAATATCGCCAAATTATCTAGCAAACATATTTAATTCTTTTCAAAAATCATGGTTATTTTAACAACTTATATTAATAGAGTAACGAATAATATGAAACAATATTTCGTATAATGCATATTACGAAAATATACATCTGGCATGTATATTTTCGTATTACGTTTTTGATCGCCAAATACAAAAAAAAAAAAAAAAAAAAAAAAAAAAAAACGCCAAGGATGACAGTTTTGAAATTTAAAATTAAAATTTTGTCAATTTGACAGCAAAATAACTCAATCTAACACATGCATACGAAAACTAATACAAATCTATACCCAAATATGGGGATTAAAATCGGGAAATAATTTTCCTCCATTTTTAATAATTTTTTACAAAAAATCTAATGGGCCATTAACATGGGCAATCTTTTTCTTGCATTCACGGGCGGTCAGTGACGTCACACTTCGCTTGAGTATAGCGATGTAAATAATGCAATGTGTAGGAACAAAGCCACACTGACTAAGTATGTGTTAATGCATATGTAATGTTTCTTTACTTTTGTAGCATTAACGTAAAGGAGTCTACCTTTGCCTTTAAGCTTGCTGAAAATGGATTTTTTGATTTAAATATGATCCATAAACATTCAAATTTTGATACTTAAGAAACGTAATTTTTCCCTGTCTTTTAAAAATAATTTGTTTAGCTATTTTTTATTATTTTGATAAGAATTTTAATAATAATGTTTTATTATTATCATAATCGAAGAATTGAAAATAAAAAAAAAATTACTTAGAATACTTTAAATAATGTAATCCATTCCTGTTTCTCTTCCGCCTATCTACTTTTCCGGTATCTCACTTTAACAACTGGCAAAATGGCGCGGTACTGTACAGCAATAAATCGGTCTGGCTGTTGAGTAAACAACAGAATTAATGTCTGGCAAATTAATTTTGTACTTATTTATATATAAATAAAATAATATTAAAATTACAGACATACTAAAATGTTTTCAAATTTATTATTTTTTGTCTATAAAAAATAGCGTCTGGCACATTATTGTCAATAACAAAAATGTCTGGCAATAATAAATTCATGTTTCTAATAGTGTTTAGAAGTTAGTGAAAAAGAAAACATTCTTCTTAAAATTATTTAAAAATCAATATTTTTACCTGTAAAGGTGAGATGCGCACTAATAAACGCAACGTTTACTGGCAGCCAGGTAGCCCGCATGCTGTTCGAGGTAGCATAGGGAAAGATATAATTAAAGAACCAGCTTTCTTAAAATTCTCTCTCGAAAACGTTGCTGGCTCTTAGACTATTAGATGTGTTTAGATTTTTGTTTCTGCCTAAAAGGTTGTCTGAGTGAGTAATGCTGACCGGGATGTTGGCCTGGATAGCTCAATTGGTAGAGCCTTGACCTTGTAAGTCAAAGATCCGGGGTTCGAGTCCCGGTCCAGGCATTATTTTCACTCAGTCGGAAAAAAATAAAATTTCAATTAATATAGTTTAGATTTTAGTAAATGTCGTTCAGCAAATGGCGCTATTATGCTGTAATTTTCCACACACATGGAAACCATCGAAATATATAAAGTAGAGTGATAAATGGTAACCCTTGAGAAACACCAAGATGAGTCATGTGACATGCTCTCCTTGCACCTGCGTATTCGGTGGTTCCCTTGGTAACAGCTTATTTTCACTAAATTTCTATGGCAGCGGTTTGGAGATTGTTTTTCGCATAAGTCATAACCGCCAATGTTTTTGTTTACTTACGTAGTTTAATATTCTTTTGTTCTGAATCATTTTGATTTTGAGTTTACTTCTTTTTTATTTCGTGTAGTTGAACTTTAACCGACAAAATGCTTAAAAAAAGTTGAAAAATTATTATTTGTTGTTAAATTTAGCTCTTTAAAAGTTTAAATTTCCTTTTATAAACACTTTTAAACTTTGTTGGGAAACGATGAAAAAAAAGGTATTTTATCATTTATTAAAATGTGAAATATGTGTAAAATTATTTTAAAAACAATTTATTTCGGTCATAGGACTGTCATGTTACCTAATAATAGTTAAAATTTATCGAACTGATACTTTAAATGCCAAAATAGCGATAAAGGGCCAAACACAGCAACCTTTTGGAGCATGTCACTTGATTCATCTTGAACCACGGAAAGCTAACCCTTCATCCATTGAATCAGCACTCTAATTTATATACACTGATGGAAAAAAAAAATCCCAACACCAAGAAAAAATTATTGTACAGTAATGAAATTTCAGCAATACATTTGTCTAGGTAACATATTTAATTGATTAAAGTTTCAAGATCACAGGTAGAGCCATTGGCGAGAAGAGCCATTTCAAATGTGAAATGTTGGTACATTAGTAACCGGTGTAACCGCCAGAATTTTGAATGCAAGCATGCAAACGTGCATGCATTGTGTCGTACAGGTGTCGGATATTAGTTTGTGGCATGGAGTTCCATGCCTGTTGCACTTGGGCGGTTAATGCAGGGACGGTTAATGCTGGTTGTGGATGACGCTGGAGTTGTCGTCCAATGATGTCCCATACGTGCTCGATTGGAGAAAGATCTGGTGATCTAGCAGGCCAAGGCAAAAAGAATTATTTGAAGTGAGAAATAAATAAAATGAAATTATAATTTTTCAATGTCGACACTCTGTAGAGCATGTTGGGTTACAACAGCGGTATGAGGGCGAGCGCTATCCTGTTGGAAAACACCCCCTTGAATGCTGTTCATGAATGGCAGCACAACAGGTTGTATCACTAGACTGACGTACAAATTTGCAGTCAGGGTGCGTGGGATAACCACGAGAGTGCTCCTGCTGTCATACGAAATTGCTCTCCAAACCATAACTCCAGGAGTAGGCCCTGTGTGTCTAGGCCGCAGACAGGTCGCTAGCAGGCGTTCACCTGGCCTCCTTCTAACCAACACACGGCTATCACTGCGACCAAGGCAGAACCGGCTTTCATCAGAAAACACAACAGATCGCCACTCTGTCCTGCAATGAGCTCTTGCTTGACACCACTCACGTCGCAAACGGCAGTGGTTTGGAGTCAGTGGAGAAAATGGAATTTTTGGCAATTGCATGCAAAAACATTACAGTTTTCGGCACATTTTATCCCACGTATAGTTTTGTAAAATTAGTTATAATTGAAAAAAAAAAAAAAAATCCTTCATTCAAGCACTAGTCAATTTTATTTTGAAGAAGTGTGCGAAATTTCAATATGATCGGTACATTAGTTTTTGAGAAATCGGTGTCCACCGCTTTTATGAAAAATCTCCAGAAACCAGGACCCACCGGTTGAATTTCCAAATCTTTTAATAAAAATTTAATTATTGTTTAAATTTTGGTCTTTTATACGACGCTCGAAAATGTGGATAAAATATTTTATTTATTATATTAAACTAGTTTAGTTGTAGGGTGACTAAGGCGCCCGTTGAAAAATTATAATTTCATTTTATTTATTTCTTACTTCAAATAATTCCTTTTGCTAGCAAGCCCGGGCGAAATTTTCGCACTTTATTTATCTCTATGTTACCTTTAAAATTTCAAATTATTATTATTATTTTATAGACGTCATTTTTTCATATACATATACATGAACAAATTTAATATTATATATATATATATATATATACATATGTATTTCACATGAAAGCAGATTTCATTTTATGCTGAAAAGGTAAAAAAAAAAAAAAAAAAAGTGGGAACAATTAAAAATTTCAATGTCTATTTTAAAGCTATGTCTATTTTCATATTTCAACTAATTTTAAAAAATCTAATCAAAAATTCGTTACAAATAAGGTACTAAATAAAAGGGGCGGTTTTTCTGAATCCGTCGGATTAAACAGCTTATCGATCGGACAATTAGATTTTTTAAAGTTAACTAAAGCAGGAAAATTAGGTGCAACTTGCGTTCACACACAGACAGAGTCCAAGGAAATCTCTTAATCCTTTTTAAGCGTGACAGAGTCAGGCACTGATGAGCGTAACTATATATGCTGATATATATATATATGTAGAGAGAGAAATAGAGAGAAAATATGTTTTTTTTAGCCTTCGAAATCCATGTAGCCCTTTAATCTTGATTTGTGAGATGTCTATAATAAAAAAACATGCTTTTTTTTTTTTTTTTTTTTTTTTTTTTTTTTTTCTAAACTTGGTTGCATACACTGTTAAAAATTTCAACAGAAAACTCTGTGTAATCTATTATCTTAAGTCTTACGTAAAATTACAGAGAAAAATAAACGGAGATGTTAAAAAACTTATTTTATACATTCATCTTAATAACTAATATTGATTTAGTTAATTATTGGTGAGAATATATTTCGGACTTGGGATGCTTTTTCTGAAGTAGAAACAGTCATTTTTAAATTTAATTAAAAAATGAAATAATAAAATTAGGTAAAAATACAGAATAAAGATTGAGAATCTCGATTATTCACTTTTAACTGAGAATTACTGTAAATTTGCAGAGACTCTAGATAAATTTTTAAATTAAATTTACAGAAATTTTTAACAGTGTATCAGCGCAAGTTAGTGTTGTATCGAAAAGTTTTACCCATTGGCAAAGGCGGTAGAATCGAAAGGGTTAAAATTTATAAGATAAAATACAGTATTAAGATGGATTCTTTTGCTGTTCTCACCTGCAAATTCTGGACTCATATCTACATGCGTCACATTGAAACCAGAGTATTTAAATCCACTGAAAGCCACAGCTAATAGGACTAACGTAACAATGACTGTTGAATCACATCCCACGTAGGAAATGCATGCGAGTAGAACGCATGGAATGAAAAAAGCTGAAATGAAAAAAAAAAAAAAAATAAATAAATAAATAAAAATCATGAGCTTCATCAACATGGATTCCTTTTTAAATATATATCAGTCTAATACAAGAGTCTAACTACCGCATTTGTATGGGGGGAGGTAATAAAAGCCAGAAATGTAGAAAATAGCACAAGAAAAATAAAATAAAGCAAAATAAATAATAATAAGATTCCCCACAAGATTCCCCACACACATACACACACAAACATACACACTGACCAATTGCCATAAACCACTTTTTTGGAATCAGGAGACCTTAAAACATGGAAAATAGGTGAAATCTCGATATCAAATTTTCGGACCGAATACAATACTTCCATTACCTACGGTAGTCGGGTAATGGAAGTAAAAATGCACAATCGTAAGTGTAAAAAACAATAACAATTGTTATCGGTGAAAAAAGCACGAAAAATACAAAGTCAAATGCGTAGAGCAGTCGAATGATTTAATTCAAATTCTGATTTGCTTATCCGTTAATTAAATTGGATTTTTCGGAAAGTAATTTCGTTTTCTTCCAACAGAGGACTTAATTCTATTTTTCCCAACCGTACAATTAATCCGCATTGTTATCATACATTATGACAGCTGATATAGCAAGGCTTGTTTATGGAAAAGTTTGATTCTGCACAGCGGTTTTTGCTTCGTGTCCTTTCAAATATGAAAAGTCGAAAGCAGCATTTTCGGCCTATTTTGCTTTTACACTATCGAAAGGACAAAAATGTTGCTCAAAAAAGAAGAAAAGTTATCCGATGTGCATGGAGAAGATGTATATAGATAGCCAGTGCTAAAATTGGTTTGAAAAACTTCGTTCCGTCAATTTTGATTTTGAAGATGCACCACGTTCTGAAATGCCAGTTGAAACTGCTGAAGAAGAAATACAGGCATTGATTGATACATTGATACCGAATTGATTGATACCGAATTCGTGTTTGTATCAATCATGAGAACAGTTCGTTATACCTCTGAGAAGTTAAATTTATCGAATTCGATTCTTTATGATCACGTATGAAATGTCTTGGATTATGAGTTCCACATGTTCTTACAGAAAGCAATTTACTTCATAGCATTGACATTTGTGATTTTCTTCTCAAACATCAAGTAAATGATCCATTTTTGAAGCGCATCATCACTGTGGATGAGAAATAAATTGTCTACATAAAGTTAAACGTAAGAGATCATAAAGTGGAAAATGCGAACCAGCTCAAAGTACTTCGAAGCCTGACATCATATTAAAAAAAAAAAAAAAAAAAAAAAATGCTGTATGTTGGATAGAAAATGCTACTGTTCGATAGATTGTGTCTGTTGGATAGGAATCCAAGGATTTTTTTTTTTTTTTTTTTTTTAAAGCTCTACCTGACAATCAAAATATTAAATTAATTTAACCATATGTATTTTTTTTTTTCTTTTACATTTTGTTCAGCATGTGATCTGATACTCGGTGTGTCCGCACACAGAGTCTAGGAAATCTTTTAGCCATTTGTATAAACAGATTAGGTAATGATTTATTGCTGAATTTCTTTCCCCATAGAATAACGTGGGCCATAGCTGCTGACGAGATTAAATATAGTCCGCTCTTAACCCTTTAACCGTTGTATGTTTTTCAAAGACGCATCCATACGATTCATATATATATATATATATATATATATATATTTAAATTAAAAAAATAGATTGAAAATAAATATATGAATAATATGTAAGATAAAGCTATAGGAGAGTTTGCGCACAATTCAACAAAAAGTTATAAAAAATCTAAATTTTAATTTTTTGCTGAACTGCTGGTTCCTAATTTTGAAGTGATCCTTCTTCTACTCATTTTCATTACTATTTTGTTATTAAACTATGATTTAAAGCAACAGCTGTAATAAAACCAAGAGTTATCAATGATAATTACACTTAAATGACATTGGTATAAGTTATTTCTAAGTTATTTCTTTTCCTCCAAGCTCCCATAAAAAATTATACCTCTGGGGGTACCGGAACATGGGTCTAACTCGCTCTGATCCGGATCAAAATTCGAGTTTGGCTGGTGCTGCCATCTTTCACCAGCTTATTGAACTAGAAGTCGTACTTCCTCCCTATGAGGCGTTCCTAATAACGGAAGACGCAACCCTCATGCCTTAAAATAAGTCCGGTAGTTCCACTACCGGGGCTCGGAATTTCCGAGTGGCACTCGACAACAACAACAACAACAAACAAATATTTTTGTATTACATGTAGGTATTTCAATTTAATAATAATAACAATAAATAAATAAATAAATAGATAAAAATAAATAAAATAAAAATAAATAAATAAATAAAAAAGCATTAAAAATTTTTATTTAAAGAAAATAAATTAAAGAGGCAGATAAAAAAAAACAAGCCTAGATAATAAAAAGTAACATTTAGTTACTAAATAATATATTTTACTTAACGGGGTTCGGGACAAAAAAAATTTTTGTTTTTATTATTAGTGCTAGAGGCCTATTTCAGTCGGTACAGCGTTGTCGAATTTTTATACGTCACTCTTAATAGTGCTAAGGGCCTATTTCAGTCGGTTTATTGAATGGGGATTTATTGAATGAAGTCCCCCCAAGGCACAACTTTGACATGAGTCCCCCCAGGCCCAACTTTGACATGAGTCCCCCCCCCAGGCCCAACTTTGACATGAGTCCCCCCAAGGTACAACTTTGACATGAGTCCCCCCAAGGCCCAACTTTGACATGAGCCCCCCCCCCCCCCAATGTACAACTTTGACATGAGTCCCCCCAAGACACAACTTTGAAATGAGTACCCCCCCCCAGGCCCAACTTTGACATGAGTCCCCCCAAGGCCTAACTTTGACATGAGTCCCCCTCCCAGGCCCAACTTTGACATGAGTCCCCCCAAGGCACAAGTTTGACATGTGTCCCCCCCCAAGGTACAACTTTGACATGAGTACCCCCCCCAAAGCACACCTTTGACATGAGTCCCCCCCAAGGCACACCTCCCCCTCATTGGGAAAAAGAGAAAATACGTTGTTTTGCGGCTATAAGACAGTTTGGACTTCCAACGTTATTTGTTACAGTATCTGCAGCTGAAACACATTGGTTTGATTTAATGAAAACTTTATCATGGAATTTAGATCGTCACGAATTAACTAAAGAAGAATTTGTCGATATTAACAAGTTTAGCAGTAGGCCTCTGGCACTAAATTAAAATCTGTCAATGTCAGATTTTCATGTTTTAAATAATGAAATAATGTCGTGTCTGTATAATTTTTTATTGATGAATTGCTGTAATTATTTTTTCTGAAATTGAAGCTCTTTTGACGATGAAGTTGAGCAAGAAAGAATCTGAAAAAAGATTTAAATAAAATTTTAAAAATTAAAAATTTTTGATGAATTTAAAATTTGTTATATCTCATGAACTAATGGTTCAATTTACAATTACTCCCCCCCCCCCCGGCCTTTATATACAGAAAGGATTTATCTTCAATTTCTCTTCAGGATTTCTGTTTATAATAATAAATTTTTTAAATATTAATTTTAATTTGAAAAAAAGTACTTATTTCATACATAACTTTTGGATTACCAAAAAAATTTTGCTCCTAATTAAAAATCCCGAAGACACATTGAAGATAAATCTTTTCTGTATATAAGAGTGAAAAAAGTTTGTAAATTGAACCATTAGTTCATGAAATATAACAAATTTTAAATTTATCAAAAATTTAAAACTTTTAAAATTTTATTTAAAATTTTTTTAAGATTCTTTCTTTCCCAACTTCATCGTCAAAAAAGCTCCAATTTCAGAAAAAAATAATTACAGCAATTCATCAATAAATAATAAAAACAAAAATTTGGTGTCCCAGACCCCCCTTAAAATTAATAAAGTCCCTTTTCAGTTTGAATGGTTTCTTGCTTGTTTTCCTAATCTGTCGTTGTCTATAATCGTGCTCATTGTCATAAATGATGCAATTTTTATGCAACCACCTGCCACAAGTAAAATTTATAAACAAGTCCATGGGAAATCGTTTAATTTAAAAATGCTTTGTAATACTACCATTCTGTAAAAATTCTTAGAAAGGGTTTTGAAAATTTAAGCAAACATTTTTGAAATGAGACAAAATAACCACGTTTAAAATTAGTCTGTTTAAGCAATGAACATGCACACTTAAGTGGGCACTCCGCTATCGTTATTGTAGAACTACCTGGAGATTCAGAGCGCCCATTGCACTCCTTCCTGCCAATCCCCTATGTGCAAAATCTCTCCTAGCTTTACCTTATCTTTAAAAAGTACATATTTCCAAATACGTTAGTTTGGTGCTTTTTTTGTATTGTAAAACATTAAAGAAAAAATACACAGGGAGGGGGGGAGGGCACAGCTTGGATTAACTCAAGCGTATATATTAAGGGGATAAGTAACAGGAAAAAAAAAAAAAAAAACAAAAACAAAAACAAAAAAAACAAAAAAAAAAACATACCTGTAGAAATAAAAATGTTGTAAATTCCCCGAATGTTCTAATTCCCGAAATACAAGGCAGTGCTGCTAATTTGCAGGGACTTTTAAATTCACTATCTATCATTAATTTTTAACTGATTATCATCAAAAATCATTCTTCAAAATTAGTGGTAATTATTAAATAAAAAAAGTCCCTAGAAGTTTCCAAAACTGACCGTGGTAAGATGCGTGGTCTTTTACTGGCGAAACGTCATTTTCTCCATCTTTACTTCTGTCTATCTGGTGTCCGAATGGTTAGCGCCTTCAGTTTTCAGGTGTCTGGTTCAAGTTCCAATTCAGGAGGGGATTTTAGTAAGATTTAGGATCCATTTTAAACCACAGATCCTAGTCTAAAGAGCCTTAATGCGCAAAACTGATTGTAAAGTGATAACCCTCAACCCAACCGAACAATCCTCATTTCCTTTTTTTTTCTTTTCTTTCTGTGCATATAATACTGTGGGTGCCGTCCGAACCCTTTAATAATTATTTACTAATTCCATTAACTTTAATTAGTTTAACGCAATTAAAAATAATATTACTTGATAAGTTGATGTTTGCATGCTTAGATACATGCTTATTTATTGATACTTGTTTATTTCCTAATTTAAACACATGCTTATTTATTGGCGAATTGGAATCAATCAGTTACAAGGTCATCCCACTTAAAAGGTCACTTTTGTGAAATTGAAAGGAGTGGCCTTATACCGAGGTCTGATTGTATTGCGTATAATTTAATGGATGTACAAGGAAGTCAAATGGTGCGCCACAGAGAATTTTTATTTAAAATATTAATTTTTTCTCTCTCACTCTTTGAGCACCTTAAAAAGGGTTGAGATGGTGCGTCATTCTTACCTATGGAATTGATGATTTTCCTTATGGTTGTGATTTTGTAACGCCCTGTAGATCTCATTTTGTCTGCGATTACACAGACAATGAAGCCGAATAATGCTTGGAACAGGTATGGAAGAGCCGATAACAAGCCATTCTAAAAGGAAATAAAATGTAATATTAAAACAATATGGTGGATTTTACTCTTACCCGAGATTACTAAAAATATGTTATTACCGTTTAAAGTGGAAGATAAGATAAATACAAATTTTTTAAATTTTTATTTATTTTTGTTGCGGTAAATTTAAGTATACTGTTTGGTGCGTATGTAATTTATAGATAATATACAGGGCTACTCAAAATTAGTCGAATACGTTTCAAAGAGTGATGTGGGCTGCAATCTCTCACTTATTCGAAATAATTTTTTGAATGTAATATCAGCCTTAAATGCTTCATTAAACTTAGCTACGATATTCAAACAAGAGATTGTTGGGATTATTTTCTCCATCCCTCCAGAAATGTATTTCAAATAAAAACTGTTTCTTAAACAATTTTCAACTGTTATGTGAAGTATGACATACATTCCATAATATTACATAACATGTTATTGTTTAAATAACGTAAATTGCTATGTTAATGTTCAAATTTTCATGCTTAGCTTCCGGCGCTAAATTCTTTTCCGACAACGCGACAAATTTTATTGGTGCTAATTCAGAAATAAAGAAATTGCATATTTAACAAGGAATGCCGGCGAAAAACTTTTAGATTATTTTGCCTCAGAAGGCGTTGATTAGAAATTTCTGCCGACTACAGTCGGCAGCAAAATTATTGAAGCACACACCCACACTTTTTCTGTACTTTTTACTTCCATTACCCTACTACCGTAGGTAATGGAAGTATTGTATTTGGTCCAAAAATTCGATATCGAGATTTCACCAGATTTACACGTTTTAAGGTTCCCTGAGTCCAAAAAAAGTGTTTTTTGGCAATTGGTCAGTGTGTGTGTAATCTGGCTATCATATCTCCGAAACTAATAAAAATAGAACTACAAAACTTCAGAATTAAGACAGGTCTGATGTACAGATGAATTTTCCAAATTTTGGTGAAAATTGAAAAACGGAAGTGGGACTGTAAGTCCGTATCTCAAAAAACGGCTCTAACGATTTCCTTCAAATTTGCTATTTAAACACTCTATTAGATGTCCTTTCGAATGATATAGTAGGTTAGTTTAGGAAAATTGGTAGGCGTCCTCTATAAATAGCTCAATTTCAGGTCTTGCAGCAAGCGCGTTCATTTAAAAACGACTGTACGGATTTTTTTCAGACTGGACATATTAACTCACTTTTAAATATCCTTTTGTATGTAATTATTGTTTTCCGGTCAATAATTGATTTTTTTGTAAACGTTGGTATCTCAAAAACGGCTCTAACGATTTTCTTGAAAATTGTTATATAAATCCATTTCTTTCTCGAGTATTACGTAGTTATTAGAGGAAAATTAACAGTCTTCCTGCTTAGGTAGGTCATCTTCAAATCTCGGAAATTTGTGTTTCAAAAAATAACTCTACCATTTTTTTCTCTTACTTTTTACCTCGCTATATGTAAGCTTCGTTTTATATGTCTTTATAAGTTTCTCTTACCGGGAAAATTTTAGTTTTCTACTTCTTTAGGTCACTTTTATGTTTTCTGATCACATTATCTCTCAAAAATGCATATAATACGTGTAATAGTGGGTAATGGAAGTCGTGTGGTTGTTTCACACCAGACGTTTTTAGTTCCCCATCATACTATCATACTATAGGTATGGGGAACTTAGGTAATCGTGAAAATTTTCGACCTCGGTTTTTTGACTTTTCTACACGTTTTCAGATGTGAGGAATCCGAAAATGACAAATTTGTATGGTGTCTGTCTGTAGGGTGTCTGTTAGTCCGTTAGTCCGTTAGTCCGTTAGTTCGTTAGTTTGTTAGTCTGTGTACACGATATCTCAAGAACAAATTGTCGCAGAGAGGTCAGATCAGTTTTAAAATATTACTTTCGACACTGGCAAGAACCCTATTCATTTGCAACATTCGATTTTAAAAACTTCGTAAGTTATTAGAAATTTACGATTTTCTTAACATGGGAGAATAGGACAAAAATTCACTTAAACGTGCATTAAATGTAAACTTTTTACTCTAAAAATGTCAGACTAGTTTTAAAATGTCCGTTTTGATGCCGGAATGAACATCAGTAACTATAAATATGCTACTTTGAAATTTTCGCAAGTTATTGGAAATTTACGAATTTCTTAACATGGCAGTATAGAGGAAAATTTCACATAAACGTCAATTTTGAGCGATATTTTCATCTTAACGATGTCAGACTACTTTTGAAATATTATTTAGGACACTGGCATGAATATTAATAACTATGAATTTTCAAATCTAAAAATTTCATAAGTTATTGGAAATTTACGAATTTCTTAACATGGGAGAATAGGACAAAAATTCATTTAAACGTACATTAAATGGAAACTTTTTACTGTAAAAATGTCAGACCAGTTTTAAAATATCAGTTTTGATGCTGGAATGAACATCAGTAACTATAAATAGGCTACTTTGAAAATTTCGCAAGTTATTGGAAATTTACGAATTTCTTAACATGGCAGTATAGGGAAAAATTTCACATAAACGTCAATTTTGAGAGATATTTTCATCGTAAAGATGTCAGACTACTTTTGAAATATTATTTAGGACACTGGAATGAATATTAATGACTAAGAATTTTCCAATATAAAAATTTCGTAAGTTATTGGAAATTTACGAATTTCTTAACATGGCAAAACAGAGCAAAATTTCACATAAACGTCAATCTTGAGGGATATTTTCACCGTAAAGACGTGAAACCAATTTCGAAATATTATTTAGGATACTTGCATGAATATCATAGACTATGATTTTTCCAGTGTAAAAAATTCGTAAGTTATTTGGAATTTACGATTTACTTAACATGTCAGAATAAGGCAAAATTGAGCATAAACTTCCATTTTGAGGATCGTAAATACATTAGACAACTTCAAAATTACATTTATGATATTTGTTTGAACATGATTGAATACAAATATTCTAATAGGAGAATTTCCTAAATTATATTCGTAATTTACGATTTTACCAACATAGCGAAATTGTAAATTTTTCATATAAATATGAATTTTGAGGATTATTGCATTGGACATAGTAGCATGAAAACTAAACAACGGAATTGACCCTGATAAAATAAATTAATAGATTAGAATAAGATAACTATATCGAAGTGAACGGTGGATAGCCTATTAGGCAGGGTTTTCATTCTGTCACTGTATCAAGTTTTTGTCAAATTCATTTCTTTTAACATGATTATATCTCTCAAGCTAGAAATTTATGAAAACATAAATATGATGGGAAACTGAGCAGAGTCCACCTATGCCAACTAGTTTAGTTTGATCGCTAATTTTTATTCTCAACTTACTTTTTTATACAGTATAAGCAGAGCCTCCTTAAGTAGATGCCTAGCGAGTCGCTCGAAAACTTGGCAACAGTACAAGAAGAACATAGCCAGTAGATGGCGCTTGATACCGTACGTAAAGTTATGTTTATTTCCCGCGAGCGCGATGCAATTGAGTTTCAATTGAGTTCTGGTTTGTGTTTTATTAATTTAACAAATGTGAGAGGTTTTTTTTTTTTTTTTTTTTTTTTTTTTTTTATAATATGGTGTATTGCGTCGTTCCATTTTGTAAATCAGACAGTAGCCGTGAAAATATATGTTTCCACGAAATACCAAGCAATGCAATTCAGCGTAAAAAGTTGCTTCCAAATATTTCCAGACAAGGTATGTAAACTGCATAAATAATTAATGCAAAATTACCAACCCTCCGGACTTTTGAATATCAATAATATTTTTCACAAAAAACATTATTTTTCTTTATTATCGTAAATTGTGTGATTAAGACGAAGATAAATTTAAAAGAAATTATGATATAAAAATTCGAAGGGTTGACACCTCTCTGTTAGTAAGTTAGATTTAACAAATAAAATAGTTATGCTTATTACAAAATGAAATAAAATTTTTATTTATTGATGTAGGAATACAGAAAAATAACTTGCTCTTAGTTACTTTGAAGTCACTCTATATTGGAGTATTTTGTAGTTTTATTCATAAAATGAATAAAACTATAAAATACTCCAATATAGGAACAAGATTGATTTATATTTTTTTAATACCACTGTTTTTTAAAGACTTGTGTAAATGCGTATAAAAATTTGATTATTTCAGTTAAATCGAAACAAAAGTGTTGGGAATCTTGAAAAGAAAAAATAGAAATTTTTTATTTCTACTTTTGTTCTTTTTAAAAATATTAAGTTTTAAGATTCAAAACATTACTTTTATTAACCTTTTACCACAGAAATGGAATATGGAATTAAAAATTCATGTAAAAATTAAATATCATGAGTACTGATTTGAAAAATTATCAGAAAAATGAAAAATATCCCCACATCCATACACTCACATGTATACACACACACATATACTGGCTAAATATAAATCAGGGGAAAACTCGATATCGAATTTTTGGACCGAACACAATACTTTCATTACCTACGGTAGTAGGGTAATGGAAGTAAAAATATTTCAAGGATGTTATTAATTTGTCCTTAAATTTGCCAATCTTTATCAAATTTTTCAAATTGAAACCTAATGCGAGTTTTAAAATACAATTGTGAATTTCCTGCATTTGTTTGTTTTTAAGTTATTCTGATAATAAATATGTATATAAATCAATCGCTAAAAACTAAAAAAAAAAAAAAGTTTTTTGTATTCAGGGAACCTCAAAACGTGACTTTATTCAAAAACCTGAGTTGAAAATAGAACTTATAAAAAAAAAAAAACTTTGTTTACATTATAGGTTCGAAAAATTAATTTTCGTTCTTTAACAGTATTCGTCGACATAAAAAAAGTGTAGCAAAGCACACATTCTACAGAAAAGAACGTTTAGCTTAATTTTGGATAGCCCTGTATGTTTTCAATAAACTATGTGCACATCAGATTGTGCATTTAAATTTAGTCTTATATGAAAAACACCTAACACAAAAACTTGGTGCGAGAGAAAACTTATACTCAAGAAATCCTTAATTTTAAAAATTTAAATCTTAATGGTTATTTATTTATTTTTTGTGACGGACTAGACAACAGATTGTTTTCTTCTCCAATTTTTATTGCTGAATGTTAACTTATCTCGTTAACGTGCTGGTCTATTTTTCTTATAAATAATATAAAATTTTCGATTTAAGAAAAATAATTCACATCTAATAAGGTAAAAATGTAACGTAAAGGACATGACCCCCCCCCCCCCAAAAAAAAAAAAAAAAAGACATGATTTTAATAATTTATCATTATAAATTATTCATTCTGAACTGAAACTCATTTAAAGTTCAGAGATTTTAATTTATATAAACGAAACTTTCATCTGATATCTAAATTTTAAAAAAATTTGAAATTTTTATTGAATAAATATATAAAAAATAATTTAATCGCGTGATAGATATGCCATGTTTTTGCTTATTTAATTTTAAATTTCGTTTTTTAATTAACAGTATATTAAAAAAAAAAAAAAGGGTGTTATTTATTTGATACGTTGTCATTCAATTAGTTGAAAAGCTAAAATAGGTCTTGCCAACTTTCGAAGAAATTTAAACCCTATACTTTTTAAAATATAAATATTTGAATATTTTATTGAAAATATTTACGATAAAGCACTTTCACATCATTTTTTCAAATTAAAAGAAAAAAAAAATACAATTTTAGACTTTAAATTGAAATTAATAGCTAGATTTTTAAATGAAAAATATAACTTGTCTATGAAACAGCAGAAAATTGTTGCTCTGCGTAGGTGCTGTCACCTAGCGTTAGTTTTGTTTTTTAAATGTTGCCTAATTTAACATTGAGATTCGCCGCGCGTGGAAGGCATCTACTTAAGGAGGCTCTGGTATAAGACTAAGACAAATATTTACTGAACAAAACAGTATTAGGTGCCCATCTTTTAAGTAGGAATTATTGCTAGTGTTTCAATAATTTTGCTTTAGATCAATTAATTTCGGAGGCCTCTGGAAAACAGGAGTGAAATATCTGAAGTATCATTTGAAAAGAGGCATGACATGAGATAAATTCGCGTATGAGGAATTCGAAACGATTATAGTACAAACAGAAAGTTTTCTAAATTCACTTCCCCTGACTCATTTTTACACCAGCTCTTTTTTTGTTGGGAAGACCCATACTATAACTGCATTAACAGAGCCAGACTTAACAAGTCTGATAACAGGCTGAGTAAATGGCAAAAAAACACAAAAGTATTCCAATATTTCTGGAAACGGTGGCATAGAGATTACATGGATGTTTGAAAAGAATAATTTTAAACTAGGCTCTCTCGTGTTAATTAAGACTCGTGACAATTTGTTATCATATAAATTGTTAGAAGGTGTAATAATTGAGTTATATGCAGGCGCAAATAAGAAAATTAGAGTGGAAACGTTAAAGCCCAAAGTGGACTCATTAAAACTCTCCTCTTCAAGACCACGTGACGAGCCAGTCGTATCAGTCACTTGCAGTGTGGGCTTTGCTATTCGAGTGTAAACATCTAGTCAGAGTTGCTAATGGCCGTATTTATCATTAACTTCAATTCCCGGTTCAACACAAAAACATAAAAATCGTCTAAAGTCCGCGTGCAGCTTTCCAACAAAATTTGGAACGCTGCTTCTGTCATCTAGCGTCGTAGATTTTATGTAATGTTTGGTTGGTTATTTTCAACTAAACAATTTGAAAATAACAATGCCGCTAGGTGGCAGAAGCAAAGCATCAAATTTTGCTGCAAAGTTACACACTGACTTTATACGCTTTTCAAGTTTTCGTGTTCAACCAAGAGTTGAAGTTATTGGTGAATACAGCCGTATATCGTATTCTTTTCGTTGTGAATTTAATACATGTGTTTCTTACAAGTCAGAACAGTGTTAAGTATTACAGTCTACTAAGTATTACAGCATCTTTGTGTTCAATTAATTAGGATTTATCTGTATACACCGAACTTTTAATTCTGATAATCCCATTCATACTTACGCGTTCCAAATCAAAATGTAAAATATTGGCTAAGTAGGTCGGCAGTTCAGTCAATAAGGTGTAAATTCCCCAGTCGAAACCGAAATGAGTGACGGCTAAAGCCCAAAAAGGACCTGAACTTAGAATAGAAAGCCATGGAATACGTCCGCTTCTCTGAAAAGAAAATTTATATAAATTGTATAACTATACAGGATGTCCCATAAATACCGCCCAAACTCTACACAGCCAGATTCATCGTTGGGAGTACATAAATTCCCAAAGAACTGTACCTATACGATCCATAGTTTACGAAGAAATACGATCGGCAGCAAAATTTTTCGAGCGCTAGCAATAATTCCTATGTAAAAAAAAGTACACTTAATACTGTTTTATTAAATAAATTCTTGTCGAATCATGTTCTTAGACTGACTAAGAACATGACTCGACAAGGATTTTTTAACAAAGCAGTGAAAAATGTACTTTTTTACATAGGAATTATTACAAGCGCTCGAATAAGTTTGCTGCCGACTGTACGCAAAACAAAGTATGACGTCACAGCCAGTGCAAGGGAAAAAACACCGCATTAGAGATTAGACACATCAACAGCAGTATTTGCATATCTTCGATATGCACGGCGGACACTTTGAACATCTGCCTTTATAAATATTTGCAAATACTGCTGTTGATGTGTCAAATAAAGTGTTTTTTCTCGCACCGGCTATGACGTCATACTTAGTTTAATGTATTTTTCTCGTAAATTATGGATCGCACAGGTACAGTTCTTTGGGCATTTTTTATGTTCTTTCAACGAGGAATCTGGCTGTGCAGAGTATGGACGCTAATTATGGGATACACTGTATATATATTCAATATGATATAAGAAATAAATACATATATTTAATATAAGAAATTGAAATGAAACAAGGACAAAAAACAAGCAAATGCAATTGAAGTAACATTAAGAAGCAGCAGACTTGAGACAGGTGGGTCGGAATAAACCGGTTTGTCGGACGCCCAATTTTTACTAAATCCTCTGCAAGACCATATGATAAGGAATAAAAAGAATAAAATTCATAATTTTTATATTATTAAGTAATATATATGTATATATATATAAAAGTTACTGTCGCTGGCGTGTCAAATTTTTTTTTGTCAGTGGCCGCATCTCCTCGCGGAAGGCAATGACCTTCGCGTCACAAGAGGTATCAATGTTTACCGTATACTCCAATGAAGACATTTCAGTTGCTTACAAATATCTATCATCTTATTTTACGAAGTTTTTAATTAAAAAGTCGGGTTAATAAAAGTACTCTATTAGCCATTTATCATGAAGTTTCTTTATGACATTGTTTTTCTGTCACGGCGTCATTTTCCACAGGAAAATTAAAATGCAATCCATGGTGGAAAAAAAAAAAAAAAGTCAATAATGCTATTAGTAACAAAGAAATTTTTCATCTTCAAATAAATAAAAAGCGTTACCTAAGACATTTTCAATGAAAAAATGAATTTAGAATTGTAATTTGTCGTTTGCAGATATTTTTTTCCCCACTTACTTTTATAAGTTAATTTTCTTACTGGCAATCTTATATGTTATTTATTAATTTTTTACAGTTTTTTTTTGCGAATGATGAAATAATGTCGTGTCTGTATAATTGACTGCATTTCTTTTTGTCTGCATTTATCTTTATTTTTTTTTATTACTTAAAAACATATTTTAAAATACTTCGAATATATTTCGGCATAAGAAAATAGAGTCAAATTCAAACCTTTTTATAAATCTTCTAATTTCGCACTGATATATATTTTTTAACGTTACAGAATTAGGCACTTTTATGATATATTCATATTTCTAATTATGACAAGAAAGAAATTCATCATCTAAAACTTTTATAGAGAATCGAGTACATTTTATGCTTCGTTATTTTAAGAAGTAGATAGGAAAAAATTAAAAATAGAAGCTGTAGGAGATTTTTCCAATTAAAATAATAATATTAATAAAAAACTTTTCTTCTTTTCAGATTTTTTTCGAATGTTTAAAATTATTACCTAGATTGAATATAATAAACATATAATTAGAAATATATATAGACTATTAAATACTGCACTAAATTAACTAAAAAATTCAATAGTAAAAAGCATAGGCATTAGAAAAAATAGGTACTAGATTTTATTTTTATTTATTTTATCATTTTTTTAGCAAGCAATTATACCAAAAAATTCATCGCCTAATAATAGTGACAAAAATTTAAAAGTCGCCAAGGAAGTCTTATACTAAAGCTGTAACGCAAAATGGTCAGATATTACAAGTTTATTTCTATTCTTGGAAAAAAAAAAAAAAAAAACTCATTTTAAGTATAATATCTCATTTAAAAAAAAGAAAAAAAAAGAAAGAAAAAAAAATATGTGGTATTAAAAATTATGTATTTCAATTTGACATTGAATATGGGGATTTTTATAACACTTTTCTGCTTTTGTGTTGTGTTATGCACTATTAATATTCCTATTCAGTAAAAAGCAGAGCAGCGAATAGGCGGGCAAAGACTAAAAGGGGTTAATAAGTGAAGCGAGCCGGGGGTAGAGCTCCTATGTGCATATATATATATATATATAACAGAATTGAAAGGACCGCTTACAGAAACAATTAGGTGCAGCACAATCTAAAAAACAAGCAGGATTTCGAAGTTGATTTTAGTACCATAGACCGTATTCATACAGTTAGAGAAATTATTGAAAGAAGTAATGAATACGAACTCCCTTTGTGTGTGACTTTTGTGGACTACGAAAAAAGCTTTTGACTCTGTATCTTCATTAGCAGTTATGGATGCATTAAGGAATACTAATATTAATTCAGGATATATCTTATCGGAAAGATTTATAAAGAAGCAACAGCCAAATTAATATTCCACAAAATGAGTAATGCATTCAAAATTAGAAAGGGTGTGTAAGACAAGGGGACACAATTTCACCCAAACTCTTCAATGCAGTATTTCAAGAAGTCAAAAAAAAAAAAAAAAAAAAAGAAAAAAATGTGAGTAGAAAGGCATAAACATTGAGGGAGAGTATATAAATCATTTGCGATTTGCGGATGATATTGTACTGCTTGCCTCCTCTTTTGCAGATTTGCAAGAAATGCTTCAGGAGTTAAACAAAGAAAGCAAGCTTGTTGGATTGAAAATGAACCTCAGGCTCAGCAAGACAAAAGTTATGTCAAATTCCTATGCAGTTGTACTTACTTGGGACAAGTCCTTACGAGGAACAGGAACATCATGGAAGAAATTAACAACAGGGTTAAACTTGCATGGAGAGCATTCGGAAGGAATAGTGCCATATTCAAAAGCGACCTCCCAATTTGTTTGAAAAGAAAAGTTTTTGATCAGTGCATTTTGTCTGTTTTAACTTATGGTTCAGAAACTTAGACATTAACATGTAAAGCTATACAAAAACTTCAAACAACCCAATATAGCATGGAGAGATGCATGTTAGGATTCACCCGAAGAGACAGAAAGCGAAACACTTGGATTAGGAAACAAACCATAGTTACTGGTCTTATTTCCAGAGTCAAGAAGTTGAAACTGGGCTGGAAGAAATGGTGATAGATGGACCACCAAAGTTTTATTTTGGATACCAAGAGATAAGAAAAGACCGAGGAAGAGATCACTGTGTCATTGGAGAGATGAATGGACGAGTAGAATTGAGAAGAATTAAAGAAAGCAGGGCAGTTTAGAATTCCTAGGAGAGGCCTTCATCCGGCAGTGGATTGATAAAGGCGGAAATTGATGATAACGATTATATATATATATATATGTATAAATATTTTAACTTAGTAAAATTAAGAATAACAAAAGATTAAACGCTACCGAAATCCACAATTACCAAAAGGAATTAATTTATAACTAAATTAAATAACCTATGAAGACGTTAGAACAGGTATAAAAGAAATTAACGCTTAATAATTTTAAGGTAATTTGAAAAAAAAAAAAAAAAAAAATACCATAACGATGTTCCTTGAATATTGTCGTAATTTATTATGGGAAACTAGACTATAAAACGAAAGCAAACACACAGAAAAAAAAAAAAAAAATCAGAAGCAAGCATTGAGAAATGAATAACAAAAAGGGTAAAAAAAAAAAAAAAAATAGATTAAAAATTTGGAAATAAGCTCAAATTGTAGAGGTTTCTCACCAGGGAGAACCATCCTCACAGTGAGCATGTGAAAATTCAAGATTTTTAACTGTGCTTGCTATTAAATCAAAATAACCAGAAGGTTCTCCTATCTTGCATGTAAAATAATAAAATGAGTGAAATATTATACACACACACACACACACACACACACACACACACATATATATATATATATACAATGTACTAAGATATTGAAATATGTTTTTAATCATATAGTATACTAAAAATATTAAATAATAAATATATATATATGTATATACATGCATACATACATGATCTTTTAAAATAATGTATCATACAATTGGAAATATACATAATGTAAACAAAATCCAAGAAAATTTTAGAACGCTTAAGAATTCACCATTAATTGAACAGAATACACAAGATATAACTTAGATTTATTAATTGGACAAAGATAATAATATTCTCTAGTAGGAGCTGAAATTTGAGAAAAAAATTATGAAGCAAGTATCATAATATACTATCATAACTATTACCACTCTCTGCTATCATAATACTGTCATAATTTCCTATCAGATAAAAATTAATAGCATGTAGAATACGAATACTACAAAAAATATATTGAAAACAATTGCAAACACTTCTTCTTCTTAGCAGGGATGAAAAAAGACCTTTACAAAAAATAGGTGTTGTGCTTGGAACCCATGTGTGTTAAAAAACTGAAAATTCTCGTCATATGCCTGGACAACACACCAAAATTTAACCAAAAGAAAAGTTACATTAAAATGAAATAATAGAGAGAGGAACATAAATAAAAAGTAAATAAGACATACCATGATTATAAAACGAAATGTTAATATACAGATTATAACACAAAAAGTAAAAAAAAAAGATTGAGGTTAGCGAGGACAGTTAACCCACCAGCGGCCGAGCGCTCAAAACTGGTAGATGGGAAGTGCCGGGTTTGATCCCAGGTAACGTTCATAGATCTAGCCGTTTGAAGTTTTCTGTGGTTTTTTCCGAAACTCGCGTAAATACGGGCTAGGACCCCTTAGAAAGTTCTCCCTTTCCGGAGGGCATTCCACCTATAGGCCTAGGACCCTAGTGTAATTAATCGGCTTTAAAACCGCACAACCAACCAGCAGCCAGAGAGGACAGTTAAATAAACTAACAATGAATATAAACAGTTAATATAAAACAAAATAAATCTCGTGTATAACAATTACACGACTTTCATTATCTACTACTACACACATTATATATATTCTTATTGGATATAGTCTGGTTATAAGACATAAAATTGACAGAACAAATCGGGCATAGTTTTCATATAAGATCAAGCTAATATATACATCGTAAAGATATATAAAATAGAGTTTTAAAAAATCGATAGAGTCGTTTTTTGAAATGCCAATTTTCGAGATCTAAAACTCCAATTTTCCTAATCGAATCCTTACATAATTTATTTTCGAGATCTAAAACTGACCTATGTCTTATGAGGACCCAATTAGTTAGATCACACTACCGAACACTGCAATGCTCCTATTACACACAATGAGTTTTTGCACAACTTTTGAGCCAATTGTTAATTTGAGCCAATTTTGTCGCCTCAAATTACCTCAACGCCCAGTGTACTAGGAATTGCGAATACGAACAATTTTTTCTGGCTAGTCATAAAAAGTTGATCGTACGAGCAATTTCTCCTACTGTGATAAGCCAATGAGAAGAAAGCTCCTTATGCTCACCGAGAAAAGACTCCGCTGGAGGAAATTCATTCATCGTTTTTCTCTTCGCTGTCACAGGCAGACTTTCCGTGTACTCTCTGTTAAAAGAGCGACAAATAGGTACACCTTGACATGTACTGTACACCGTGCAAACCAGTTTTTCGAACAATTTTTAACTTAACTATTGCAATCCTCTTTCGTATTTTGGCTTCCAAAAATTGGAGCAAAAATTGGTTCAAATGAAAGTTGCGTAAAAAATCGTTGTGTTTAATAAGAGCATAAGTACTGCTAGTTTAATTATGGTCACCATGTATACGGGTAAGAGAAAGTAAAATGTCTTACGATACTTTTTAAGGAAGTTATAACTGATTAAAATATTAAATATTATTCAGAAAAAAATTATAATTTTTGTCTTCATATAATTTATTACATTTTAAGGATTTAAGGTGCTTTGATGGAACTTCTTTTTCATACAATACTTAATGTAACCAAAACGAAAACTAGTATGTTGCTGTCATCACAAAATTATCTAATATATCGTTCTATAATACAGCGTCATATATCGTTTAACATGATGAAATATTAAATCCAACCTTCGCACTACAAAAATTTTATACTTGCAATATGATGCAATTTTAACCAATACATGCTGAGATATACAGTCGGTAACAAAAGTATCCGAACACTAGCAAAAATTCCTATATAAAAAAGTAGAGTTACTCTTTAACTCGACCATGGAAGCCTCTGCGCAAGTGCGGATTCAACGAGTCCACTAGTAAAATAGGGGAGACAAGCTTTTCGTTGAGAGAAAATAAGCGATAAGGGAATACCGAATGACTGGATGTTTACTAAATTCAAACCTGTTGGTCAACTAGGAAACCCTTCAAGATTTTCGACTCGTCTTCACTGCTAGGCGTAGGAAACGTGGTTACACTATACTACAGTTTTGTTAAATAAATCCTTGTCGAATCATGGTCTTAGTCAGTCTAAGAACATGATTCGACAAGGATTTATTTAATAAAACAGTATTAACTCTACTTTTTTTATATAGGAATTTTTGCTAGTGTTCGGATACTTTTGTTACCGACTGTAGTTATGTAGAAAATCGGAGAAGGTGAATAATACAAGTGACACTTGTCGGCCGATATTTACCCAAATTGAATCAACACTCTTTTTTTTATAAAGGCCCATCTCACATATCAAGTTTGGTGCAGTTATAAACTGTAGAAGCTGAGGCATAACTTTTCTGTTCATGGAGAAAATTGTAGAATCACATTGCTATTTGTTGGTCGATATGCTCCTAAATTGAGTAGGCATAGCGTTTTTTAATGAACCTCTCACTTTTTTAATTTTGTGCAGTTGTACACAATAAAATTTGAGATATAGAATAGACTCCCCGTAAACGGGAGAAAACGCAGCATAGCAGTGCAGCATGTTAGGCGATTTGAACTAAAATTTATAGGACCGATTTATTTCAAGATGCAACAAAATATAAACTTTCGTAACGTTCTGATCATTAATTTGTGAGATAGAACTGCCTCAAAGTTTTTGTCACACGTAGACAGACATTTTCAGAATATTTGAAAACCGGAAGTTGAAATGTTTTTCGAAATCAATTTATGATTATAAAAGTAAGTTATATATAGATAATGAAAATCTTTTAAAACATTGTACAGTAAGAAATGATATATCACTTAAAAACAAGAAAAAAGAAAACATATTGAAAAAAAAAAAAAGAAAAAAAAAAAAAAGAAAGAAAGAAATAATTATAATAAGAACCGTATGATGAAACATACATTACCAATACGACTTGAAGGGCTTTGACTGAATATCGAATGGAAAGTATCAGATATAAATATATCGGTACTTAAAACTAAAAATAGCGAAAACACATTTTCAAGTAAAAATTACAACAACAACAACAACAAAAAGGTATTTTTTCCACAGATTTTTTAAACATTGTATAATACTTAAAAATTATTACAGATTATGTACAGAAACTATAAAATATAATTTTAACGCAAAACTTTGCTTATAACATAATAATTTAGATTAAAATAGTTGTCAATTTACGCTATGAGATAAGCGGTCTTGTCCAGACTGTATATATTGTAGCTCAGCTTTGGATATTCCTGGGTGTTCTTCAGGAGACTCGTAAATGAGAAATATACAGAAGATAAACCATAAGCATCCCAAAGAACCTTAAGAGAAGAGAAAATATTGGTAAATCAAATGTTAAACGTAATTGTATAGCTTTAAGTTCTCTAATATATATATATGTATTATTTCAGGTAATTTTTAAAATGCGCCTATTAAATAAACATATTTCATGGATTAAACAAATTAATTTTTACAAGAGCGAAAAGTGTCTAGGTCAGTAATCGAACCTGGCACTTTCGGGTTACCGTCTTAACCCTTTGGGTACATTTGACGAGTGAGACTCGTTACTAGCATCCAACCCGTAAAGCTTGGCCGTGCCCAAGCAGGCAGGGGCTGTCCAAAGGTTTCTGAGTCCGAGTGAGACTCGTCATCTGCTTACTTGGGCGATGTTACGGTGGACGAGTCTGACTCGTCATCTGAATTTAAGAAGTAGGCGTTGATGTTTGCGGCAACCACGCCAGTGGGCGTTGATCGCAAACATTTTCCTGACGTTTATTATGATATCTTACAACCATACTTATATCATCAATATAAGTATATTCCAAATAAAATGTGCTACTTTTACATATTAACACTTCTGCGACCGCTGACGTAGATTCACACCATTTGAAAATCTGTAACTCCACCAGTGGGCGTTTCTTTTGCAATTTGTATGCTATTTTTTTCTTAACTATATAATCAATATTCTCAATTTTACAATGAAATATACTGTGGATACAAATACTTTGATTAGAAAGAATAAAATTATAATGCATATCCATTTGTAATATAAATGTGAATGCAGAAAATTTTATTCTGAAATATTGTAACATGGGAGAATAACGCCCACAGGCGGACGTTACTGTCAAAAATTCAAAATCATGCTGTCGCGAAAGTGTTATTCCATACAGCGACAAATTAAATCCGTCCCATGGGCATAAAAATCTTCAAATAATTCAATACTCAAAGGGTTAACGATCTACCAACACATATAGCCCGGTCGATATCTACTCCGCACAAATCGCTCTTATGAAAGTCTGAATTTTTCAATATTTCATCTCAGTGCCTGGGAGTGCAGACCAAGTTCTAGGAATGAAATTTTTTATATGTTTACTTTAAGTCCATAGATACAGAGCCTGGTTAAGGGGGAAGCACACATTACTTACATCGTTATTTTTTAACAAATACTTTCCTCCTATAATAAACACAAAATTCTCATTAAAAATTATTTTAAAAGAATTCTGGTGTCTAATAACGGTGAATAAATTGGATTGTTTTACACCGTTCATTTTTTATAAAAAATATTTCCTCGTCAAAGCGTGGAATTTCTATGACGTGAAGTAAAAAATAATTGTAAAAATATTCCGGTGAGAGCGGAGATAATGTGTGCTTCCCCCTTAATCAGGCTCTGCATAGATACATTTATTTCTAGAACGCAGGAGATAATGAAAATTTTCAACTTTTCATATAAGCAAATTAAGTAAGTAGATATCATCTGGGATAACTCAATTTGTACTCAATGAAATTATTAAATATCACAATGTTTAGTTATAAATTATCCTAACTGTGTACATTTATACAAAATTTTATCGTATACTGTCACATTAAAAATTATGGACAAAAATTGATTGACAGCACCACTTGTTGAATGATAGGCACCGAAAAATATGATTGACACAAATTTATGTCAAGGTGTAACTAAATGCAAAATTTTATTAAATTCTATCCGTTTCTATATATCGAGTCTTTTTTTTTTTTTTTTCCAGAATGTTTGAATTCATTATAAATGGGTGTTACTATAAGGGTTATACTAAAGGGTGTTTCTTTTAAATTATGTCTCTTTTTTGTGCATCCATGTATGTTGAAAATAACAAATAATAACTATAAGACATAAACTTTATTACCAAAAAGGTAGAAAACCATAGGCCAGCCACCATATCTGTAGGAAGAGCTAAGATACCCTGATACGGCAAAGGACACAACTGTTCCAATCGGACTTCCACAATAGATTATTGTAGATATTCGGCTGCGTTCGTTTATAGGAACCCAGCGATCTATGAGTGCGTTCATAGCAGGATAAGTTACTCCCTGTAAAACAAAAGTTTACTAGTTATGCTTGAGATTTCAGTTCAACACTGACTGATCTGAAACCGAGAAAGTTAAAAAATGGAAATTCAATCTAAAATTAGTTCAGACATAAAGATATTTTCCTTAAAATGGTTATTTCCGAAAATTCCAAAACAGATTTATTTTTTCATGAGTAATTATGACAGAATCGTTCTATTACACCAGAAATTTTATAATCTCAATTTAATGATTAAATGAAGGTCCCCCTCCCCCCCTCAGTATTTACTAGAAAATTTTCATTTTGAATTTTTAAATTCATTTTAAATAATTATAAAATTTGTCTTATTAAGCTTGAGGTTGAGGTTCGGTAGGTTTAATGTTGCTCTAAAGCTAGTGGACAACTGGCATATTGGCAACAGTCTGTGGTTTTGGCTTGGAGGCATGCCATCACAGTATTAATTCTTCGCAAAGGCATACTTGCCAACCATCTCATTATGAACCGTACAATTTTTAGTACCCGCCTTTTTTTTCACACCAATAATTTTTTTAGAGTAATTTTAGACTTATTTAATCGTAACAACATTTGGAGAGAATAACTCTAAAAATATAGTGGTGTGAGAAAAGGGGCGTTTTTTCAGGGGGCGTTAAGAATTGTACGGTTATTAATGAGATGGTTGGCAAGTATGCAAAGGGAAAGGCTCTTCTGCTTTAACAACTGAGAGAAGTATTAATTTTACGGAACATGGAGGAAATTTCAGCCACGATGGATTTTACGTGCACCATAATGTTGTGGCTATTAAATAACGAGACTATTGCTGCTACAGATGAACTGCACATGCACCAAATCCGAACGACCGACAGCTGTGCAGCGTAAAGCCTTCTCTTTCGATTGCAGCGCCTCCCATGTTTGTCGAGAAATCAGTCTGGGCGTAACCTTCGTTTGTGTAAGAGGTGTTTGTTTCGTTTTGCCGAAAACATGATAAGTGTAAAAGTAGAGCAACGAATTGTCGTGAAATTTCACGTGAAACTTGGTAAAACCACTAGTGAAACTTATATTTTATTAAAACAAGTTTATGACGATGAATATTTATCACGTGCGCAAGTTTTTGAGTGGTTGAAGCGTTTCCAAGATGGCCGAGAGTTGGAGATGATGACCTCCCGGGTCGCCCTTCCACGTCTAAAACGGATGAAAATATCGAAAAAGTCGCTAATTTGGTTCGATCTGACTATCATTACTATCTTGAGGTGCTTGCTGAACTCCGTGAAAGAATAAGGAAAAAACGACCCAAATTGTGGGAGAACAAGTCATGGGTTCTCCATCAAGGCAAAGCGCCAGCTCACACTGCATTGTCTTTCAAGACGTTTCTAGCCAAGTACAACATCCCAGTTTTAGAACATCCGCTTTATTCGCCTGACCTGGCTCCATGTGACTTTTATCTGTTCCCCAAAGTCAAATCTGCATTAAAAAGAACAAGATTTGAGTCAGTTGAAGCTGTGAAAGAAAAAGCGGCACGCCTCATGCAGGAGCTCAAAGAACAAGAATTCCAGCATTGTTACGAACAATGGAAAAGTCGCATGAAGCGTTCTATGGATAGAGGAGGTGTGTATATTGAAGGCGATAATAAATAAATATGTATAAATTTAAAATAAAATGTTTTACAGCAATAGTCTCGTTATTTAATAGCCGCACCTTGTATGGCGGTCTTTGGCAGGTTCGATTATCAAATCTGCAATCCTACGATTAAGAACTCAACACTTTCATATCTTATTAAGGAAGTTGGAGCAAAGCTACCTTGCATAATTTTTATTTTTATTTTAACAACCTGCTAGAAATAATTTCTTAGAGATTTTTAGTTTAAGAAGGGATGGGTGTCTTCTAGTCTTAATGAGGAGACTTTGAAAAAAATTCTTGTGATCAGCTTATTTTACACAGTGGAACCAAAATAAATCAGGCAATGGACAAAATTGATTCTATTTTACCGAGAGACTGCCTGAAAAGATCGAAGACAGAGATAGAAGGAATCCACTGAAAAAACAAATGCAGGTTCGTAAGCCTACCTAGATAGAATGTTTAGTATCAGAAATGTCGAGTAAATTAGGCGGCGGACTATCGGACAAAGTGATAATACACCCAGACACCAAAGTTTAAATGCTACTTTGTAACTTTTTAAAAAAACAACGACCAAACCATAGTAAACTTTTAAAAATATTTTTTATTTAATTTATTATTCGTTAAATTCTTGTATACTACACACACACGCACATATATATAAGATATTATAATCTATGTTTTCAGTCATATAAAAGTTGAAAATATGTAAAAAAAAAAAAAATAACTGAAGAAAACTTACATGAAAATTAATAAATGTGAAACAAATCATAAGTAAAACTTCCTGCAAAAACATAAAAAAAAAATGATTTAAACTGTCAAAAAATGCCCTGTATGACTTGAGACATACGTGTGGGGTTAAAGTATGCTTTTAATTGATCAAAAATCTCCCCCCAGGCAGACAGTTTACAAAAAGCACATATAAGGCTAAATATCAATATGGATAAAATAAAATAATATGGAACAGACAAAAACTTATATGGATTAGGCAGAAAATTGGTCAAATAAAATGGAACAGGCAAAAAAAAAAAAAAAAGATCAACATTCACTTAAACAGCAGCATGAAATTCATAAGATTTCTAGCGAGATAACTAACCAAAATACGAAACCATCGAAAATATAATATTACAACGCCATCTATATTAAATAAAAAAAACTAAAACAGTAAATATAGTTATTACAGCTAAATTTAATCGAAAAATAAGGAATATTTAAAAAGGAAAATTAAAAAAATCATTTATATTTCAAATGTTTTAAATATTTCTCAAAAATATAACCATGCAAAAAATCTATAGGATAATCATTTTCAACAGCTCTATTACAGAAATCCTGAATATCCTTAATTTTGTCATCATAAGTAGAAATTAATCTTTTATTACGATTAAGATAGTTCAAAATGATATTTCTGTAGATAAGTTTACTAATGTTAGAGCTCCAATGAATCAATTTAATCACATTAAAATCAAAATTATTCCTTTTATCAAAAATAGTTGTATTCATTTCATTATCTACAATATTTATATCCAAGACCAAGAAGTTTGCTTTTAAAGGATTAAAATTAGTACTAATGAGTTTTAAATAAGAAGGATAAAAATTTGTTTTTATTTTAGTATCATTATCAGTACTAATAAAAGTGATCAGATCATCAATATATCTGTAAATTATAATGCCCTCACTAGGTTTACAATTATTTTCATAAGTATGCAAATACATATTTGCTAGCAGTTGTTAGATACTGAGTCCTGATAATGCCATTTTTTTAACATAAATTTTCCCATGATAATTAAGCACAGAGCAATATATATATGTATATATATTGCTTTGAAATTTAACACGTTGTCGCCGGCGCGGGCCACCGGTGGTTCACCGCAAAATTATCCAAACACTAGCAATAATCCTTGTCCAAAAAAAGTACACTTAATACTGCTTTGTTAAATAAATCCTTGTCGAATAATGATCTTATTCAGTTTAAGAACATGATTCAACAAGGATTTATTGAACAAAACAGTTTTAAGTATACTTTTTGAGATCGGAATTATTGGCTAGTGCTCAGATACTTTTGAGAAGAATGCGCCGGCGTGAACGTGTTAAACTATAATGTTCATAAAATGAACAATAAAGAGGACAAATAGTGGATATTAATGCTAAAGATGCTAAATCTTTCATATTTATTTTAACAAGAAATTAATAATATGTTGATAAAAATTTTTTAAATACCTCTCCAAGACCTTCGATTACGCGTACAGCTATAAGAAATCCTACACCACTTCGTGCTGCAATGGGTGTCAGTAGGGTGAAAATCGCTGTTATCAACACTCCTAGGCCATACAACCACTTTGCGCCAAATTTTTCGGCAATAATACCACCTGGGATTTGTGTCACTACATATCCATAGAAGAAAGAAGCTAAAATTTGGGCTTGGATCGTCGAATCCCAATTGAATTCACCATGCCTCTAAATGAGAATTTAAACTATAATGACTGTAAGTTAAACTTATAAGAAGGAAATAACAATATACATTATTAAAGATTTAAAAAAAAAAAGTTTAATTTCTCATATAAAATTTTTACATACATTTTTGTAAATGGAACTTATAATTAAATGTAATTTACGTAATGCGCGCTGCATGTCACTCGACATCAGACAACTAGTATCTCAATCTAATACATACATGTAAAGGGTTAAAGGAATAAAATTACAAAATGCATACAATGGGGAAAATTGAAATGGAAGAATAATTTAACCCTTTCAGTCGCAGTGTTCTCGCTGATGGAACACCTAATTTTAATTTTCAAGTGCAAAAACTCATCCCGGAAATTTTTTAGCAAAAATTTACATTTATAACATAGCAGAAAAAGCCCCTTTTTAAACCTGAAAATTTAAAATTTCTTTTCATTTAATTTTGTTTGTAAATTCCGGTGGCAGTGCAATTTAAATAATCCGAATTACCCTGCGGCGCAAAGGGTTAAAGAAGCCACATTTTATATATAAAAAGTAATAATTTCTTAATGCCAAATAATACTTCCTCTGCAATAACCAGCAGTTTGGATACTCTGTATTAAAAAGTATCGTAAACATATAATTTGAAATCATCTGATTTATACATATTAATATTAAACCTGTACATCTACAGTCGACAGCAAAATTATTCGAGCGCTAGCAATAATTCCGGTATAAAAAAAAGTAGACTTACTAGTGCTTTGTTAAATAAATCCTTGTCGAATCATGTTCTTAGACTCACTAAGAACATGACTCGACAAGGATTTATCTATTGAAAGCAAATTTGTATAAGCTTAGTAGTTTAAATCCCAATAAAATATTTTTAAATCTCCCACTTATTAATAATTTCAGAAATAGTATCTAACCTAATGTTATGATGGCTTCCTTTATTACTCTATATGCCATACTAAACAACTTATATTCATTCCTTTTAATTTTTGATTCTTAATTTGCAAAAATTTGTTTAACGAAATCCAGAAATTAAGCAAAAGTAAATTCTTTTAAATAGGTGAAGTGGGGTAAGTTTGACTATGGGGTAAGTATAACCTTTGCTTATAACTCGATAAGCTGAATTTCTACCTAATAGCCATCATATCTATAAAATAAATATTTACACAACGTTGATAACACGAATGTAAAAAATATTAAGTAAACAAACTGCAGTTTCGATAGCATTAAGCGTATCGTCATCGGTGCAGATTGACAAGACGGATTATTGCTCCTATATGTAGATAGGGAAGCGGAATAGCAGCCAATAGGAGTTTAAGAATGTGAAAGCTGCTACTGGAAGCTGGAAGCTGCTAAATTCTTAATACCTGCTAGCCTGACGCTAGAATTTGCTTCCCTGTTTGTATATAGGAGCAATAATCAGTCTTGTCATTCTGCACCGATGACGGTACGCTTGACGCCTCTGAAACTGCAGTTCGCTTACTTAATATAGTTTACATTGACGTTTTTAGCGATATATATATATATATATATTGGTTAAATTTAGCTTTAGGAAACCAAATCAAATGTGAAGCAGAGATAGTTTTAGCAGTTTAAAAAATCACTTACATTTCTTATCTGATAGAATTCCCCTCTCAAAATTCTCACTATCAATAGTTAGTACTATTAATGGTACATACTATAAAAAAAGCTCTTTTTAAATTGTGAAACACAGTGCATAAAATTTCTCAAATGTTGATTGCTGCTAAATTTTTTTAATTCGCACCTTTTCTGGGGTGAAACATTGAACTATTATTACTTTCTTCTATACCAGCGGCCGAGCGGTTCTGCGCTCAAAGCTGGTAAACGTGAGATGCCGGGGCTCGATCCCAGGTCGCGCGCGTAGGCCTAGCCGTTCGGAGTTTTCCGTGATTTTCTCCGAAACTTGCGTAAATACGGACTAGGTCCCCTTAGAAAGATCCCCACGGAGGGTACTCCCCCTCAGGCCTAGGACCTACAGCAGTTAATCGACCTTATTTCCAAAATCCAATCCAATCCTTTCTTCTATATTCAATAGAAAAAAGTATTGGATTCGTAAAAATTTTCGACCCCGGGTTTTTGATGGATTTACACGTTTTGAGAGCTGTAAAACACGATTTGACCATTTTTAGAAAATGTGTGTGTGTGTGACAAAATTTTGTGGCAACTGTATCTCAGGAACTACTGGACAAAATTTCATACAAATTGGTACGTACTGACACCTTGACATAAATTAGTACCATCAACTTTTGGTAAAAATTTTCTTACAGGTTGCGTTGCCATCCCGCTTTTCCTAAATTTTTAACATGGTGGTATAGGACAAAATTTTGTATAAATGTGCATAAAGATAATTATTTTTTAATAATCATTTTAAAATTTACAAGAATTATTTATAATAGAGATAGTCAACTAGGAAAGATTTTTGTATATGTAGGAGCATCACCTCCCCCCGTGGTGGGGGAAGTCCCCCATCGAAGGGAATAAATTTTCATGATGGGTATCTTTCAAAAGAGCTCGCCAATACCTTTAAAATGAATGGTTGAACCATCGATTTGCGATAATTTAAAATAAAGTTATCGATTTTTTTTTTTTCAATTTTTAACAAAAAAAAAAAAAAAAAAAAAAAAAAAAAGAAAAAAGATTTAGAAAATTTTTACGAAACTAATATTTTCTTCTATTGAATGTAGAATTAGACCATATATATTTTTAGTGATAATAAGTCAAGGTTTAAATGTTAATTTAAAAAGACTTAAAAAGCTAATTTTATAGCAACGTAAAATTGAGGTTCAGATGTAAATCTCTCTCTCTCTCTCTTTCTTTCTTTCTATCTCAATATATAGATTATATAATATATAAAAGATTACCCTTTCGCTTACCATAACAGTCATATTGGAGTGCAGTGTGAAATTATCTAAAGTTGATGTTAGAAGTTCTTTACAGGCTATATCCTCCTTATCCATATATTCAGATTGCTCTCCTACCATTGCCACCAAAGCTACGCTCAAGTTTACTCTCATGGCATATACGTTCACAAAACCAAGACAACTGATAAAAGCAAAGACGTATCGAGTAGGAATAACTGTAAGAAAGGAATAAAAATCACTAGATATGAATGGAATAAAAGGATATATTTTAGCAACTTTTAGAACGAAGTTTAGAAGGTTGTTGTTGAGAAGGTTTGAGAAGGTTATTATTGCTGTTCCACTCGTGCTACCCCATAGCCTCCTTAACTAGATGCCTGTCGCGTAGTTCGGAAACTAGGCAACAGCTTAAGCGGTAGACAGCGCCATCTAGTACAAATTATAAGATTTTTTTATTCAACTGTCACCAACAATTTAAAGAAGCGATACATTATATATATAATCAACGTTTTTTCGATTCTATTCGCCTTTTATGTATATCATATCCCCCTTTCAAAAATTTTTGGTGGCTGTTGAATAAAAAAGTTACGCAATCTTAACCAGGTGGAGCTGTCTACCGCTTCAACTGTTGCCTGGTTTCCAAGCTACGCTACAGGCATCTAGTTAAAGAGGCATGGCTACACTATGGTCAGCTGGCGACTGTCTGGGACTCATTTCTAAAGATTGAAGTTTAGGAGGTATTTTAAAAATATCACTTTTAGAAAATTAAATCGTAAAGAATGTAACCATGCAGCTTGTATTCTTCAGCCACATTTCTTGAGACAATGGAAGCCTCTGCGCAAGTTCTGACTCAACGAGTCTAGTGTTGAAAAAGGGGTGCAGAGCTGCCAACCAAATCCGGAGGATTGATAGTACCGCCCCTTTTCATACACCACTTAATTTTTAGAGTAATTCTCTTTAAATGTATTTACGATGAATTAATAAGAAAAATTCTCTGAAAATGACTGGTGTGGGAAAAAGGGCGGGAACTAACAATTATTTAGATTAGGTTGGCAGCTCTGGAGGTGATAGTCATCTGATTGAGAGAAAATAAGCGCTAAGAGAGAACGTCGAATGACTGAATGTTTTTCAAATCCCAATCTGTCGGTCAATTTGGCCCCTCTCCAAGCTACTGGACTCGTACTCAATGATTTTAGGAAACGTGGTTACACTATATGTCCATATTCTTTATTTTTATTAAAAAGAATATTTAAAAAGTTAAGAAAGAATTATGATATTTTTAATAATCATAATTTTTATGACATGTTCGTTGACTAAAAACAAAACAACTGTTAAAAGCAAAGGCGTATCGATAATCCATTTCAACAATACCATTTATTAAAAACTAAACCACAAAGAGTAACTAAAACAATATAACTTACACATTCACGATTTTTGACTTTCCTTCTGCTGAACTTCATATGTTTCCCCCTCTCTTAATTCAATAGCAAAATTTTGGTTTAAATAAAAATTTAGAAAATGAGAAAAAAAAAAAAAAGTTATTATAACTATAATTTTTACAGTATATATGTAAAAAAAAAAAATTAGGATAACTGAGAAAAAGAAAGACGTATCGGGTTATCTCTACATATAAAAGAGTAACTTCCACTCACTCACTCATTCACTGACTCATCAACGCACAGCAAAATCTACTGGAGCCCCTGACTCGAAACTGGGTCAGATTATAGAACATATAGTGTAAGCACCCCCTAAAAAGCGATTTTTCGAAATTCGCCCCCCAAGGGGGAGTAGGGGGGAAATTGTGATTTCATAAAAACCTCCATATCTCAAAGAAAAAAAAGATATCCATAAAATTTTTGCTTTACAATATAGCTAACACAAATATCTAAAAACCAATTTCTGGAATTTTAGAAATTCGGTCCCCAAGAGGGGAAAGGGGGCAAAACGTGGTTTCACATACTCCTATATATCTCAAACAACAACAACAACAACAACAACAACAAAAAAAAAAAAAAAAAAAAAAAAAAACAGATATACGTGAAATTTTGCTCTGATATATAGCTAATGCAAATATCTAAAAACCAATTTCTGAAATTTTAGAAATTCAGCCCCAAGAGGGTGAGAGAGGAACCAAAACGTGATTTGAAATAATCCTTTATATCGCAAACAGAAAAAAAAGATATATGTGAGATTTTTGCTCTAAAATATAGCTCTCACAAATATATAAAAACTAATTTCTTTAATTTTAGAAATTCGTCCCAGGTGGGGCGGGAAAAAGGGGGCTATGGGGAAAAAAAAAAAAAAAAAAATAGAAATACAGTAAAATCGTTCAAAATTGGCACAGATACGTTTAACAGTCCTGCAAGTCGAATGAGGATATTTTCGAAAGTGTAAAGTTATTAGGAGGGTCAGAAAGGGGGGGAGGCGGAGGGGGCAAAAAAATAAAAATAGAGTTAGACCGTTCAGAATTGGTACATAGAGGTTTTTGATAATTATAAATCGATTGCGAATATTTTCGAATTTGTAAAATTATTAGGATAGACGGGAAGGGGGGTAAAGGGGGTAAAGGGGCAAAAATATATAAATAAGAGTTAGAGCGCTGAAAACTAGTGTGATGTTGAAAAACATCACATATCCCTTTTTAAAATAAAATAATAATAATGATATAAATTACATTTTATTTATTTATTTATAATACAAGCAAACATTATATTTCTTATTCTAAAAGAATTTAATACAATTTTGTTTATTTCGCTTATGCTATTTAATTTTTATTTCTATTTCATTAATCTGTAATTTCATATAATTTATTGTTCTTTTTCCTGCTCTAAATCTCATCAAGTAATAATTAAATAAAATATCAAAGAAAGAGAAACCCATTCATTTTATGCTTTAAAACCGCAGACGATTTTTTTTATTGTAGCTTCCTGTCTCCGATCAAACGTTTGAAGATTCCGTTGAATCATTATAGCTAAAAATAATTTCTAATATTTTTTATCAATTGATTTCGCACTTTTAGCCAAATTCTTGATGCCTGACAAAATTTAATCACATCATATGACGTAATTTAATTTTTAGCCAATCCTTTAACTATTATTTAGGTTTACCAGATATAAAATTTAAAATGTGTTCAGCCAACTTGATTTTTGATGCCAATGAGATTTGGCGAAATAAATTAATTAGCTTGCTGTCTGTCATTCTGAAAAGATGTTATTTTTTTTATCATTGACTCGAAATGTGTTCTGTTTAGAAAAGGATATCGTAATGGCTTCCATTCTTCTTTTGGATGTCTGTCTTGAAATAATAAACAGGAATTCTCCATCGTGAATGTTTTCGAATATACTTATTCCATTTTGTCCAAGAATATCATTAATATATGTCTTATAAGAGTAATTAAACATCTCATTTACTAAATGGAAAATGACTCGATGCTATGTTTTGTTTTACGGAGCTTATTGAACCGGGTTCCCTGTACGTCATGGCCGCTTCCTACTTTAGATATCTCCATCCCAGCTCTTCATTAAATATATGTGGTGCCAGACTCAGGCCGGATAATATATCCGGATATCCAAAATTTTTTCGTCTTGAAAAATTTGTGCATCGAAATTGAACTACTATATAACGAATATAAGCTCGAATTTCTGTTTAACGGATCTCTGCTTAGTCACCTAATATCGGCGTGATATCGACTACGTTAATCATTCTACACATCCTGATTAATTCATGAATGTGACGTTTTGCGTTGTTGAAGACTGTTATGTTTTTAAAACAGCTGCCCCGGTGATGATCCAAAAAGAGATTAACTACGTTACGGTGAACAGCACCGAATTTACCGATTTGTTCTTCATCTTTACTAAAGGCTAGTGTGCTGCAGGATGTCATCTGTGATTTTTTTTTTAAAAAAAAAGAGATTGCTTGGTGTCTACGGTACCGATTCTTATCGCCGATATTGTGTGATGCCATGCCGGTGGACTTTCTACGGTTTCATTGAATAACATCCTCTCTACAGTCTGCAATGTTCGCAATTTGTGACCGTCTTATGCACTTACCGTTCGGTATTAAATGATCGTTGATTCATCGGTGCAAGGAGAATTGCCAAATATGGGTCGTCTTTCTAGAATGTGAGCAGTTAAATTTCTACGTTGATTTTTTTTTTCTCGCGCACTCATACAGGAGAAGAGCCTTACAGTTTTAAATAAAAGAATAAATAAAATACCGTAAATAAATAAATTTATATCTATATATATTTTTGTTTTAGCTAAAAGAAGATTCGGAAAAGGGGTAAGTTTCCTTTGCAATCAATTTTTTGTGCCAATAAAAAGAAACATTTCTCACATATTTTTCTTAAATACTGACAATAAGAACTTTTCGTACATTTTTCTTAAATATTGACATTTATTTAAACTTTATATATAAATTTTTACTTATAGGTAAAATCTTTTATTCTTCATATGAGTATTATATTCTACTTTAACTTTTCATTTCAATTTTTAAGAACAGTTAAAAAGTTATATAAATGATCAAAATTTGCTTATATTATTTTTGAAATATCTAGTTTTTGGATATTCAAGTAAAGATTTATTTCATTTGTGAAATTAAATACCAGATCATAGTGATATTTTTTTTCTTTTCATCATACTGCATAAATTTTTTTTTAATTTTTTCATATTTTGATTTTTGTGTTTACAATTTAATATATCTTGACAATTATTTTCATTTGCATATATATCCATTTTTAGTATTATTCATTATATATTTTTAAATATATCTATAATATATATACAACAAGACGTATATAAACCAATTTCATGGTTGCAAGGCATAATGTTATACAGGAAAATATTACAAATAATTTCTACATATTTTTATTAATCTTGAAACTTTATCATCCAACTTTTGCAGGCTTAATTAAAAAAAGAAAGTATTTAACAATTTTATTCATTTTTAGGTGTCTTGGTAATTTATTTGTTTATATGATATTCAATTGAATTCTTATGCATATTATTTTTATTTAACTTAGTTAACATTTTTATTTTGGAAAGAAATGGCACAGAATCGAAACGCGTTTTGCTCCGTTCCTAATTTCGATGGGGACGCGAGATTTGTCAAATTTTTCTTCGATCAATTAAGATCCTTTGCCATGTTAAATAAACTAACAAATGACGCGACATTACATGTAATGAAAGAAAAACTTCGTGATGCTGCGTTAGCATACTTTATTGAAAATGAAACACTATATAACTCGACAGATCTTAAATTTATCGAGGAAAATTTCTGTAAGTTTTTCAAGGAATCGTCATATAACACTGGAATATCAGAATTTCATAATTTAAAAATTTTGCCGGGAGAGTCTATTAAAAACTTCGCCCATCGTGTAAATGTTGCTGTACCTAAGGCTTTCCCTGACCTTAAAGACAAACAATCCCTTGATAACATTAAACTTCCGAAGTTTTTAGAGTGTGTACCCCCAAATATTAAAATCAAGTTAATGGAGGAAAACATAAGAGACTATAATAAGGCAGTTGAACGTGCTCAGACATTATCCGAAATATATGATTCTTTCAACAACACTACTAATACTAAGACTGTTCTTTCTTGCGATAATAAAAATGACTCTGTAATATTAAACACATTGAAAGATTTATCTGAGAAAATTAATAGCATTTCACTTACAAACAACAATCCACCCTCCCATAATGAATCCTTGAACGTAGTTCAGTCAAGCAGACCCAAATTTGATCAAAGAAATTATAGAAATAATTACAAAACTAGACAGTCCAATTTTCGTTCTCCCTCTAGAAGAAACTTTTCTAGAAATAATCCGATTTGTCAACTTTGCTCCAAACATGGCCACGTTGCTTTAAATTGTTATAAATGGAGAAATAGAGATAATTTAACTTATAAAACACGTAATTATGAAAACCGTAATTTAAACTAGAAAAGAGGTATGGAGATGCTGATGCTGCCATATCTCGAAAACTAAGGGTCTCATCAGCAAATGAACATAAATTCACAAATGTGTCACCTTCAAATTCTCTTCCAAAAATTTCACATACTAGACTTGTAAATTCAGTTGGATCTCAAACTGTTGCTAATGTTACTGTAGCAGATAATAAAGCTACCCAAACATTTCAAAACTTTAGTCATATTTCTAATACAGGGTATATTCCAAGTGACAACAATGAGAGTTGCACAAATAATATTGAGGATCATATTTTATTTAATGTAAACAAAAATTCACATACACTTCCTATAATAAAAGCTAAATTATCCAATAATGATATAAAGTTTCTTATTGATACCGGAAGTAGTTGTTCACTTTTAGCCCAATCAACATTTGATAATTTAAAAGCAAATTTAAAATATAAAAGACTAGGTTCGTCTATTACTCTTAAAACGGTCAATTCTTATGTTGAATTTTCTTCATGTATTCGTGCAACTTTCAAAATTGAAAAAAAGTTTTTCCAACACAATTTCTATATTATTGACATACCACATAACTCTAATTTTCATGGAATACTTGGTATGGATTTCATTAAAGAAAATCATGTCACTATTGACTTTTCGAAAAATTCCATGAGAATTGGAAAATTAGACTTTACTTGTTCTTTATTTGATTCGCAAAATGAAAAATTAGATGTATATAATGTTAACTCTGACGATAATAATATGAATGTTTATCTTCTAAAGAAAGTTATAATACAAACTGGTGAAAATATCTACATTACTGCAAAAACAAATAATAAGTTACAAGAAACGAATTACATATTTTGTACTGACATTAAGGATCCTGATATAGAAATTTTAGATTCTATTGTATCACCGAATTACAAAAATGAAATTAATTCTGAAAATAATAATTCTCTTATTACGTTACTTATCTCAAATAAGGGTAAAAATTCAATTCATTTCAATAAAAATATGCATATTGGTAAATTATTTTTGATTGATGAAATTAAAGAACCACATTTAGATAAAATTGAAGACTCTTGCTCTAGTAATAATAATATACAAAATATTGAGGACCATATCCACTTAATTCAAGCTTCAGAGGATATATTACTAAAACGTAAAAATGATTTATCAAGTAAAGATTTTTGTTTGAATCATTTAACCCTTGATCAACGTAACACACTAGAAAATTTATTTTTAAGCAAATTTGCTGCTTTTTCCAAATCTCTTAGTACTCTAGGACATACTGATAAAATAATTCCTAATCTTAAGTTAATTAATGATTTCCCTATTAAAACACTTCCATTTCCGATTCCACAAGCTTTACAAAAAGAAGCCCAAGAACAGATTAATGAATTAGTAAACGCCGGCATAATTGAGCGTAATTGCTCCGAGTGGGCTTGTCCCATATTGCTAGTAAAGAAAAAATCTGATGGTTCAAAGAAACAACGTTATAGACTTGCTTTAGACCTTAGAATGGTCAATACAATCATACAAGGTTCCTCATATCCTCTCCCTAAGATTCAAAATATTATATCAAATCTTTCGTCATTCAAATACTTTACTTCGTTGGATTTCATGCAAGCGTACCACCAAATTGACCTTCCTAAAAAATATCAAGATATGCTAACATTTACATCTATTTTTGGCAGTTATCGATACAAACGTGTTTGTTTTGGTTTAAAGAACGCCAGTTCTATATTTCAGTCTCTAATGGACACAATACTCGACGAGATAAACATTAATGGCATATATGCTTATCAGGATGATCTGATTATTGGATCAAATTCATTTGAAGAGACTTGTGAAAAAGTAAATAAAGTGTTAGAAATTCTTATCAAATATAATTTAACATTATCCCCATCTAAGTGTGAATTCCATAAATCAGCAGTTAATTATTTAGGTTTCCATATTGAAAACCATACTATTTCACCCATCACCGCTAACATCGTAAAGATCAATTCTTTTCCACCACCAACGACAAAACGACAATTAAAAAAAATTCTTGGACTTGCTAATTTTTACAAATGGATTTTACCATCTTTCTCAGAACTTGCGCAACCCCTTGTGGAACTCACAAAACCCAAAACAACATTCAAATGGACAGAAAAACATCAGAGTATTTTTCAAAAAATTCAAAAATTATTCTTTCTTCCCCCAATGGTTCGACTTCCAGATTGGGAGAAAACATTCTATGTGAACACGGATGCATCAAAAACAGCCATTTCAGGAGCACTCATGCAAAAATTTAATGGTAAATTACTTCCTATAGCATACTTTTCCAAATCTTTAAAACCTTCTGAAAAGAAATATCCTGCGTTAAAATTGGAACTTATGGCAATTCATAAAACTGTTACCGCTTTCAAATACTATTTATATAATCGTGAGTTCGTAATTTTGTCAGATAGTGCTCCCCTTGAAAAATATAAGAAAACTACCAATCCCGCTGACGTAACCACCCGCTGGTTAATGGACTTATCTGAATATACATACGTTTTTAAACATATTCCTGGAAATTTGAACATCTTAGCGGATTATTTATCACGTTGTAATTTTGAAAACAATCAAGAGGATCTCAAAGCTAATCCAAACTTAATTCATGACATACAACCACTACCAATTGTTGATGTTGATGAAAATGAAAACAGACTTAAAATTAACAGTAAGGATAAAATTAATAATGAAAATCAAAACAAATGCTCAGAATATGTTAATTATATGATTTCAGGAAATTCGAACTCTAAAGACCCCTTACTAGAAATTTCAGACCAAACATTTGTGTCCGAACAAATTAAGGATTCTGAATTAAAAGCAATTTACGAAGAAATCTTAAAAAACGGAAAGTCAGAAAAATTTCCCAATTACTTTATAAATCCTGATTCTAAAGTATTAATGCTCAAGAAAGAGAATATTCATAACAATTCATTCAGTTATTTAATTATTGTCCCAAATTCTTTAAAAGCGAAAGCATTGTCCATTGCGCATTTATCTCACTTCGGTTTGGCTAAAACCTATGAATTTCTTTCTAGAAGATACTTTTGGAGGGGCATTTATACTGATACCCTTAATTTCGTCTCTTCATGCACTAAATGCTTACAAGCGAAACATCACAAAACACCTCCTGCTCCATTACAAAAAACATATACACCCACTCATCCAAATCATACAATCTCCACAGACTTAGTGGGTCCTTTTAGTAATGGTCAATACGTCTTGACAATAATTGATCATTTCAGTAGACACTTAGAACTTTACCCGTTATCTAATATTACTTCTCCAAAAATAGTTCAATGTTTGTTTTCATACATTACAACCTTTGGTCGCCCTGCATGTATTCTATCAGATTTAGGTCGACAATATACATCTCAAGTTTACAATACATTTAATGACACTCTAGGCATAAAAATAATACATTCGTCTGCTTTTCATCCTCAATCAAACTCTATTAGCGAACGTGTAAACACATCAATTAAATATTCAATTAATATATTATTAGAAGAAGGTCATTCATTTCAAAATGCACTATATATACACAAATCTCTCTACAATGGATCTACGCATTCTTCCACTCAATTCTCGCCCAATCTTCTACATTTTGGTAGAGAACTGGCACTAATTTTTGACACTTATAATTCAAATTATAATTATACTTACCTGGACTCTAATGTAAACATCTATAAATTAATGCAAGACCTTCAGGAAATTTATAAAAAAGCGTACAATAACATTCAAGATTCCCAATCAAAAAGAAATAAATATTTTCAAAGAAAAGCTAAACTAAGAAGCATCTGCACAAAAGATATTGTGTATCTGAAGTCTATGGATAAATTTAAATCTAAATATACAGGTCCTTTCATTGTCACAGTTAAACATTCCCCTGTTTCATTTTCAATTAAACGGTTACATGCTAGTGATGATAAGGCATTTCGTGTGCATATAGATAGAATTTTATTGGCACTTCCACGTAATAATCACTTATTTGACATTTATAATAATTCTAATTTTAATAAGAATCTCATTATTTCCAATGATACACATCAATATAATTTACGAAACAGAAAGTAATTTTTCATCATTTTTTTTTCTCCTTAGGTTAAAAGTTACGCAGTGTAAATTTTTAAATATTTATAAAGATTTAAAAAAAAAATTAAAGATAAATTAAATAAATTTGATGTATACTTTCATTGCAACAGACCTGATCAACCTGTTGTGATTTTTATTTGTTGTGAAATTTCGCAGCTTGGATAATCAATGGCTGGTCCAGGAAATTATATTCTAAGCTGCATTGTCTTACAACAGCAGTGTATATCAATTTTATCACTATTTCTTTAACTTACGTGTTATTTATAATTGCATATTAATAATAGTTAACATACTAGAATAATATTGTTTATTTCAAAAAAGTGTTAATGGAATTATTTTAAAAAAAAAAAAATGTTTACATAGACTTTTGGTGCAGGTAATATTTTTGTCATACACATACATGCATATGTCTCATATATTCCAATTACAATTACCTATAAAAAAATGAATAAATAAAAACATGTGTTATTATTGCTTTCTTTCAACATGTATTATTTGTTTAAACCTTTTAATGAATATAAAAGGCTCACTATATATATTTGATAACATATAAATATACTTGGTTTTTATTTTGTCAAAGTTTCATATTAAAATTGATTATACATTTGAACTATGTATTTATTACAACAAATCCTTGTCCTCTCTGAACTAAAATGGACTCGTCAAAGTTTCTCGCCATGCATGGTAACATAAAAATTTACTGATTTCAGCATCTTACCACGAACTGATAAATATATGATGACTGAATTATTATGATTTTAAATCAAAGAATTAGAGCTCATTTTGTTTGTGGATATATATTCTAAAGACTTGTGTACACAGATTTATGGCCATACCACATTATATCTCATCACCATATAATATCCTTATTTTCTGTATTTGCATTTTATTATTGTATAAGAATATTATTTTTTTTTAAAGTATGCATACTAGATTTTCTATTGATAATATGACAATGTACGTATTTTATTTGTATTGGAAGCCATTCGTTTTTTGTTTTTGTTTTGTAATCAATCTATTTTACAAGATTGGAGATAATTTGATTTAATTAAAATTTTTGCTGAGCTGTCATATCATAGACGATGTAATGGCTGAACCCATTTTTTTTTCGGTCGACGGGGAGAAATATGTGATGTTGAAAAACATCACATATCCCTTTTTAAAATAAAATAATAATAATGATATAAATTACATTTTATTTATTTATTTATAATACAAGCAAACATTATATTTCTTATTCTAAAAGAATTTAATACAATTTTGTTTATTTCGCTTATGCTATTTAATTTTTATTTCTATTTCATTAATCTGTAATTTCATATAATTTATTGTTCTTTTTCCTGCTCTAAATCTCATCAAGTAATAATTAAATAAAATATCAAAGAAAGAGAAACCCATTCATTTTATGCTTTAAAACCGCAGACGATTTTTTTTATTGTAGCTTCCTGTCTCCGATCAAACGTTTGAAGATTCCGTTGAATCATTATAGCTAAAAATAATTTCTAATATTTTTTATCAATTGATTTCGCACTTTTAGCCAAATTCTTGATGCCTGACAAAATTTAATCACATCATATGACGTAATTTAATTTTTAGCCAATCCTTTAACTATTATTTAGGTTTACCAGATATAAAATTTAAAATGTGTTCAGCCAACTTGATTTTTGATGCCAATGAGATTTGGCGAAATAAATTAATTAGCTTGCTGTCTGTCATTCTGAAAAGATGTTATTTTTTTTATCATTGACTCGAAATGTGTTCTGTTTAGAAAAGGATATCGTAATGGCTTCCATTCTTCTTTTGGATGTCTGTCTTGAAATAATAAACAGGAATTCTCCATCGTGAATGTTTTCGAATATACTTATTCCATTTTGTCCAAGAATATCATTAATATATGTCTTATAAGAGTAATTAAACATCTCATTTACTAAATGGAAAATGACTCGATGCTATGTTTTGTTTTACGGAGCTTATTGAACCGGGTTCCCTGTACGTCATGGCCGCTTCCTACTTTAGATATCTCCATCCCAGCTCTTCATTAAAACTAGTATTGTTAGATTTTGAGGCCCGATAAATATATTGCGGATATTTTCGAAAGTACTACAGAATTATTACGAGGGTCAGGAAGGGGGACGGGCGCAGGGATAAAAAGAAATAAATTCAGATGGAACGGTAGAAATTAGTATTATTAGGTTTAAAAGCCCGAGAGAATGATTGCGAGTATTTTTAAGGTCTAAAATAATTTGGAGGGGCGGGAACGGTAGGTGAAGGACTATGCGCGCCTGTATACGCTACCGCAGGAAGTAGGGGCCCGGACCGATTATTCCACCAATGGAAGAAGATTTTTTTTTTCTTGTATTTTGTATTTATGTTTTTCCCTTACAATACTATAGTCATTCATTAAGAGTGTCGAACATAAATGCGCGCACACAGCGCACAGTGGCCTGCGCTGCCGAAGGCAGTGGGGACCATGTGCGACATTTTTTCCAATCAGAATTTCTCTCTCTCTTTTTTTTTTTTTACATGATAAAAATTAATGCAATTTTGAGAATTCATTAACTATAGTGATTCATTTTAAAATAGTGACCAGCGAAGCGGGCGTTGTCTGCTAGTCTGGTATAAATGAAGTATAACCAATAATTTCAAAATTTACAGCGTAGTCAATTTATGGAGGTAATTTAGAGAAGTGCACCAATCCAAATAACCACTCATGTTGCCGCAGTGTAAAGCCGATAACACTTTCGCGACCGCATGTTTTTGTCTTTTTGACAGACTGTTCCGCCTGTGGGCGTTATTCTGTCAAGCTATATTATTTCATAGAACAAGTTTTTCTGTATCCATACTTATATTACATAGGAATATACGTAATAATTATATTCATTCTAGTGAAAGTGTTTGTATACATAGCATTTTTATTGTACAAATATGAATACAAGAAATATTCTCAAGAAATACAGTAACATACAAATTGCAAAGGAAACGCCCACTAGAGGAGTCCAGATTTTCAAATGACGTGAATCTACGTCAACGGCTGCGAAAGTGTTAGCTATTAGAGAATTCTAGGCTTAGGTAGAAGGCCCGCTCTCAGGACGTTTTAAGAGATCCTAGCCCGTATATATAAAAATTTTGGAGAAAAACATGGAAAACTCAGAACGGCTAGGCCGACGGTTGCGATCTTGGTATGATTTCAGTACTTCCCATCTATTAATTTCCAGAACCTCGTTTTATGTCACATTAGAGCTGTGGGTAAATAGGGGAGGGCTGAGGGTTATTTATTTCGTTATAATTTGTTATTTAAATATTCTATTTCAGACGAAAGCAAAAGTATTTGGAGAGCAGAAAGTTTTCAGATAAAATTTAAGGCACAAAAATACAAGTCGAGGCTTCGCCCTGTCCGATGAGAGAGAGAAAGAAAAATTATTGGTTACCGACAGAGAAGGGGAAAAGGGGAGGAAGGGGGCGTTTTTACCAGTTGTAAACGCTGTTGAAATAGAAATTCATTATATCCATTAGAAATTCCTCTAATTTCTCTTTTATTTGAAAATACCAGTTGGTATTTACCTCCCCTGGTTCCACGAAAATAATATATTTTTTAAATAAGTCTTTGTAATTGAGCGAGCGTAACTCGTACGGGGCGGAATTACCTTGTATATAATAGAATAAATTAAAAAGTTCAGTTTTAAATAGTATGTAAACAAAGTATCAAAATAATTGAAAAGTAACTCTCAGATTATTTAAAGAGATAGATTTTAATATGCAACACTGATTTACAACTGTGCGTAAATAATGAAGTAAATTAATTGTTTATATTACCTTCGTAAATCTTTTTTAAGCAGTTGTTGAAGCCACTGCAGAATTGGGAAGAGTCTATAAAGACAAAAATCTACATCAAAAGAATATCATCTTAATTGTATAAACATACATTAACATATATAATCTCAAATGTCAGTTATGCATTTCATGAAGAAACGAATAGCATTTTTCGCTATGTTATAGCCAAAGATGAATAGCTGAAAAAACAATTTTATTTTTAAATTGCGTACTTGGTAATATTTATAATTTATTCCGGAGTACTATTAGTCCCACCCTTTTTTCACACGACTTTGTTTTTAAAGAATTTTTTTTCCAATATATAATTACGATGAAATAAGAAGAAAAATGATTTTAAAATATACTGGTGTGAAAAAAGGGCGTGTCTAAACTTGAAAATAATCTTTATATACTTGAAAATAATCTTATACTTGAAAATAATCTTTATAACTCTTGCATTAAGAGATAGCATCTTTAAAAACATAAAAGGTTTTGACAAGGATTTCTTACTGATTTAACACATGTTACACATAGATTAAATAGATTAATAGAACATTTTCTAATGCCTATTTATGTTTTTAATACTAAAAATAAAAATACATTCAGATTATTGAACTAATTTCATATCAAAGATGTAGATTTTATATCAATAATTATTATATTTTCAACATTTTCTGGAAGATGCAAGTAATAATAATAAATAAATAAATAAATGAAATAAAAATAAGTTAAAAATAAATAAATAAAAATAAAATAATATCATTAAAACAAGCTATGCCTCCTTATTACAACACGCTATTTATGATCTAATTTAAATTATTTTATTTATTTATTTATTTTTCTAAAATGCATACATATAGGGTAAGCAGGGATGGAACACGGGCGCAGAATTCATACCACTATCAATATAAGAAAATTTTCTACCTCTTGAATCAACGATATTATAGGTGGAGAAAATTCTTAAACAGATTCCGGTATGAATTCTGCTCCCGTGTTCCATCCCTGGGTAAGTGCTCCAGTGGTTGACCCTTTTGGAGCAATTTCTGGTATTTTTAATGTTTTAGTCACCAGAAACCATTTTTAGAAATCTTAAGTTAATATATATGGCATGAAGGACTTTTAGAACCACATACACGAAGCGACCAAAAAAAAAAAAAAAAAAAAGCCGCACTGCAGAAAAAATAAGTTATACCTTTTTCATTTGTAATAACTTTAAAACTATTGGTTGAAACGAGTAAAACTGTCACGTTTACGTAAGACCAAAGGGATGAAATGATATCTATGTTCATTTTGGATTTAATTATTCGCTTTATTACACTCTACGAAGTATTTTATAAAAATCTACACAAAACTTTCTTTTTGAACATAATACAATAACCATACACTTTGTATTCTATTGGGATTTATTATATGAAATAAGTAAGTTATATTTTAATATATGAAATAAAACTATTTATTTGTTAGATCTAAGCAATTTTTTAATAAAAATATGTATTCTGCATTGGGTTAATTCCACTTTTATATGGAATTATTGCTTTAATGCACAATGGCATAGTATTATACCGTTTTTTGATATAAATCTCAAAAATTTCACTGTGCTAAATATTGTAAATAATTTTTCTAGTTCTTGCAAAGTTGTTGGCTGCAAATTTCGAATCCTCCTCTCTCTCCCAGCGCTCTTTATGACTAAACATTTTCGAGCGAATTGAGATTAGGACTGTTTCCAAGTCTAATAAAGAAGAAATTCTACGATATTCTTTGTGGGATTTAACTTAGAGTGAAAAAAGATATAATTACTTACAAAATTATAGGTGCTCATGGAAATGGATAGGTAATTTTAACAATTTAATTCAAATTGACGTAACACAGACGCCGAACAGCAAGGTGCATTATCACCAAAGAACATCTACTATCTTAGTTAATATTCTTTGTTATCACCTTAAAATGCTGTTTGAAGAAAAGTCTGAAATACCTCCAAAATAGTCGGTCAGGAGCCACTTTTATAATCACTGTGTTTTATTTTGAGTTAATTGATCCCTTGAGTATGAAAATTTGTCTGATTCTTTGAAAAAGTATGCACCTCCGTACCATAATGTACGGAGAATGTGTCACTATTTTAATGGAGCAGTTTTCATTAAATCAGTCCCATTTTTACCGTCCTAGTAGTTTTTTCATCAGCTCGAAGTAAATTAAACTTGACTCATCAGAGAAACTCAGTTCAGCCCAATAATTAATTGATAATTTTTTTTAATTTTTAGTCAACTGCCCTTTTTTTTTTTTTTCTTTAAATATTTTAATAATGGCTTTTTTTGCAGATCTTCTGGTATTAAACCTACCTTGTTTAATTGCTTCCGGACTATTTTTGAAGAAAGTATTTAGTTATACACCTTTTTTAATCTTTTTTTAAGTTCTGAACATGATACAAATCGATTTTTTAAACATTTGCTTTTAACTTCCGGTTATCTTGCTTGGATGAGCAACGTGGCCGCCTAAAGCCAAATTTCCATTTTAAATGTCCAAAAAATTTTATATTTTGCTATAAACCATTTTACCAATATTTCATTAACATTTAATTATTTTGCCATCTCACGTATTAAAATATTTTTTGATTTTCATTCAAAAATTAATACTTTTCGTGGCATCGTTAACTGCCTTATTCTTACCATTTTTGAAATAATTTCTAAAATTACAGTTTTTCTGGCAATTGAATTTTGTTTATAACACTGGACTCAATGCGTGTATGTGGAAGACAACATAATAAAATCTGTTCGAAAATTTGCTTTTTAAGCGATAAAATTGGTGGTTGTAGAAGGAGAAAAAGAAAATATCCAAGTGCGGCTTTTTTTTTTTTTTTTTTTTTTTTTTGCCGCTTAGTGTATATATGTTAAAATATATGCATTTGATAATAATAATTATTTTTTTTTATGAATTTTTATATGACACCCGCTCAATGTTCCAGTAATTGACACTGCCAATATATAAATGTTTAAAAGTATAATATTAAATCCCCCCCCCCCGCACACAACTTTTTGCTAGTATCATAAATGATATTTTAAAACTAGTTGTACATTAAGAAAAAAAAAAAAAAAAAAAAAAAAAAAGAATATTTAGTTTAGTGCACGTATATTTGAAATTTTTAGGATATATTCGCGGATAGGGTAGGTGCTCCAGTGATTGGCATGCTCCAGTAATTGATATCTTTCCCGAAATAATTAATAAGTAAAAAAATAAAATAAAAGAATATGTTTTACATATTAGAATTTTAACATTGTTTGTCAAACACTGAAGCATAGGGTGGCAGCAACTTCTTTTGAGAGGTTTTATTTTTATTTATTTATTTTATTTTATTTTTATTTGTTTATTTATATTTTTCTTGCTTTTTCATTATTTGATGGATGTTTCTTAGAATGTTTGTTAGCAAAATATGTGAAAAAATATTTTGTAGGCAGAGCAATATTTTTACTTCAATTCGTAGTTTGAAAATTTTAATCGGATTTTGAAAATTTTTAATCGAATTAATCGACCCGATTAAATCGATTAAAAAAATTGATCGGGACTAAGCACTGATCGATTAACCGAACCGATTAATCGGCACAGCCCTATAAAAAAGTCGCGCAATCTGTACCAGGTGGCGCTGTCTACCGCTTGAACTGTTGCAAAGTTTCCGAGCCACGCGGAAGGCATCTAGTTTAGGAGGCTATAGTAGCGTCTAAGATTTTAGGCCGTGACACAAGACCGTAGGCAGAAAAAGTATTTCAGAGAGTGTTCTAGCTTTAGCACATAATATTGAGTGTTAAAAATGATGTGTATCTCTAATGTTTTTCTCAAAACTGCAACATTTCGGGTGTAGGTGGGTGGATTGAACCCTCAATCCCCCCCCCCCCACACACACACACACTTCTGTTACTGGCTTGGAGTGACAGCTCCCTTGCATAGAAATATATGTCAAATAAATTTTTTGTAAAGTTATTTTGAACAGTTTTTAGAGTTTACTAGAAATATTCAAATATCTCATTTTTATCAACTTAAATTGTAATGTTATATCTACACTGTAATGTAATGTAAGAGAAAGTAGTGAAAGTGCCATACCAGGTTATTTATTTATTTATTTATTTACTTATGTACTTTTTTAATTTTGAAATTTAGATAGAGAAATTTAAACAATAAGTTGTTTGTTAAACATACATTATCACTAAATGATAAGATAAACTTAGGTCAAAGGCTCGTAAGAAATTACGATGGCATGAAATCTATTTTCAACGTATAGATCTAAATAGAACAGAATTTAGCATTGGGAAACTGTGAATGTGTGAAATAAAACAATTATCTGAAAGAGATAAAAAATAACACAGACCTGTATTTTTTTTTTTTTTTTTTTTTTTTTTTTTAACTGCATGGCATTTTGATAGTCTCTTAGTCATATGTAAGAGGGAAAGCATTATTTTTGGGCCAAATTATTTGAAATTGGTTTTTTGTTACATTTACACGTTTTGAGGTGCCCTGAACCGGTAAAACATGTTTGTAATGATTAGTCTGTGTGTGTGTCTGCTACTAGCATATCCCAAGAAAAAAAAATATCAGCAGGAAGTCAAAATTTGGTAATCTAAATCTATATCATATAGGAATGCTACACTACATTTTCGTTAAGATAAAGCAAATGGTTCGTGTACAGGGGCATCCAAGATAATTCAAATACATTACGTTTATGGGTGAAGTTTCTGGAGGTACAGTTTAATACCTATAGCCTGCACAAAGATAAATAATTAAATGTGTCTATATTCTTCATATGCATAAAAGCATGTTTTGTGTAGTTTATTGTATGGAAATCATTAATCATTTACAGGGCTACCCAAAATAATTTTGATATATAGGGGCTAATCTTGAAAATTAATAGAAATGTATTTCTATTTGTGTTATTTATTTTTTATAAGGGACTAAATTTATGTACACAATGTGGTGTTTACATAACTTGTAGACAACGAACAGGGCTACCCAAAATTAAGCGAAAGCACTATTTTCTATAGAAAATAATTGATGAGAGTGTTTTACAACATTTTATCATGTCGACGAAAACTGCTTAGGTATGAAAATTAATTTTTCATAACTTTTTTTTAAATTCAATTTTCAGCTCTTGTTTTTTTTTGTACGATATCGCATTTTAGGTTTTCTGAATATGAAAGTGAAGTCTTTAGCGGTTGATATGCATTTATGTAAATTATAAGCATAATTTCAAAACAACCAATTACAGGAAATTTAAATTTGTATTTTGAAGTTCACATGAGGTTGAATTTTGAACAGTTTGATCGAAGTTCATAAATTTCAAGGAGTCTTGCCGTCAAAAATTTTCTAAATAATTTGCATTAAACTTTAAAATTGAACAACAACCTAGAATTCTTTAATATAATAAAGTATTAAATGTGGGTGCTATATTTAAATGGAGTTTAAGGGAGTGGTAGCTTTCGTGTTACCTAATAATAATGATTATTTGCCGAAGTGAAATTTTAAACACCAAAATAGCGATAAAGGGCCAAATATAGCAATCTATCGGTTCATATCACGTGGTTCATGTTGAACCACGGAAATCTAATCCTTTATCCATTGAATCAGCCACTCTACTTTATTTATCTCGTTGTTTGGAATCAACCCGATGGATGAGCTTCAGACCCTTAGACCGTCGTTAATGGCCAATACCAGTTTTTTGGGTTCGAGGCTAAATCATACACAACACGTGATTTCTGATTCTCCATTTCCCTGCGAATTTCCGTTTAGGATAAAAAAGGGATCAAATAGAATAAAACATCCCTATCGGATATTACATAAAATTAAAAACATTTCTCTAAAGAATACGAAATTTCCCCATACAATACAATTATAAACATTATAATGTTGCAGTTTTCTCTGCAGTGGTCACATGTGAGGGATTTTAGCACTAATAGAGTTTTATGGGAATAAATGAAAAATTCTTGATTATTATGACTTATGAGCTCAACTCAAACTATTTGAAATGCAGTAGCATTAAACGCCTTAATGGACTTTATCCGCGTTACGTAATAAACCCTTGACACGTGACTACTACAGGGAAAAATGGAGAATTATAATGTTTACATTTGTGTTTCGTGGGAAATGTTTGCATTCTATAGGGAAATATTTGCATCAAAGAGAGAAATTCATAGGGAAATGGAGAATCGGTAGTCACATGTTGGGTATGATTTAGCCTCGAACCCAAAAAACCGATAGAGTCCATTGAGTTGATTGATTTCACATTTCTCTCATTTTAATGTATTTAAACAACCGTTGATTAATTAATGTTCGAAAAGTCGAGTGAGGGTCACTTCAGATTTTCGTTTTCAATGAGTAAAAATGTATATATAAAAAAAAAATAAATAAATAAAACACCTTTTTTTTTTTTTTTTTTTTTTTTTTGTGTGTGTGTGTGTGTGTGTGCAGACCTCTGTAATAGGCAATATGCTTGCGTAATTTCTGTATTAAAATACAGATAAGAGTCAAATGGGATTTTATCTAACACAACAAAGAGTAATCATTCAAAAACTGTAAGAGAAAAGATATGGCTTGTTATCTGGTATTCATATGCAGATTCGAAACCATCTGTTGTTTAGCAATCTGACAAATGTGAATCTAATTTGACGTAATAGATAAAATAATGTGGTGTGTCACTCACGCGACTTTCTCTTACCCTGAAATTTAATACTATAAATACAGGTTGCAGATTAAGAGGTAAGATAACGAGTACTGTTATGTAAACTTGTGTTAAACAATTCAAATTAGGCTTCGGAAGAGTTTTATATGATAATTAGTTCTGTGTGTGTGTGTGTGTGGGGGGGGGGCTACCGCCCCGCTTAACCCACCGTTTCATTAATGCACCTACATTTATATAGAATTTAATTCGGTTATTAAAAATATTTTTGTTTTTAAAAAATAATTTATTAAAATTATTATTTAAACAAATTATCTTTTACGATAATGCAGATGATTTCCATGTTAGAAGTAGTATAACACTAGATATCGAAAATAAAGTTGAATTTACTCTAAATTTTTTTTTTTTTTTTGTTAAAAATGAAAAAAATCGATAACTTTATTTTAAATTAACGCAGATCGATGGTTCAACCATTCGTTTTAAAGGTATTGACGAGCTCTTTTGAAAGATACCCATCATGAAAATTTACTCCCTCGAGGGGGGACTTCTCCCACAGGGGGGGGGGGGGGAGGCGAGGCTCCTACATGCAGAAAATTTTTTCCCAGTTGACTATCTCTATTACAAAAAATATGTATTCGTTTCATTTGGTTTAGTGCAGTTTATAGATGTTAAACTCTACTTACCTGCAATTTCCCCCATATACGTAATGCATTTGAATACTTTTGAGTGTCCCTGTACACGAACCATTTACTTCATCTCAACGAAAAGCTTACTGTAGCATCCCTATATGATACACTTTAGAATACCGAGTTTGGAATTTCTGCTACTATTTGTTCTTGAGATATGCTGATAACAGACACACAGACCATTCGCTAAAAATCTGATTTTCGTATTCAGGGGACCTCAGAACACGTAAATATAACAAAAACTCACGTTCGAAAATTTGACCCTAAAACAATACTTTCTCGACCCTATGGGTAAGAGAAAGTAAAAAATCTGGAGTGACTCCTCTACTTTCCGAACATTGAGTAATTAACAGTTTTGTAAATAAAGTAAAGAAAGAGGAGTTGTTAAACAAACAAAAGAGAGAAAACCATAATAGAGTGTTTGAGTATTTTTCTCCATATATTACACGACGTTTTATTTAACGCTTCTGAACTTTGAACCTATAGATCATAATGATAAAGAATTTTTCGTTGTGTCCCTGTAAAAACCTATAAATGCTAGATTCACCATAATGCTTATATTTAGTGCAACAGCGATTTATAATATTCATATAAATTACTAGCTCAATTGAATGAGGCGTTTAGATGCTATCGCACTTTTAAAAATTTGGTCCCATTGGCCATAATGATAAAGAATTTTTCTTTGTGTCCCTGTAAAAAAACTGTAAGTACTAAATTCACCAAAATCTATACATTCGGTGCAACTGTGACCTATAGCATGTGTGCAAATTTTTTGCTCAGATTAATAAGGCGTTTAGACGCTATCGCACTTTTAAAAATTTTCCCCCATAGGCCATAATGATAAAGAATTTTTCTTTGTGCCCCCGCAAAAAAACTGTAAGTGCTAAATTCACCAAAATCTATACAGTTCGTGCAACTGTGGCCTATAATATGTGTGCAAATTTTTTGCCCAGATTAATAAAGCGTTTATACGCTATCGCACTTTTAAAAATTTGGCCCCATAGGCTATAATGATAAAGAACTTTTCCTGGTGTCCCTGTAAAAAAACTATAAGAGCCAGATACATCAAAATCTATAGGGTGCGTACTATGGTGACTTACAATATACGTACCAACTTTTAGCTTATTCGAACAAAGCGTTTAGACGCTAGCGTGTTCACTCACAGACATACACGCACACATACACACACACATACATATATCATCGTAAAAATAGTGGAAACGGACTCAGTGGACCTCGAAACGTATAGAAACATCAAAATCTCCAATTCGGATTTTTGACATGATTACAATACTTTCCTCACTATAGTGTTCGGAAAGTAAAAAGTCAAGTGTTACCAACGTTAAAATCGCCCAAAATGAAAGTGTAATTCACACCCTGTAGATTCGGTACTATGAACACACTGTTACTTTTTCCTCCATTTACAGAAAAAATAAATATCGGTCTTACAAAAATTTTTAAACTCTAGCGTTGATGAATTTACATGTTTTCAGAATTCTTGCGCATGAATTTATAATTTTTAGGAAATTTTTGTTTGTGTGTGACTCACGAAACTTACCCAATAATTCTACATAATATAAAATATTAAAAATGTCATAACTACCAAGTGTTACAAATTTCAGATGCCAGTATTTTTTTTATAGCAGTTTTCTGTGATTAAATAAGGTGTAAATTTTTATTTAAAAAAAAATAATAATAATAATAATGAAAAAAAAAGTACCTATATTGTAAAAATCTTGTGTGAAACAACCGTACGACTTCCATTGCCCACTATTACACGCATTGTATGCATTTTTGGAGATATTATATACATTTTTTGGAATTTTCCAGTAAGGGAAACTTGGTACACGTGTAAAGACATATAAAACAGAGTTTAAGTAGCGAGTTAGGGAAAAAAAAAAAAAAAAAAAGATAGAGTAATATATATTTTTTTAAACACCAGTTTCTGAGATTTAAAAATGAACTATACCTAATCAAGATGGCCGTTAATTTTCCTGTAATAACCCCGTTATACATGAGAAAGGGTATCTAAAATTGATTTATGTAACAATTTTCAAGAAAATCGGTAGAGCCATTTTTGAGGTAACAACTTTTACCAAAACTTGGAATACTCAATTATTGACCAGAAAACAATAATTACAAACGAAAGGATATTTAAACAGGAGTTAATATGGCGTGTCTGAAAAAAATCCGTACGGCCATTATTAAAGGAACGCACTTGCAAAACCTGAAATTGAGCTATTTATACAGGACGCCTATCAATTTTCCTGAATTAACCAACTATATAATTCGAAAGGGCATATCATAGAGTGTTTATATAGCAACTTTGAAGAAAATCGTTAGAGCCGTTTTTGAGATACGGACTTACGGTTCCACTTCCGGTTTCCGATTATCCACTTCCAGTTTTCCAATTTTCACCAAAATTTGGAAAATTTATCTGTACACTAGACCTGTCTCAATTCTGAAGTTTCGCAATTTTATCTTTATTAGTTTCGGAGATATAATAGCTAGAAGGTTCCGCACGTACACACATACTGATCAATTGCCAAAAGCTAACATTTTGGACTCAGGAGGCCATAAAACGTGTAAATCAGGTAAAAACTCGATATTGAATTTTTGGACAGAATACAATACTTCCATTACCTACGATAGTAGGGGTTGGAAGTGAAAAACCTAACACATGGTAGCCACATGAACACTTTTTTTTTTAATAAGAAAATTGCATGTACCTTTTAATTATAAGAAAGTCGTTTAAAGTTTGTTTAAATATATTAAAATAGTAAAAGTAGCTAATAATTACAAAATATTTCAAACTTATTATATAATGTGTATAGGGATAAGTATGTAGGGATGTATAAGGTGTGTAGGATGTGTATAGGGATATATAATTATATATTATATAATGTGATAGTTGGTTTTACTTAAGTAAATATTAGTTCGTCGATTTTTATCTCTACAGATGTTCTCGCAAGAGATGTTTTATTTGCTAATGCAAATAAAATTCTTCATTTTTTTCCGCACTGTATAAAATTAAAACTTAATAAGATTTTTCATTGGTTTTTCACTTTTTGATTCACTTAAAAAAAAAAAAAAAAAAAAAAAAAATTCCAAAAATAAGCTTTTGATATGAAATTGAATTTCGAATTGTTGTTGAATTTACTAGTAAATTGATCTATTTTCTGTTTATAATTATGAATCCAGAACATGTGATGTTGTAAAAATAAGTCTTATCGATCCCCCCCCCCCCTCCTTTCCCATTCACACACCATTTTTTTTTTTTTTTTAATGATTCCATTAAGGAAAACTGTTATGCGAATAAATGTGATTCAGAAAATTATGAAGTCAAAAACAACTATTGTAGTTTGAAATGATGCAAAAAATGAAAATAATCATAAGAATTTTCTGTGGACCGCAAAATTTGCTCGCGGACAGTTACTATAACAGCCCACTTATCCCTAATATACCCCGAGGAGGTTCATGGGAAGACATTACCTTCAAGATATCTTGAGTATATGGATCCCCAGACGATGACCTCTGCATTAGATGGAGTGATTAATTAAAATTAATGATAAAAATTAATATGTAAAATAAGTTGATTAAAAAAAAATATATATATATACATATTGCTTTGAATAGAATTTAATTTTTGTTAATAACTTTATTAGTTTATTTCTTATTACTTTCTTCTATACTTAATATAAGAAATCACTGGATTCGTAAAAAAATTCGACTTCCGGTTTTCGATGGATTTACATGTTTTGAGTGGTCTAGAACACGATCTGTCCATCTGCCTGTCTATGTGTGTGTGACAAAAATTTTGTGGCGACTGTATCTCAGGAACTACTGCACAGAATTGCATGTAAATTTATGTGTAGATTCACCTTTACATAAATCAGTGCCCATCAACGTTTTGTGTTAACCAATCACAAGAGGCGCTACTATACAGCGATGTCTCCAATTTAAAGGGAGGCTATATTTCAGTTTCTATTGTGCATACTCAAACAAAACTTGATATGTGAGATAGCCATTATGACACATTATGTCGATTGAATTTGGATGCATATCGGCCAACAGGAGGCGATGCTATACAGCAATTTTCTCCGAGAACGGGAAGGCTGTATCTAAATTTATATGGTATATAACTGCATGAAACTTAATAAGTGAGACAACTATTATGAAAATGCATTTTTTAAGACGTTATTTATAGAAAATAAAAGTATCTTTCTTCGAATATTTAGTGTTAGTTTTCTCTAAGATGAAAATCGTTTGCATTTATCATGGTAGATAATTTTAATAAATAATAGTCTTAATAAATTATTTGTACCGAGAGAATTTGCATAGGAAAATATTTAGGAAAATCTTGTGGTGGCCACAACCTACTAGTTTTTTCGGCATGGCTTTTTAGCACTGTAAATATAAATACCTTTATACATTGTTAGGTCTTTGACAGGTAGCACACAATTTAAAATAGTTTTCTAAATAGAAAAATAACTGTATAAAATAAATTAAGACACACGCACACACACACACGCACAAAAAATAAAAATAAAAAATAAAATAAATAAAAATAAATAAATAAATAAATAAATAAAATAAAAAATAAAATAAAATAAATAATTAAAAATAAATAAATAAAAAATAAATACATAAATAAAATAGATATTTCTTTTGTTCATACTTAATGTTTGTTAATAATATACAATAGTTAGTGAAAGTAAATAATTCTATGCATATTTGACATACCTTTTTCTCTTTTTTTAGAACGCAAAATTGGCGTGGCTTCATTTAATCCGTTATCGTTATCAATACACTTATACATTGTAAGATCCTTTAGACGGATGATACACGAATAGAAGATTTGCTAATTAATAAGCATGAAGCTGATATATGATTACTTCAGTTTTTTTAGAAAAGATCGAGGACGATCTTCGCAGGTTGAAATATAAAGATGTGAAAATTACAATTACTTTTGTTTGTTCACGAGTTGTGCATATTAACATTGTGTGATATGATCTGTGAATAAGCATTTTTATCTCAATGACATTACCGGTTATCTTAAAAAATTTTTTTTTGATTACCTAGTAAACTTTCAACTTTTAATTTGTTACTTTTATTTCAATGACTTTGATTTTGTTGACGTAAAAATAAAAATTGATAAGAAAGAATTTTGATTCCGATATCTTTTTACTTTCTTCTGCATTCATAAAAATAAAGTACTGTGTTCGTGAAAATTTTCAACTTCCAGTTTCCTATGATTTGAGATGATCTGAAAACGATTCTGCCATTTTTAGAAAATGTCTATCTTTTTGTGATTTTTGTGTTAACCCTTTGCGGCGCAAGACAATTTGAAACATTTAAATTATACTGCCACCGGAATTCATAAACTAAATTAAACTAAAAGGAATTTTAAATTTTAAGGTTTAAAAATCCGGCTTTTTCTGATATGTTATAAACGTGAATTTTTGCTAAAAAATTTCCGGGATGAATTTTTGCAGCTGGATCTTAAATTTTGTATCCTCGCAGCGAGGACAGCGCGCGATAAAGGGTTAAGAAACTTTTGTGGACGCTTCATCTTTTGAACCATTGGACAAAAGTTAACCAAACTAGATAATTTGTTGAACTTTGAGTTAAATTAGAACTGTATCGCTTTTGTGATATATCGCCCAAAAGGTACCGCTGCTTGCTGCGACCCCCCTTCCCCTTTTTAAGGGAAGGTTATATATCAGCTACTATAGTACATAAAGGAACCAAACTTGGTACATGAGAGGAATATTATGTAAACTTATTTTGATTCAATTTGGGAGCATATCGACGAAGCGGTACTGCTGTGCTGAAATTTCACCTTTTTTACGTTTAGGCAATATCTAAGCTTCTATGATATATTAATGCACCAAATTTAGTTTGTAAAATGGATATTATTTAAAACTGTTCTGATTTAATTTGGGAGCATATCAACCAAATAGCGTTGCTAGGCTGCTATTTAATTATGTCCGAGCTTCTATGTTATATCAATTCACCAAACTTGGTATGTTAGATGAATATTATGTAAAACTGTACTACCTCAATTTGGGTGTATATCAGCTGATAGGTGTTGTTATTAGTTTTTGCGATTTTCCAGATTGCTAGATTTCCGTATCTATCGCTGAAAATTGCACAAAACTGAATGTATAAAACGTTAAATGTGAAAAGCTAACTTGAGGGAATTTTCGTGCATGCCAACAGACATATGATACTGTTATACAAAATAATACAGAATAAAGTTTTGTTATGGGCACAGCATACTAGTTTCAAGCTATATTCAATATCCTTGCTTAGTTAACAATTTATGAATGCAACACAACCACTTAAGAAAAGAGAAAAAAGTTTTAAATCAGCAAGTAAACGTAGAAACTGAAGATGTATTTAATAGAATTTCATGTCATCCAATACTTATCAAAATTTGTACATGCATTTACAGATTTTACTTCCGTTTGGCGAAGTTAAAAAGTAAAATCAGACGCATTGGAGTAGATCTTGCAACCGTGAAAGAAAAAAAATCGTGCAGAATGAATTGCCAGTAAATCATCCGAAGAGATTCATTTCCAGATGGTGTATCTTAGCAATGAATTTAACTACTTAATATTATACACTGAAGAGCCAAAAAACACTGGTACACCTGACTAATATCGTGTAGGGTAGGCTGACCATATGTCCTCGAATCTCGAGGACAAAACTACCTTCGTCCCCAAATATTACAACACATTTGGGGACGCCGGTTATAAAGTTATTAATGTTTTATTATAGTAATTTATTGTATGTATAATAAATAAGCTGAAATAAATTCTTTTAGGTGCTTTATACATAAAAATTACTAAAATTTTACAATTTAAGGTGATTTAAATATTTTTTTATTTTTTTGTCCTCGAAATACGAGGACACCGCCATCTTTGTCCCCAAATTCAACGAAAAAAATATGGTCATTCTAGTGTAGGGCCTCCGTGAGAATGCAGAAGTGTAGCAAAATGACATGGCATGGACTCGACTAATGTCTGAAGTTGTGTTGGAGGTAATTCATACCATAACTCCTGCAGGGCAATCAGCATATCCATTGAATTGCGAGGGGTGTGTGTGAGATATTTTCTGAACAGCACGTTGCAAGCCATCCCAGATGTGCTCATAAATGTTTATGTATTGGGATTTAGACGACCAATGGACATCACTAAAGTCAGAAGAGTGTTCCTGAAGCCATTTGGTAGCAAATCTCGACGTGTGGGGCGTCGCATTGTTCTGCTAGAATTGTCTAAGACCGTCGGAATGCACAAATGACATGAATGGTTACAGGTGATCGGACGGGATGCTTACGTATCTGCCACTCGTCAGAGTCGCATCTAAATGTAACTAGAGCCCCTAAATAAAATAATAGGCCCGCGCATCACCGCCATTTTTTTGCCTCCGAAGAGGACAGTATTCCCGCTTGGCGTCCTTATTGCTTCCCTAATGATTTTAAGAAATCTTGATCTGAAGCTAATCCGGTCAAGATAAGAGCAATAAGCAACAATAATATTCCTAAAAACACATTTTTTTCACAGTACATTCTCAGGATGTCATTTTATTCTGAGGATATCCTATGGATGTACTGGGGTAAGATGTGTTGTTAGAGCGGTTTCTGTTTCTTTTACAAAATGTTGCCAAAACTCAAATACACAGTAATAGAAGGTCTGTGAACACTTTATATTCACTTCTTGAATGATTATAGCTGTTTATCGCTAAACAAATTTCCATATCATAGTCTACTTAGCTAAAATTATGAAATATAATAAAACAAGTTACTCTAAAGTAACGTAAGACGATAAAAAAAAAAAAAAAAAAAAGAAAAATGTTTGTTGTTTTTTTATCAGAAAAACCCGCTGGGTACATGTGGCAACCCTAAGGCAACAAAATGCCTATTGCGCCAACTCGTATATATAGGAGCCTTAAACGTAACAGGTGTCCCATATCACACCAACTATGCATTCTCCGTAACAAGGCAGAGCCTCTGCCAGCTTAAACTGTTCCCTGTTGACATGTTGGTCGATGGATTCACGAAGTTACCTCCATACTTGTACACATCCATACGACCAATATAACTGAAAAAGAGACTCGTCAGACCAGGCAACGTATTTTTAGTCATCAACAGTCAATGACAATGTTGGTTGGCCCAGGCGAGGTGTAAAGCTTTGTGTCATGCAGTCAACAACGGTACACGATTAGGCTTCGGCTCTGAAAGCCCATATTAATGATGGTCCGTTAAATAGATCGCACGCTGGCATTTGTTGATGCCACAACATTTAAATCTGCAGCAATTTGAGGAAGGGTTGCATGTTTTTCCTTTTTAATTATTCTTATCAGTTGTAATTGGTCCCTTTTTTATGACCTTTTTCGGCGACAGCGATGTCGGAGATTGGACGTTTTACCGGATTTCCGATATTTCCGATACACCCTTGAAATGGCAATATACGAAAATCCAGATTTCATCTCGACCTCAGAGATGGTATAATCCCTCTTTTGTGCACCAATTATAATGTCAGAGTCAAAGGCGCTTAAATATTAACAACTTGCCATTGTAGCAGCAGTAATCGATTTGACAGCTTTGACAGACACCTGTTATTTTATACAAGTACCGCCAATCGCATAGCGTTACTCTGATTGATTCCATTACAGAGATACAGTCAAGTAGTGGTCAAGTAGTAGAGTAATGGAATCAATTACAGAGAATGTAATTGATTCCATTACATTCATTGTAGCAGCAGTAATCGATTTGACAGCTTTGACAGACACCTGTTATTTTATATAAGTACTGCCAATCGCATGGCGTTACTCTGATTGGTTCCATATCTCTGTTATTTTTAAATGCTCGCTTCTACCATTTTTTTCCCCTCTTAAGTGTATTTGAAAAGTGTGGAACAAATTTTGAAGCCAAATTTGAAGTTAATTCACTTTTCATATGGTTTGCCAGAAGTTGATCCATCTAGTGTTTCTTTAAAGGTTACATGGGTTTAGAAAAAAAAAAAAAAAAAAAAAAATCTCTATATATTTTCTTAAACTATAACAAATAGTTTTTTTATTCAAAATTTTGAGCAAGTAAAAGAGCAACATATGAACAATATTTTATAAAATTTTCATTAAAAATTTTGGAAAATTCATCTGATGGTGCTTGATTTTCGGAGAGCTTTCAGTAAAATGTGTCCTCGCGGTGGACAGGATATTTATGATAAATCTATCAGAAATTTGAAAAAAAAAAAAAATCTGTTAATAAATAAGTATATCTTGCGCTTGAACGAAGAAATAATAATAATAATAATAATAATAATAAAAGTAGCATCGCTTGTGCTCGCATAACAATTCCCTATAATTTTAATATAAGAAATTATTTCTACGGTAGATATTACATATATAAAATTCAAAAATTGAAACTATATAACAAAATGCAACCAACATCGTTGCTTTCTTTATTCTATTCTATTTCTTAAAGCAATTTTTATAGATGCCACACGCACCACATAAACTTTAAATTTTACATCTACTTTTTAAGATAGCACGCGATCATGTTTTATACAAAAATTAAATCCTTAAATTCATCTTTTTACTTATTTTTATTTCATTTTGCAAGCGCACTTTTTATTTCCTAATTCAAAATTATTAAAAAAAAAACTTTTTCAATAGTGTTTGTTTCGATACTGATGTTTATTAATTTTCTTTTCTTTGTCTTTCAAAAAAAAAAAAAAAAAAAAAAAAAAGATTCTGATGAAATTCTGGCAAAAGCAGAATTTAGTTTAGGACGGAGGACTATTAGTTTTTCAAATTACAACATCGCTTTCAAATTATTCAATTATATTTTCAATAAATTTTAGATTTCGATAAATGTCCAACTATCGAAAAATGACACCGCAAAAATCCCAGATTGAGACTAACAGTCCTCAGTCCCCCCCCCCCCCCCAAAAAAAAAAAAAAAAAAGAAGACATTTGAATTTTTCCCAGAGTTGTATGCAAAAATAGTGCACTTTTCGATACATTTTACTCCAATGCATTTTACCATGCCTTGTAAAATACACTGGTCTTCAAAAATTAAAGCACAACTTGTTATCTCGTTTTCTTGTTTTGTGCATAACTGTGAAACAAATCAACATATGAATATAAAATTTAGGTGACATATTTGTTATCAAATCACCAACCAAATTTTATATAATTTTAACATTAGTAATAATTTCAAAACATATCTAACTTCAATTTTTCTCCAAAGAAAGCATTGGAAGAAGTAAAATTTAAGCAATTTTAGCAAAGAAAACTACATAAGAATGTGTGTTTAAGATGCATTAGAGACAGGTAAAGGTACACTGCCTCCAAATGTTAAATTAAAATTGGATTTTTCGTCCTGAAAATTTACAAAGATTTACAGAACCAGAGTCATACAACTTCAAGACATCTGATGTACAATCAATACTTATTTGGTTTACTCTTTGTATTAAATTCAACTTTGCATCGGCATTAAATCCCAGTACTGGTGTTGAATTCTGTTCAATAACAAAATAAAGATTTTTTTTTTTTTAATTTAATTCTTTATTTTGTATAGTTTTATTATTACTTTTTTTTTTTTTTTTTACTTATTGTATATATCTTTCATAATTTTACAGGCAAAAATAAAAATAAAACTAGTATGTTGTGGCCACCACATGAGTTTCTTCTATATTTTCTCACACAAATTCACTCAGTAAAAAAAAAAAATTATTAAAATTACTATTTAAAAAAATTATCTTCCATGATAATGCAGACGATTTCCATATTAGAGAAGTAGTATAACACTAAATATAAATAAATAAATAAATAAATAAAATAAATAAATAATTAATTAATTTTATTCTCAATATTACATTAAATTTTTTTTTTGGTTAAAAGTGAAAAAAAATCGATAACTTTATTTTAAATTATCGCAGATCGATGGTTCAACCACTCGTTTTAAAGTTATTGGCGAGTTCTTTTGAAAGATATCCATCATGAAAATTTACTCCCCTCGAGGGGGGACTTCCCTCCCCAGGGAGGGTGGCGAGGCTCCTACACATACAAAATTTTTTTTCCAGTTGACTATCTCTATTATAAATAATTCTTGTAAATTTCATAATGATTACTAAAAAATAATTCTATTTATGCACATTTATACAAAATTTTGACTTTCCCCCCTGAGGGGAAGGCTAGGCTGACATACACAATTTTTTTTCCCTGTTGACTATCTCTATTATAAATATTTTTTTTTAAAATTTCATAATGATTATTAAAAAATTCAACGATATAATAAGTTGAATTTATAAAAAATTTTGTAATGAAATAAATGCAGTTTTACATATAAAAACGGTGGATGATTTTTTATTTTTTCATTTTATACATTTTTCTTTTCTTTTTCTTTTCTTTTTTTTTTTTTTTTTTTCCTATTCGTAAATATATATATATAAATTATCTTACAGTTTAACAAAAAATAAAACTCTTTTTTTTTTAATGTGCAAAACAAGTTTTATAAAAAATATATAAACATCTTTGAAAGACATTCAAATGGGGACTTAGAAAAGTATTTGTTGAATAATAAATTTTTCAAACATTAGATAGTAGATTAAAAAAAAAAAAAAAAAAAAAAAAAAAAAATTGTAATTAAAGGTAAGTCGGGCAGCGTCGCACTGGTGCTGCGCTACTGGACAATTGGCGACGGTCTGGTATTTACACCTAGGCAAGGTCCGGAGACATATCGTCACAATTTTGATCCTCCACAGAGGGGATGGCTCCCCTGCTTCGGTGACCCCCCAGAGCAGATTTGCATTGAATTTTGTCATAGTCCTTTACACATGGATTTCAAATCCTTAATTTTTACTGAAGACTGCAATAAATACAACGGGTAATAAATACTACGGGTAATAAATAAATAAATAAATAATCAAACGCCATAAATTGTGAAAAAAAAAATCGCAACAAGTGTTTCGAGTCGAAATTATTGCACGATCCTTTATCAGGCGAAAAAAATAGGTACGAGTTCGGCATCAAAGCTGCACATTTTTTTCTCTTGTTGAAAGGTTTTGCTATTAATTTGACCCGGAAAAACTGTTGCGAGTTTTTTTATTTATGATATTTGCTTACAATTTTGTTTTACTTACTCCCTTTTAAAACCAGTTTTTAGTTGCACTTTACAACTAAATATTTTTGTAAAAATTTCTATTAAAGAAAAGTGTGTGCTTATGATTGCAGGATCGAATGAAAAATATCTACAAAATATGTATAACATAATTTAAAAAGCGTTTCTATTAATTTCATCTTATAGAAAGCAGTGGATTCGATTGCTTTTAAGTAGCCCTATATAATGTCTATATATTATATATGCACCATTCGGTGAACTAAAATTGGATAAATTAAAATAAATTGCATAACACAAAATTCATTTCAATTATTTTCACTGATAGTCTGAAATGCATCTGAAATTTTTTGTACAGAGTACTAAGAATAGTACTCTGTACAAAAAATATTAATTTTATATACTTGGGATACCTTCTTTTGAACCAAGAGCATTATTTGCTTGGAAAAGAGCAAAATCAGTTTACGTGTTCTAATTTGCATAAATAAACGTGACACTAAAATGCATAAAATTATTTTATCAGAGAATCGGAATGAATTTACTGAGAAAGAAGGGTTTTGTGCAGCGCGACTTTTATTTTCTCTATATGAAGTTTCATTCATTAGTTCTTCACCTAAAGTTGACACAAAATTTTAATCATATATAGACACACGAATATTAATAAATGACCGTATACATGGTTTATGGCCATAACATAACAATTATTTTTATTTATTTTTAGCAAATAAGAAATCTTTGTTTCCTCTTATAATCTGGGGATATGAAAATAAATAAACTTATGCGTATTATTATCCACTGCTTTACAGCACATCAGATTTTGATTCCGGTTTTAACTTATGTTATTGAAAAGTACACAAGAAAACTCAAAATGGTGTTAAAGGTCCCCTGTAGTCAGATACTTTCCTTTCTCTTTATCCATGTAATCTAACGGGATTTCTGTTGCTTTGTATTTTCCGGTTACCTCTTTCAAAAATAAAGTTTTTCGATTTCTGTTTTTTGAATTCCACTTAGTGAACATGTTACCTTTTTTCTTACTAAGCATTTTTTTTTACTTTCTCTTAACCATAAGGTAGAGAAAGTATTGTTTTTGGCTCAAATTTTCGAACGCGAGATTTTGTTATATTTACACGTTTTGAGGTCCCCTGAATACGAAAATCATGTTTTTAGCAATTGGTCTGTGTGTCTGTGTGTCTGTGTGTGTGTGTGTGTCTGTGTTTGTGTCTGTGTGTCTGTCTGTTATCAGCATATCTCAAAAACAAATTATGGCAGAAAGTTCAAACTTGGTATTCTAAATGTGTATCATATAGGGATGGTACAGTAAGCTTTTCGTTAAGATCAAGCAAATGGTTCGTGTACAGGGACAATCAAGAGAATTCTAATACATTACGTCTATGGGGGAAATTGCAGGAAAATAGAGTTTAACGTCTATAGACTGCACTAAACCAAATGAAACAAACATATATTTTTTGTAATAGAGACAGTTAACTGGGAAAATTTTTTTGTGTATGTAGGAGCCTCGCCTCCCCCCCCTGGGGGGGGAAGTCCTCCCTCGAGGGGAGTAAATTTTCATGATGGGTATCTTTCAAAAGAGCTCGAAAATACCTTTAAAACGAATGGTTGAACCATCGATCTGCGATAATTTAAAACAAAGTTATCAATTTTTGTTACTTTTAGCAAAAAAAAAAAAAAATCGTACTTTTTTTTTTTTTTTTTGAGAATAAAATGGACTTTTTTTTTGGATATTTGGTGTTAAACTACTTCCTTAATATGGAAATCTTCTGCTTTATCATAAAAGATAATTTTTTTAAAAAATAATTTTAATAAATTATTTTTTAAAAAGAGAAATATTTTTTAATAACCGAATTAAATTAGGTGCATTAATGAAACGGGGGGTTGAGGGGGGCGGTAGCCCCCCTCACACAGAACTAATTATCATATAAAACTCTTCAGAAGCCTAATATGAATTGTTTAACATAGGTTTACATAACAGTACTCGTTATCCTTACTTCTTAATCTCCAACCTGTATTTATAGTATTAAATTTCAGGGTATTTATAGTATTAAATTTTAGGGTAAGAGAAAGTCGTGTGAGTGACACACCAGATTATTTTTTAATAAATTAAATATTGCTTTTAGAGATTGAAATTTAGACCTTTAAGTTTGCTTAATGAAATAAAATATTTAAATCTATTTTTTTTTTTTTTTTTTTTTAAATTGCTCCCTGAGAAAAATGTGATACATTCGAAGAATAGAATTCAAAAACAGAATTCGAAAAATTTAATTTTTTAATAGGGTATCCAAAAAATACAAAGCAAAAATCTTATTGGATTACATGGAGAAGGAGAAAGGGAGAGTAGCTGATTACCAAAGACCCTTAAGGGCCCTCTTCACTCACCGCCGCCGGAAGCCGAAGCTAATGTTATTCTATTGGAAATTTTTCTTTAGAAATAACTTATTAACTAATACGTATTTTTGAATTCTGTTTTCACATTCTGAAAATTCCCAGCTGTTAAATTGACGGACCTTTTTTAAAAAATTATTTTTTTTATTTTCTATATTTTATTTTGAAGCTGCAAAATACGAATTTTCAATATGTAAAATTTTTTCATTTTACAATTTCAAAATAAAATATTAAAAATTAAAAAAATACATTTAAAAAAAAAGTCCGTCAATTTAACAGTTGGGAATTTTCTGAATGTGAAAACAGAATTTAAAAATACGTATTAGTTAATAAGTTATTTGTAAAGAAAATTTCCCCATAGAATAACATTGACTCGGGCTTGACACGGTAAGTGAAGAGGGCCGTTAATGCTTCAATTTCAACTGCACCTGCAAAAAATATTATGAATACTTAATGCAATGAAATATTTTCGCTGAAAGATTAGGACAATAAACATTACAAAAAACCGCCATAAATTATAGATACACACAGAAATTCTTTCGGGTCGACACAGTCGAAGCATAAACCTTTACCAAGCAAGTAGAAAAAAAAGCAGCATGAATACTGCAACTCAATATTGTTGGTGTTCTCATGCAAGAACATTGTAACAGCTCAATATTGTAGTAGTTAATACGTTGCTTTAAGTGCACATTGCTGCCTTCGCACAGTGCTGCTGCATTCATGCCTAAGTTTATTTTGTCTGATGAAGGATCATATAATTATATAGATTCGAAACAATTATTGAGTATTTTTTTTTATTAACAGTGTTTGCTTACAAATGTTTCCTTCGTTATGTTTCTCTTTATCATCAATGGTGCTATTCCGTGTCAATTACTTGATTCCTGATCATAGGTCAGGTTTTGGATCATCTGCCTACGGCCCACTCCAGTGGCGTATCCAGAGAGGGGGGGGAGGGGGTAAAATTTGGTAGAAAGTAAAAAAAAAAAAATAAAGATTAAGGCTGTTATTCACCAATAACTTCAACTCCCGGTTGAACATGAAAATTTGAAAAGCGTATAAAGGCGGGGTGCAAATTTTCAGCAGATTTTGCCGTGTTGTTTCTGCCATCTAGCGGTATAGTTATTTTCAGATTTTTTAGAAGAAAATAACCAATCAAAGATTATATGAAATCCTCGACGCTAGATGGCAGAAACAGCGTGCCAAATTTTACTGGAAAGCTGTACCCTGCCTTTAGACGCTTTTCAAGGTTTTGCGTTTAACCGGGAGTTGAAGTTAATGGTGAATACGGCCATTAGAGTAATATGCATGATTTCTGTATACTGTGAAACATTGTCGAACTTAACTCAGCCTTCCCTGAAATAAAATCCTGGATACGCCACTGTCCCACTGTCCCACTCCTTCATCTCCCTCATTAAAGTTTATTAGACTGAGACTTATGGCTTAAAGTTGATTTCTAAACACTAAGAACGGCCTAAATCAAGATTCGGACCCGAACCTGACAACTGCCAAAAGGCCAGAGCACCAACAATTCGACTTCCAGATCGGCTCCCGACCATGGAATGTCTACTCATTTCAAATCATGAAAAAGCATTAATATATGTTATTGTGAATGTGCTTTTCTACATTAAATTGCAATCTCAAAATTATAATTGGCTATTTTTTGAAATACCTAAACATGAAATTTTGAAATGTTTTTATTATTTTTATTATTTTTTTTTGAAATGTTCTTGTTCCCTCCCCCCCCCCCTTTTTTTTTTTTTTTTTTTTTTTTTAATTTTGACAGTCGTGGTGTTTGTATAATGAAATAATACTCATCACATTATTATGTATGAAAATAATTTAAAAATATTTTTTTCTTGATATACAGTTCAGCATTTTTGCTTCTTCTTTAACACAATAAAAAATAGTGCAAGGTTTGGTTAGTCCTTTTTGTCTTTGCGTATTTCATCTGTTAATAAACATAACGATTTTTCTTTTCTTTCTTTCTTCTTTTCTTTTTTCTCGTTCTCTTGAACTTTACAGGCGAAAGATTTGATTACATGAGAAATCCGCATGTGGGAGTTCCACACCGTGGGATTTTTTTCACATGGATTACCTTTATCTTCTCTCTCTTTCTCTCTTTTTTAAATTAACGTCAATTGTAGTTACCCTTCATCCATGCAAAGAATATAGCAAAAATAAAAAAAAATTGAAGTTCATTTAAAAAATAGTTTCTGAAAATAATGTTATGTATTTGAAAATTCGATTAACAAAACTGAGTACATAGACTGTGCCTGTAGGAGAAGAAAAGAGGGGTCTGTTTGGGGCCTGTTTTTTTGTGCTTGTGTTAGACACCCACAAACAACACAATATGCGGAAAACCCACGTGCGGAAATATTTGACACCGAAAATTCGTGGACCTTTCACTTCAGAGAATTCTTCTTTTTACAGGTTGCAGCTTCTTCATCTGTAGGAGATGTTGACATTTTCGATATACCCCAAGGCTGCAATTCTGCAGATGCAAAAGCAACATAGATGAGTCCAGTACCGAGGTAGATTCCAGTGGTAGTTAAGAAAACAGTTCGCCAATTTTCGATAGTATGCTGTAAGAAAAAAAGTTTTAAGATTAGATGATTGTTGAAGATGCACGTTAAAAAAAAAAAAAAAAAAAAAAAAAAAAAAGGATTATTTTTATTCATATGACATTTAATTTTTTAAAAATTAACTATACACAAGCGAAGTGTGACGTCACTGACCGTCCGTGGATGAGAGAAAAATATTTTTTATGTAAATCGCCCATTGGTTTTTTTGTAAAAAATTATTAAAAATCGAGGGAAATTATTTTCCGATTTCAATCCCTATATTTAGGTATAGATATGTATTATTTATCGTGTGCATGAGTTAGATTAAGTTGTTTTTGCTGTAAAATTGATAAAATTTGAATTTTAAATTTCAAAACTCTAGAAAAAAAAGGACAAACTTCCATATTCGATTGAAAACATAAAGATTTCATTCCGAAGGATGATATTTACACAATAAATATCCAACTAATATACTAATTGAAAGGAAAATGATAAATATTCTATTATAATTTGAAGTCAAATTTGTTTTCAAATGTCTAAATAAAGTGTCTGATATAAGATACTAATATGTTGCAGCGGAATAGCTTTGATATCTGTCATCCTTGGCGGGAAAAAAATTGTCGCCAAATTATCTGGCGAACATATTTAATTCCTTTCAGAAATCATGGTTATTTTAACAACTTATATTAACCCTTTCAGGGGCGGTGGCTAGAGGGTCTATCCACCTACTTTAGAAATTTTTCTCTAAGTGTGCAGTGGCTACTTTTTTTTATCCACTTTTATGAAAAGTTAATGTGTACTTCTAAAATTGAAATAGAGATGGCAGAACTACAGTAACTTTAAGCAGGATGTGCCTGTGACTTTTTTAAATGGACAAGTTACGGGAAAATTTTTTGAAGTTTCTTTTATATATTTTTATGAAAAATAATTTTTTATTCAAAAGTATTTGGTAGTGTAAATATACTGTAATGCACCTTTTAAATACAACATATTTACATATTATCTTAGATCATTAATTTTAGTTTGATTTTTAGGAGCATCTTTTAGGTGGATAGACACAGTGGCTAGAACGCCTAGCCACCACCCGCAAAAAAAATCCCCACATGCTGAATTTTTTTCTTCATCAAATATGACTTGTAGGGGATGTTTACTTTATGATATATATATATTTAAAAGGAAATTCAATCATTTTTACTTAGTGCCCCAGAAAGGGTTAAAAGAGTAATGATTTAGATGAAACAATGTTTCGTACAATACATATTACGAAAATATACATCTGGCATGTATATTTTCGTATTACGTTTTTTATCGCCAAATACAAAAAACGCCAAGGACGGCAGAGTCTTTAAATTTAAAATTAAACTTTTGTCAATTTGACAGCAAAATAACTCAATTTAACACAAGCATATCATAACTAATACATATCTATACCCAAATATGGGGATTAAAAGCGGGAAGTAATTTTCCTCGATTTAAAAAAAAAAAAAAAAAAAAAAAAAAGTCCAATGGGCGATTAACATAGGGAATCTTTTTCTTGCATCCACGGATGGCCAGTGACGTCATCACTTCGCATGCGTATTATGAATATTGGAATTTATCGGCTTTTTAGGTTCGAGGCTATTTCATACACTACCTTCCCATAAATGACCGGAAACTTTCGATTTCAGACATTTTTAAAAATATCTCAAAAGGTACTAAGCAAATCCTTTTGAAACTTCAGGAGTATAAAGAGCATGTTATTCCTCATATATTTTAGTTAAAGTTTTGTGCCGAAAGTGATAAGGGGACCAGTAAAAATTAAAGGAAAATGAAAGTGTTTGGTATCACCCTGTAAAAAGTAATGTTTGAAATGCGATCTGCCTGTAGCATGTGAATATGAGACTTTTTCTCATTATCTGTTTACATTTTTACGTCTCCACAACCATATAATCAGGGAGATATAAAGTTTTTTTTTTTTTTTTTTTTTTTTAATGTAAAAAAATTTTTCATTTTTTTAGCTGCTAGCAAATCCGTGCGAAATTTTCGCACTTTATTTCTTTTCTTATCTATAATATTAAAACACAAGGGTATTTCTTTAAGACCAAAATCGCCCGATTTGGGCATGCGCGAGAAAATTTCGAACCAATCAGGAACGGGAATATTCCTTCCCCTTGCTGCAGTGCAATATGAACGTCGATCATAGAGCTGGAGCAGACGACACCAGCAGACGCGTGATTAAAGTTCAATAATAAAAACAATTCACACGATACATTAATTGATTCATACTTTCCAAGGAAGTATATTAAAAACAAAGCAATTCGCGAATACTTGGCTATAATCGTATGCATTTTTATTTCACCGACAATTTTCTTACACAGGATAATATTTCTAGAGTTTTTGTGGCGCCATCTCTGATCGTATACACATACCATACCATATTCCTATTATTATTATTGTTTTTTCAATTTCTTAAAAGAAAAAAAAATCTTTTAAAAGTAATAAATTGTCGGAGTTTATTGTTCTTTAAAAGTTAACTTTTATCAGTTGAAAACTTTATTTAAGAAAAAATGAAGATAGATGTTTAAAATCAAAGGAGATTTTATTTTATTTTATTTATTTATTTATTTACTAATCTAATTTTAAATCGATCTCTTATATTTTATTTCTGTACTGTATTACAGAAAAAAATAATTTAAAAAGAATAACCATAAAATTCTTTATATCTTATACGAGTAAAAATTTGCATAGAATAATTTATTATTAAAAATTCAATGAGCAAATTAACTTGCTAAAGTATTAAATGCATTTTTATTTATTCGAGCCCTGAGTAGCATGATCTAAGTGCAAATAAATTGTAATTATGGAATATAAAGAAAACAAAAACACTATTAAAATTTATTTTAAATTAAAATATTTTGCCTTATAAATTTATGAGATTTAAAAAATATTTTTATTAAAAAAAAAAAAAAAAAAATCTGTGTTTTTTTTTTATTTTTATTTTTTTTTTTTATTTTTATTTTTTTTTTTTAATCGACAGATTACAGATGGCGCCACTGTCATATTGTAACTGAAATGGAATATTATCGATGCGAGCAAATTAAAATAATATATATGAAAAATATTGAATATTGATGTATGCTTTCTTTCTCCATTCTTACCATAATTTATAAATTCTGTCTCTCTTAAATTACTCGTAACATTTTTTGGTCACATTTAGAGTAAAATTAGAAAAAAATCTTCAGATTTTATTTTTATTATACGAAGTACGCTTAAATTTTGTATATTAAAATTTCATGAAATTTATTCACCCTTCCCCTCCAACCAAAAAATAATTGATTACAGCAGTGGATTTTAAACTGGTTAAGAGCAATGCGGAAAACAGGGATGTTTAAAACTTTATGACATGAAGATTTAAGATGCACATGATCGTCAAATTTTGACGGGTATTAACTAGTTTACCTTTAAAATTTGAAACTCATAAATATTATACCAATTTAACCGACTATTTAAAATTTTAATTTACCAGAAGCCAAATTATTGTTAGAACCAATTCAATATTGTGCAGTTGGGAAACCAAAATTATTCAAAGAAAGGTTTCAAAATAAAATTCATGGTTGAAGACCCAGTTTTCATACTTCCGCAGGCAGTACAGTTTTAGTATAGGACTTCCATGATGCCTTTAAAAAAATTTCCGCTATGTTGGCGATGACTAATTTATTTTGGTATAATTTTTTGTTTAAAAAAACGAATTGCTATTTTGATTATATTTTTTATGACTGTGTTTTTTGTCAATTTATGATAATAATTCACATTCTGTATATATATATCTTTAAAGTATTGTTAGGTTTAAAATGATGCTAACAAAAATTCTGAAGAAGCAACTTTTAAAAATACATTTTTTCGTGAAATAATGTCATCAGACAAATATCGGCATTTTTTCTTATTAGTTCCATGAGCTGAGTCAGCCTGCTTAAATATTGTTTATTTTACCACGTTTTTACTAACTTAGATTCTTGTTTGTTTGTTTGTCAGGTACAAATCTTGCAATCTATTTTTATCTAACTTCCCTACTAGCTAGACATTTGAAACTTTCACCGTAGCTCAGAACCCTGTGACAACACAATACTTCGAAGTCAGAATTTCGAATTTTCGAATAGTTTTCTTTTAATTAATTAAAATATGAAAATAATAAGCTCTTAATAGCAATAAAACAACCATTAAAATATTAGCTATAGTTTAATTGTTGCCAAAAAAAAAAAAAAAAAAAAAAAAAATTACGAGTTTATTTTTTTTCGACATAAAAATAAATACATTTAATTAAACGTGAACGTTAAAAAATTATAAAAGTCAAATTATGCATCTTACAAAATTTGACGTCATTATCATTTAAAATTTTTTTTTAATCTTATAATTATTTCTTATTAGTTCCCTGAGCTGAGTCCACCTGCTTAAATATTGTTTATTTTTAAATATTATTTTTTAACCTCGCGTATTTTATTAATTACACCATCATCATATCGTTTCGACAAAAAATAATTGTAACTGGTCCACGTTAGAGATATATTATATCGATAACACGCAAGGTAGCAAATAACAAAAGTGTCTTAAATAAATAAAGATGTGTGCATTGAAATTTGTCGATTGCTTGCATTTTAATATATTGGACACCCTGTTTTTTTTTTTTTCAGAATCTTTCAGCACATCCTTTGAATTGTTTATATAAAAATTTTCGACTCAATCCGTATTTTAGTTACAACTAAGGCTCCTATATGATACGAGCTGGCTTAATGTCCGCCATTTTCTAGCCCATCTGGGAAAAAATTGGCGGTAGAAAAAGCTAGGTTACCTGATTAGCGTTGTTATCGCCTTTAAATTTTTACACAGACCATGTGAGCTAGAACTTCTTATCATGAAACAAACACGTTGTCAATTTTAAGAACATCGCCAAAATTCTCAAAAATGCAACTTTTCACATTTAAAGAAATGTAATTTTAAAGTTAATTTTAAAAGAATTTAAAAACAATAACTTAAAAAACAGTACATTCGTATTAAATTTGTCAAAGATCTTTGAAAATAAAATGAAATAAGTTGAAAATAAGGGAAATGTTGCGCTACAAAATTGTGCTCCTGCTCCGGGGATCCATGAGTTACATCTGCAATTTATAATCCACTTTTTCCTTCTTCCTGGATTATAAGAAAATACAAACAAGCGGTGCCCTTTTCTCTAGTTATTCGTGCAATTTATTTCCGAAAAATCACCAATAATAAATCGTCAGCCGGTCTTGTGGGCTAGAAAATGGCGGATGCGTCAGCCTATCAATGTAGGAGTTCTAGTTACAACTACAGAGAGCTCTGAATGGGTTAAGTTTAATTGCGATCACCTTGTATATGTATTTCTGGTGCAAAATCTAAGTGTGAGATAATTCAGGCGAAAAAACAAAATTAGGTTCAAGTGCAGAGTAAAAGCAGCAAAGAACCCATTTTATTGTCGCTATGCCTAAGTTAACATTGTATAAAGGAGAAAAACTTTCAAATTGAATTGAATTTTATATTCCTGGTAATATGGACGCATATGCAATATAATACATGCATAAAAAAACGCACTTACGCATACACTCACGCATAAACATAAACATGCTTCAAAATGTGGCCGAAAAGATTGATTAATTGATTTCGAATTTTCTGACATACATTATATATAAAAAAAATTACGAATTCCACTTCGAGTGGATAAAAATAAAAATGTCTTACCCCTGCCTGGATCACGTATCCAACAAAACGTGGAGCTAGAAATCCTGTCATATTTGCTATACAATTAGTTATTCCCATCAAGGTACCTGAAAAAGAAATCAAATTAATAAAAACTTGTAAAAATTCAGAATGAAAGATAACACGTAGTTTTATTATATACTAGCAAACCCGTGCGAAATATTCGCTCCTTATTTCTTTTCTTATTTACCTTCAAAATTTTGAAACTCATCAATGTTATACCAATTTCACCACCTAATTAAAATTTTAATTTACCAGAAGCCAAATTATTATTAAAACCAAATTAATATTGTACAATAGTGAAACCAAAATCATTCAAAGAAAGGTTTTCAAATAAAATTCATGGTTCACGACTCAATTTTCATACTTCCACAGGCAGTAAAGTTTTAATATAGGACTCCCACGACGCCTTTTAAATTTTTTGTCGCCATGTTGGCGATGACTTTTTATTAATTTTGGTATACTTTTTTTGTTAAATATATATAGAATAAATAAATAAAATAAAATAATTCCTATTTTGATTATATTTCTTATGATTGTGTTTTTTAGTCAATTTATGACACAAAAGTTCATATTCGGTATATATCTTTAAAATACTGCTGGGTTTAAAAGGACGCTTGCAAAGATTCTGATGAAACAACTGTTAAAAATACATTTTTTCGTGAAATAATCTCATCAGACAAATGTCGTCATTTTTTCTTATTAGTCCATTGAGCTAAGTCCGCGTGATTAAATATTGTCCATGTATAAATATTATTTTTTTAATCATCGTTTCGACAAAAAAGTGTATTCTGATTACATTGTTGTCTATAAGAAATAATTATTTCAGGTAGTCTTTTAACAAGATGCCTGGAATTTGAAATGACCGAGATCGGTGGTTTATTGGTGTGGTGTTGGTGTTTGGGTAAAGACCGATTGTCTGCATGTAGGTCCTATCCTGGGTGTCCCTCCGTTAGAGTGTTTTAAGGGTTCTAAACCTTCACTGATATTGAATTGACTACATATTAACTAATACTCGATTTACATAACACTCGATCAGAGGAAGCATTGAATGTTGTTATGAACGACTAAAGTAGTTGAAAAACTTAAAAGATAATGAATTTAAATTGAAGCATCATATTAAAATTTTATATATACCTGATAATACGGAGTTTCTTAAAAGTATTCAAACAAATAATCAGAATTATTTCTTATATAGCATTTTCAATATTTTCACTTCAAAGTCATATAGTGAGTATCTATCACTGTATGTATCACTTAGATTTTTTAATACATAATAATTCAAATAAATGGCCATAGATTAAAAAGTTTTAACGCGTTATTAAAGGTTTTTAAATAAATAAATAAATAAATGCATGAAATGATCTCAGTGTAAAACATTTCCCAATATAGAAAATGATCTTGACTTCAACTTTTAATAATTTTCTCATAATGTTGGTGAGAGATTCATAAATGTCATAGGTCGACATGTAAAATTTTGATTTTATAATTTTGGCTGACCTTTATGTTCTTTGGCGTGCTGAAACCGAAAATTAAGCCAGTTTTTCTCTATCAAGTATAGATTTTTGCCAATACAGGGTGCCTACCAATACAATTTCTTCAATTGCTCTTCAACCAATATAATTTTACGGTGAGTTTTATTGTATGTTTCTATGATTAATTAATCATTGATACCAATTGTTGTAATAGTACAGCACTAGTACGACGTAAAACCATACTAACCAACCAACCTACTGTTATGGTGGTATATGTAAGAAATTGTGTCGGTAAACACCCTGTATTGACAGAAACCTATACGTGATAGAGAAAAGTGGACTGCATTTTCGGTTTCAGCACATCAAAAAACATAAAGATCAGCTAAAATCATGATATCAGATTCTGTCGAATTCATTTTTGTCGAGCTGTGTATTTCATTGCACATGGTATTTCTTACTTGTTGATTATATAATAGCTCAGACAAAGAGTAAATTTTCTTACTAACTTATAATTAAAAATTATTAGTTAGAATATCGAAATTGAAAGGCTTGAAAATCATATATAGAATAAAATATTATTATGAATTATCCAGTTGTCCTCACCTGCAAATTCTGGGCTCATGTCTACATGCGTCACATTGAAACCAGAGTACATGAATCCGCTGAAAGCAACAGACAACACCACTAACGTAACAATGACAGCTGTATCACATCCCACGTAGGAAATGCATGCGACCAGAACGCATGGAATGAAAAAAGCTGAAATGAAAGAATAAATAAATAATAATAATAATAAAAAAAAACCTCAAGGAAAAAAAAGTTTAATTACATATTAATTAAAGTGTATTTGTATATAAAAGGCGCCAAAGGCAGCACTAAAAATTATACAAAAATATATAATTTTGAAAATATGTAAAGACTTGAAGATAAGTGGGCGTGGTTAACAAGAAGATAAAACGTTAATAAACTTAAAACAACGACTTAAAGTAATCAAAAACATTTGTAAAAATAACATTACATGTGAAAAAACACCCTTCCGCTTCCTCTTCAGTGGGTGGGAGCAACAGAACAGACAATTAACACGTTCATCGCCATGTCAGCTATCGGTGACTGACACTGAACTTTCCGTTTAGGCCACGTCAGCCACCGGTGACTGACAGTGTGAAATATGATATAAAACTAAAAACTGTACATAGTTTTAAGTAATTACTGACAATTTATTTCAAATTTACTTAATTTTTATTTATTATAGGATTATATCATTAAGGCATTTTAATGAATTTTATTGAAACATGGTAAACATAACACGGTAAACATAACACGTTTCTAAGCAGAGCGCGTGGCCTGAATGGAATTTCCTTAAGAATTCGCGTGGCGTTCAACGTGTTAAATAAATTGGAAAAGTCTAACAGGTTTTGGAAACATGGCGAAACTAGTATACTCCCAACAAAAAACAACGAAATACTAAAACAAGATTAAATTAATGGTAAATTATATATAACAATAGTAATGCTTAAATTAATGGTTAAATTAATGGCATTAATTAAAGCATTAATTTAAGCATTACTATTGTTATGCATTGCTATGGTGATTAATTTAAGCATTACTATTGTTATATATAATTTATTATTAATTTAATCTTGCTTTAGTATTTCGTTGTTTTTTTGTTGGGAGTATGCTAAAGTTTCGCCATGTTTCCGAAACCTATGGCTTTTACTTAATTGTCTGTTCTGCTGCAATGGTAAATTAATGGTAAATTATATATAACAATAGTAATGCTTAAATTAATGGTTAAATTAATGGCATTAATTAAAGCATTAATTTAAGCATTACTATTGTTATGCATTGCTATGGCGATTAATTTAAGCATTACTATTGTTATATATAATTTATTATTAATTTAATCTTGTTTTAGTATTTCGTTGTTTTTTTGTTGGGAGTATGCTAAAGTTTCGCCATGTTTCCGAAACCTGTGGCTTTTACTTAATTGTCTGTTCTGCTGCTCCCACCCACTGAAGAGGAAGCGCAAGGGTGTTTTTTCACATGTATTGTTATTTTTACAAATGTTTTTGGTTACTTTAATTCGTTGTTTTAAGTTTATTAACGTTTTTTCTTCTTGTTAACCTTCTTGTTGTTTTCTTCTTGTTGTTCTTGTTCTACTTACCTTCAAGTCTTACCATATTTTCAAAATTATCTATCTATCTATCTATCTATATATACACTGGTGGCTATAAAAGACTTCGGATGATAAAGGGACTCCAACATTGACCAAAAAGGGAGAAATTTTGCAAGTAAAAATTATTTTTATAGGAAACTATGTCAACCGAAATACAGGGTGGCTCAAAAGTGCCTGACGCACAGTAAACTTTAATATATATATGTATTAAAAAAAAATATGATGTATGAGAGTGCCATTTGTATTATAACGCTTCTTATATTATAAAGTTTGATTTATTCAAGTAAATAAAAAACTAATTCCAAATTTCCTCCCAGAAGGGGCTACTTGTCCCTATGTTTGATTTAAAATCTAACAACTTTTCTAATTTAATCGTACTGATTTGTTTCTTAAAGATAAATCTACAATTCAGAAAATCGTCAGAATTTAATTTAATTCTTTATAAAGTGAGTCTCCCTCAAGCATTTATAGGGAGGTCTTCAAGCTGTAAGCGCTGATATTGTTAATATGTATATATATATATATGTGTGTGTGTGTGTGTGTGTGTGTGTGTGTGTGTTTGTGTGCGTGTGTGTGTGTATGCGTACGCGTGTGTATGTATATGTAACTAAATCGATTTGCTACCTTGTGCCAAAATGCAGTTACTGGATAAGAAAAAGAAAGAAACCTACTCTTTTGATTGAGACGGAAGGACTTGTTTTTATTTTGAAACAGACAGGATTTGTCCTCTGCGCAGTCACTGTATTTAAACAAATTAAAAAGAGAAAAAATTAGTATGTTATGGCCACCACACCACTTTCTTCTATATTTTCCTATACAAATTCCCCAGTAAAAATAATTTATTAAAATTATCTTTCATAATGAATGCTGACAATTTTCATGCTAGAGAAGTAATATAACAGTAAATTTCCAAAGAAAGTCAAACTTTTTCTAAAATTTTATTCAAAAATATGCGATTTTTTTCTTTCTTTTTTTTTTGGGTTAAAAAGAAAAAAATCGACAACTTTATTTTAAATTATCACAGATCGGTGGTTCAACCATTCGTTTTAAAGTTATTGACGAGCTCATTTGAAAGATACCCATAATGGAAATTTCGCCCCCTCGGGGGAAGAGGGAGAAACTATATCCTACATATGCAGACTGTAACAAAAGTGTCCGAACACTAGCAAAAATTCCTATGTAAAAAAAGTACACTTCATACGGTTTTGTTAAATGAATCCTTGTCGATTCCTGTTCTTAGTCAGTGTAAGAACATGATTTCATAAGGATTTATTTAGCAAAACAGTATTAAGTGTACTTTTTTACACAGGAATTTTTGCTAGTGTTCGGACAATTTCGTTACCGACTGTACAAAAACTTTTTCCCAGTTAACTATCAGTATTATAAATAATTCTTTTTAATTTCATAATGATTTTTTAGAAATAATTCTCTTTATATACATTTATGTGGAATTTTGTCCTATACCGCCGTATTAAAAATTTAAAAAAGCGGGATGGCAACGCCACCTATTGGATGATTTTCATCAAAAACTGATAGACACTAATATATGTCAAGGTGCAACTTCATATAAAATTTTATGAAATTATCTGGAATAGTTCCTGAAATACAGATCCCGCAAAATTTTGTCGCACACACACGCATACAGACATTTTCTAAAATATGTCAAATCGTGTTCTACACCTCTCGAAACGTGTAAATCTATCGAAAACCCGAGGTCGAAAATTTTTACGAATCCAACACTTTCTTCTATTGAATATAGAAGAAATTAAAAAATCATTAACTACGTGCGGTCACTATATTTAACTTATTATCTGCTATTGTCTTTTATTTTCGAATATTATATTTTAAACTAGCGAGCTTCGCCCGCTAGCGGGTCAGTATTTTCAAATGAATCACTATAATTAATGAATCACTAACAGTAACTTTTAGTCCTAAGAAAAGAAATTTAAAAAAAAAATCATTTCTGATCGGGTGAAATGTCGTCCCGGGTCACAACTGCCTTCGGCAGCGCAGTCCCGTGCGCGCTGCGCGTGCACAAGTTAAGGGGTACACGCGTTGCGCGCGCGTATTCCTTCCCTGACCCTTCGTGGCTCCCAACCCAAAAAAATCATTTCTGATCGGGTAAAAACTCACACCGGGTCCCCACTGCCTTCGGCAGCGCAGACCCATGCGCGCTGCGCGCGCACGTGTGAAGGTATACGTGCGCTGCGCGCAAATATTCCTTCTCAAATCAAATTTTTATTCTTAAGAAAAGAAAAGAAAAAAAATCATTTCTCATGGGGTACAAAGTCGGCTCGGGTCCCCACTGCCTTCGGCAGCGCAGTCCCGTGCGCGCTGCGCGCGCACAAGTTAAAGAATACACGCGCTGCACGCCCGAATTCCTTCCCTGACACTAAAAAAAATCATTTCTGATCGGGTAAAAAATCACACCGGGTCCCCACTGCCTTCGGCAGCGCAGACCCATGCGCGCTGCGCGCGCACGTGTGAAGGTATACGCACGCTGCGCGCACGTATTTCTTCTCAAATCAAATTTTTATTCTTAAGAAAAGAAAATTAAAAAAAAATATTTCTTATCGGTTAAAAAGTCGGACCGGGTGCCCAATGCCTTCGGCAGCGCAGTCCCGTGCGCGCTGTGCGCGCACAAGTTAGGGGATACGCGCGCGGTGCACGCCTATTTCTTCCCCACCCTTTCAGCCCCTTCTAATTAACCTACGTATACCAATTTTGAACGGTCTTACTCAATTAGCTGAAATGCAAAAGAACACCTAATCAGGACGCCTCAAAACGTGTAAATCTGCTGAAAGTTTTCGATAACATAAAAGAACTTTAAAATATCTTTCGAATTATGTATTAAAAATAATTTAATCATGATTAGAAATTGAAATATTGAAATTTGAAAATATTACAGCGCCATCTGGCGGTAGAAATTTCTGTATTCCACTGTTCGATCCCAAATCAACAAAGCTTTCTAATGATATATTACTTATGAAATTATTTTAATTAGTAGTTGAGATACAAAAGAAAACTGATTCAGGAGACCTCAAAACGTGTAAATCTGGTGAAAACTTTCGATAATATAAAAGAACTTTAAAATATCTTTCGAATGATGCATTAAAAATAATTTAATCATAATTAGAAATTGAAATATTCAAATTTGAAAATATTACCGCGACATCTGGCGGTAGAAATTTCTGTAATCTACCGTTCGATTCCAACTTAACAAAGCTTTCAAATGATGTATTACCTATGAAATTTTTTTAATTATTAACTGAGACAAAAGAGAAACCCATTCAGGACACCTCAAAACGTTTAAATCAGGAGAAATGTCGAAATATCGAATTTCTGTAGTCTACTATTCAATTCCAAATTAACAAAGCTTTCAAATGATGTATTACTTATGAAATTATTTTAATTAGCAGCTGAGATACAAAAGAAAACCCATTCAGGAGACCTCAAAACGTGTAAATAAGCTGAAATCTCGAATTCCACTATTGCGATGCAAAAGAAAACCTAATCAGGAGACCTCAAAACGTGTAAATCGGGTGAAATCTCGAATTCCCCTTTCGATAATATAACCGTGCTTTAAAATGTGTAACGAATGACATATTAAAAAAAAATTTTTAAAGATAATTAGAATTTTAAATATTGAAATTTTAAATTATTACAGCGCCATGACACCTCAAAACGTGTAAGTCAGGTGAAATTTCGAATTCCATTATCTACGGTAGTCGGTTAATGGAAGTAAATAGAAAAAGAAATATTTTTACCTTGAGTGTATTTGTGTCGTTTTGAAACTGGCATCCTCTTTCGACAGATAAAATGTCAGGCGTGTGAAGATAAAATTTAATTTGCAATTAAAATGTAAATCTTTTGTTTATTGACCAAAATCGATGAAATTTGAAATGCAAGTTTGTTTTGTGGTGTTAAGATTCTATACTAATTGAAATGTGCGAATTTTGAAAAATTGAAGAAAATTGAAAATTGCAATTTTTAATCGCAGTACAAAGACATGTGATCTCATTAAACACCAGATGTTTTTTCTTTCCGTTCAAGATCGTCTGACAAGTTAAAATGCTTGTGATTTGTTGCCACCATTTTTTTTTAGTTTAGTTAATTAAAAAAAATCTAATTGTCCGATCGATAAGCCGTTTAAACCATCGGATTGAGAAAAAAAAAATCCCTTTCCAATGGTATCTTGTTTGTAACAATACGACTGATATTTCTAATTTATTTTCCACTTTTTCCGTAAAAATGTCGCTTTTTAAGCATTTAATCATGAATTCTGGGTTATTTTTCGGTAGATATGGGTGAACGTTTTAATTAATATCTCCGCTAATTAGGGTCGCATTGCTTAGCGAATTATTGAGATGTCGAGATGAAGGAATTCTGCGTCTGTCGACACCGGTTTCGAGGCGCTGCGACCATTAGCGCCGGAGCTTTAGCTGTCACAAGGCATTTCTCACAGACAGACAGACAGACAGAAAGACAGACAGACAGACGTGCACAGATTTTAATAATATAAGGAGGTTAATTTTTACAATATTTTAGACAATACATTTCGTCATTGTCTCTAAAATGGTAACTATTTAATTAATATACTTAATTGTTTGAAATTGTTTTGATCTTTAAACATCCTTTAGTGAACCTTAAAACAACTAAAAGAAAGTATTAAAATAATTAAAAGAAATTATTATGAATTTGAAATTTTATTCATTAACTAGCGAGCTGCCCGCTAGCGGGTCAGTATTTTCAAATGAATCACTAAAATTAATGAATCACTAACAGTAACTTTTAGTGTCAAGAAAAGAAATAAAAAAAAAATCATTTCTGATTGGGTAAAAAGTCCGCCCGGGTCCCCACTGCCTTCGGCAGCGCTGCCCCGTGCGCGCTGCGCGCGCGTATTCCTTCCCTGACCCTTCGTGCCCCCCCCTCAAAAAAAAATTCTGATCGGGTAAAAACTCACACCGGGTCCCCACTGCCTTCGGCAGCGCAGACCCATGCGCGCTGCGCGCGCACGTGTGAGAGTATACGTGCACTGCGCGCACATATTCCTTCTCAAATCAAATTTTTATTCTTAAGAAAAGAAAATTAAAAAAATCATTTCTCATCGGGTACAAAGTCGGACCGGGTCCTCACTGCCTACGGCAGCGCAGTCCCGTACGCGCTGCGCGCGCTCAAGTTAAGCAATACACGCGCTGCGCGCGTATTCCTTCCCTGATCGTTCGTGCCTCCTAAAAAAATCATTTCTGATCGGGTAAAAACTCACACCGTGTCCCCACTGCGTTCGGCAGCGCAGACCCATGCGCGCTGCCCGCGCACGTGTGAAGGTATACGCGCGCTACGCGCACATATTCCTTCTCAAATCAAATTTTTATTTTTAAGAAAAGAAAATGAAAAAAAAAAATCATTTCTCATCGGTTAAAAAGTTGGACCGGGTCCCCACTGCCTTCGGCAGCGCTGTCCCGTGCGCGCGGTACACGCCTATATCTTCCCCACCCTTTCAGCCCTTCCTAATTAATCTACATATACCAATTTTGAACGGTCTAACTGAATTAGCTGAGATGCAAAAAAAAAACCTAATCAGAACACCTCAAAACGTGTAAATCTGGTGAAAACTTTCGATAATATAAAAAAACTTTAAAATATCTTTTGAATGATGTATTAAAAATAATTTAATCATAATTAGAAATTGAAATATTGAAATTTGAAAATATTACAGCGCTATCTGGCGGTACAAATTTCTGTAATCTACTATTCGATTCCAAATCAACAAAGCTATCTAATGATGTATTACTTATGAAGTTATTTTAATTAGTAGCTGAGATACAAAAGAAAACCGATTCAGGAGACCTCAAAACGTGTAAATGAAGAGAAATCTTGAATCCCACTTTCGATAATATAAAAGTACTTTAAAATATATTTCGAATGATGTATTAAAAATAATTTAATCATAGTTAGAATTTGAAATACGCGTATCAGAATAAAATTTAATTTGCAATTAAATTGTACATTTTTTATTTATTCTGGAAACCCGGTGAAATTTTAACTGCAACTTCGTCTTGTGATGTTAAAAGTGTGTAGCATGTTTGAAATAATTTTGAAGAAAACTGAAGCATTTTGAAATTTGCAATTTTTATTTCCAGTACAAAATCAGTAAAGCAGGAAGTAAAATCTATTTATTCTTTCGCCCGGCGCCATGGTAACCGAAATACGTCTAGAAGGAAATTAATAAAACTCTTGTGATTTGTTGCCACCTTTTTTTCATACTTTAGTTAATTTTAAAAAATCTAATTGTCCGATCGATAAGCCGTTTAAACCATCGGATTAAGAAAAAAAAGCCCTTTCCAATGGTACCTTATTTGTAACGATACGACTGATATTTCTAATTTATTTTCCACTTTTTCCGTAAAAATGTCACTTTTTAAGCATTTAATCATAAATTCTGGGTCATTTTTCAGTAGATATGGCTCGACGTTTTAATTAATATCTCTGCTAATTAGGGTCGCATCGCTTAGCGAATTATCGCGATGTCGATATGAAGAAATTCTGCGTCTGTCGACACCGGTTTCGAGGCGCTGCGACCATTAGCGCCGGAGCTTTAGCGGTCACAAGGCATTTCTCACAGACAGACAGACAGACAGACAGACAGAAAGACAGACAGACAGACGCGCACAGATTTTAATAATATAAGGAGATCATTAACCCAGAATATTCATATAAGATAAGTCGGAATGTAAGGTTGATTTTTATTCCAACTATATGAAAAAAGCCAGAGCCAGGAATTGAACCCGCGAACTCCTCTTAGCGTGCGGATGCTCTACCATTGAGCATCCTGGCTGATAACCAACTTGACATTTCTCACATAATATACAGTCGGTAACAAAAGTATCCGAACACTAGCAAAAATTCCTATATAAATAAAGTAGAGTTTATACTGTTTTGTTAAATAAATCCTTGTCGAATCATGTCCTCAGTCAGTCTAAGAGCATGATTCGACAAGGATTTATTTAACAAAACAGTATTAATTCTACTTTTTTTTTACATAGGAATTTTTGCTAGTGTTCGGATACTTTTGTTACCGACTGTACGTTGCACGCTTGAAAAATGCCTGCAAAGTAGCGCAGAAATTATTAAGAATTGTTTAAATTTTAAAGGTTTGAAACTGAATTAAGGTTGAGTGAGTTTTAACGTCGCACCAGATTATTTCTGAAGAGTGTTTTGGAGGTATTCCTTCCCAACTTTGATCTTTCGCAACGGGAATAAATTTTAAAGGGAAGTAAGGGATAACAGAAAAAGTCACCTGCCTCATTTTGATGAACAAAAGAAGGAAAAACATCTATTTGTTAAATGAATATAAATATCTAACACTAAATCGAATCCGAGAAGGAAAGATTTCTTTTCCTTTCTTTGTCTTTGTCTTTTTTTATGTGAAATATTTTTTTTTTCTGAACACGCATAAAAGAATTTAGATGAGATGTATTTCTTACCAATCGAATTCATGATTTTCCTTATCGTTGTGATTTTGTAGCTCCCTGTAGATCTCATTTTGTCAGCGATTCCACTGGCAACGAAAGCAAATAGTGCTTGGCACAGGTATGGAAGAGCTGATAACAAACCATTCTAAAAGAAATGAATAAGTAGAATTTATTTTAAAACAGAAAATCACAAAACAGACAGAAAATCACAAACAGAAAAATATTGTTTATCTGAGAAGCGAATATTTGTTAGTTTAAGAACTATAAGCATAATATATATGGACGTTTCTCTAAAACCAGTTTTGCTCTTTCGAAATTTTCAGTATATGCAAGTTTACTAGACTGAAAGACCAAATTGATTTTAATAAAATCGAAAAGTGATCCACCAAGCAAGGGCTACATACATTTTTTTTTCTTTTCTGTGTCTGTCTATCTATCTATATATTGAATGTATGTGTAAGTGAGTAATAGTACAGTCACCCAAAAAAAAAACGCCACCCCCCCACCTAATTTCGCCGTAAATTATCGTAGAAACATGCGACTGGTACCGATCAGTTTGTAATAACGTCTAGTTTATAATGTTATAGTTAGATTTCCCTTAGGGGGTCGTCTACATATTAAAACTGACATCAACTTCATTTTTTTCAATGGTAACCCCCCTTTTTTATAATATTTTTGAATTCTTTGGATCAAATCATCACGGAAAATGGTATAGTTTATATATTTCGCTCAATTTTTCATAGAGTTATAAGCTGTCCAAATTTGGGGATGCTAATGTTAAATGAATGTGACAAACATTAAATCATATCTTCCGAAATAATTATGATACTTAAATTCTGTTTTTTTTATTCGTTAGAATGAAGTGACCCAAACATATTCCATGCAAATTTTTGCTAAAAAAACATTTTTTGAATTATGAAAATTTTTAATAAATTCATATTTGAAAAAATTATGAATTATGACCTATGTTAATTTTTACACGAATAGAACGGGCATCATCAAAAACATGGGTTTCCAAATTTACAGCTCGTTCCTAACATTATTTTTTGAGTTACAGTGATATTTCATTTTTTACTGCTGTTAGGGGGGCGTCACTTGTTATAATTTGTATCATCTGCGAGTCAATATTTCTATACATTTTGACGAAAAACTATTTTAATTTACCTTTATGTTATTATAATTGTTTTCTAAGGAACATTTCGATGTTTATTATACAAATTGGCTTATTTTTTATAAAATTATCGCAATGCAGGCAAGAGATTGGGAAAGAAATCCAAAAGAAATGTAGCCCCGCCTCTATATTGCGGAAACAGTATTAAAAAACCTAGTTTGCATACTCGTATAAGACACTATATGTGACGCTGGTATGCATAAATGTCAATGGCATTTACTACATTGAATGCTGAAGACAAAATTTAAATGATTTAATTGGAAGTATGTAAAATAATTTTGTTTTATAATGTAAAGTTTTAGAAAAATTCTGTAAAGGCGTGGCTTTCTTTGCAGAAGGGAGTTTACTCGATTCTGAAATGTTAAGTCTTTGTTCTTAAATATTACATAACTTTTTCTATTTTCTCACTGCTAAAATTCTATTTTATCCCTTTTGTCTTTTGTTTTTAACTTGAATATTCTAGGATTCGTGCACCTCAATTAAGTATCATGACAGTAAAAAAACGCGGTAAGACGAGGAATATTATTTGAAAGAGCAATACGCAGTGAACAATACTTTTGTTTTTTCCTTTTTTAAAATTAATATAATTGATTTTTATTAATTTTTATCAGAATTTTTAAAACAAATTTTCTGTTTTAATCTTGTGAAATTTTCGCAATTGCTTACTCTACCGTTTATGCTATTTAAATTTTATCGCATGACGTAACATAATAATATATAAAACTTCTATTAAATGTTTTTTTAATACTGAATACTAAAGTGGTATTTTTTTTTTCTTTAAGTTTTAAAATCTATTATTGAAACAAAGTGCAATATTATTTATTTTCTATTATTCTAATCACGGCGTAAAACTGTCGTCACATTTATTACGGAAAAAGAATTTAAAACAAAGTAATATGTCTTATTACTTTTAAAGATATAGATTTTACACATTTATAATTAAGAATTCAAGTACAGTAGACGACTGCAGAACGGGGAATATTCGTTCTAGGCAATAGGAAACCGTTTTGTCCATATCCATGTTTATTTTCATATGAATATACACAATGATATGAATATACACTCTTTCTAGTGAAAAAATTTGTTTCATACTATTTTGTTTATATAAATATGAATATAAGGAATATTCTTAAGAAATATCGTAACACACAAATTGTGAAAGAAACGCCCACTGGAGGAGTTACAGATTTCCAAATGACGTGAAACTACATCAGCAGTTGCAAAAATATTAAATATCCTTTCTCAGATTTTAGTTTAAATCTTGTTATGTATATTTTTGTATATTATCTATTGTTGGTTTGTACGCCTAAAATTAAATGTAAAACTTTATAGTAACACTTTCATGCGAGGCTTACTGTATAAAATAAAAATATACCCAACAAGAAGTAGATAATAATTGTTAGTTAGTAGATTTTAATTGTTTTTATATATATTTTTTGTTTTTTTAATGTATTTTAGCTTAAATTTTTGTCTCTTAAATAAAACAGTTTTTGCTTTTCAGAAGTAGATAATTCTTTTTCTTAAATATTAAACACCTTTTTTTTTAACTGCTATTAATATTATTATCATTATTACTACTGTTCTTTTACCTTGGTATTTAGATTTTTGTAATTCAATATTGTAGGGTTCATATCATTCCAGCTATTATTTTTCTTCGTACGAAGTGATGTATTTAACTTTTAATAATAATGTTTAATAAATTGAAACCAATAAAAATCTTTTAATTCATAAGCTAATAAAGAAAGTTCTGCGAATTTGAATCGTTTTTTATTTTATAATAAACATTCCTGAACTTTTTTTCCGGTGTGAAATTTTATAAATAATGAATATTGGGTAGTTGATCACGATTTATTTTTTCTAAATGTATAGACGGTCCCCTAACACATTTTCACGTGTAACTCTGTTTAAAATTGATTTAAAGTCTATAAATAGGTAAGTTTTCCGAACTGCCTTGATCTCAGAAATCTGAATATGAGGTCAAAAATAGGGGTCGTCATTGAAAAAAATGAAGTTTATACGTGTTTTAATATGTAGATGACCCCTTAAGCAAAATATAACTACACCATTAAAAACTAGACGTTATTACAGATCGATAGGTACCAGCCGCATGTTTCTACGATAATTTACGGCGAAATTGGGTGGGGGGGTGGCGTTTTTTTTTTGGGTGACTGTACATGCACAAAGACACATTCACGCAGATGGATGACAAAATAATGTGAACGCACCTACGAATTTCGATGTTTTGACGAATATTTAGAGAAATATTTGATGATTTTCTTTTAGAACATCATGGATGAAAGAAAGTGGTATCCTTGCAATAAGATCCGCATCTGAATACGCTACCGAAGGGATGGCGTCACTGACCTTCTCTGGGCACACACCAATGACTCTCGGACCAATTAGCTTCCATTGACTCTCAGACAATGATCAATTAGCACGGAAATACACTGGTTGGTGTGTGCCCAGAGAAGGTCAGTGACGTCACACTTCGGTAGCGTATTGATGTGGCGCTCGTATACCACACTTTTAAAATTTTCCCATAGAAAAAAAGCCAGACAATAGAGATCAGAAGAGAAGAGAGGACAAGGCATGCCTACTCCTTTTCCGATCAATCCAGAGGCCTGGTTATGTAGAATCTAAAATGTTCGGCACATCCTCCTCGATGAAATGGGGCGTTGTTCCATCATGTTGGAATCAAGTACGTTCACATGTTTCCAATAACACCGTCAAGATCTCTTGCAAAAGCTGCAAGTATTTTATTAGGTCAATATGGGCCAATCAAATGATTATGAATAATTACAGTTACATATAGAAGCTGAAACGCAGCTGATTGACAGACGTGTGACGCGTTTATTTCTAAGTATCCATGTCGCACATGTTTGTTATGTGTGCTAAACATGCTTCTCGGGTAAATAGTGCACGGAAAACCGAATATACTGCCACTTATTATAATAACCAGTATGCGAATGAGACACGTAGCTGATGCTCCGCAGATATCAAGGCCTAAACTATAAGGTTGTAAGCGTTCCTGCTATAGTATTCTGTACACCGTCAATTTGGAGACTACATGTCAAGACATATACATGTCAAAAATCTCTTGTACACTACTTTTCGGACGATGCGCAACCCTCTGCAAAATTTCTTCTGCACTTTGTGACGTCCTCACGCTTTTGCACGCTTCTTGTGACAACGCTTCTGGTATCCAATGTAACTGTGATCCTATTTTAGCAAAACGAAAATTTTCCAAGCATTCTTATTTTATTACGAATTTTTGAAGTGTTCACGAATTTATGACGCACCCGGTACTATCAAATTATATATATACATGACAAACATTTATGTAAATTGGCATTATATTCGTTTCTAGATGCAATTACAATTAATTAAGATAATTCATTTATACTTACGTGCTCCAAATCAAAATGTAAAATATTGGCTAAGTAAGTCGGCAGCTCAGTCAGTAATGTATAAAATCCCCAGTTGAAACCAAAATGAGTGATAGCTAAAGCCCACACAGGACCTGATCTCAGAAAAGAAAGCCATGGTATACGGCCGCTTGTCTAAAAAGGAAATATATTTAAGACGCATAGTTTTATATATATATATATATATATATAAAAGGAATTTTAAAAGGAAACATATTTACTTAAGTAACGTACAAGGAACTACTTCAAAAATATATAAAAAATAGAATAGCTATAATGTGAAAATTAAAAGGAAAACAACTGAAAACACAAAATAAATAAAGCATTCAACCCCCCCCCCCCGGAAAAAAAAAAAAAAAAAAAAAAAAAAATGAAGCCATTATTAGGGAAGCTTTTTACTGCGAGGTAGAAACCACTGTAATGGGTTATTCTTTTCTTTTGGTAAGGGGGTCAAGCTTATTTTCAGTACTTTACTATTGACAGACCTTACTGTTTCCATCCTGCTTTGAAGGGCTTCCTGGAGGAGGGCTTCAAATTACTACCTGTAATTTTTAATAGAAGTCTTTTATATATTTTTGAAAGAGCATTCTGAGATTATAAATAAGCTAAACTAAAAGCGGTGTTAAAAAAAATCGTTCTACTCCGCAGCAATGGCAATTACATGCAAAACGCAATTTTTAAAATATTATTTCAAACTCTGTGTACAGTCGGTAACAAAAGTGTCCGAACACCAGCAAAAATTCCTATGCAAAAAAAGTACACATCATACGGTTTTGTTAAATAAATCCTTATCGAATCATGTTCTTACAATGACTAAGAACAGGATTCGACAAGGATTTATTTAACAAAATCGTATGATGTGTACTTTTTTTGCATAGGAATTTTTGCTAGTGTTCGGACACTTTTGTTATCGACTGTATATCCGAAAATTATCGACGTATTTGATACAATAATATAATTCGGAATGCAGTTTTACGCATTCAAAACATAATTACAAATGAACAAAGGATATGATATGTAATTATGTTTTTTATGTTCTATAAAGAACATATCAAAGTTTGATTAAATGAAGTGTAAATTAGATGACGCTACAATCAATGTTTAGTAACACTGATGAGTTATCAACAGGCCCTGATTACCCAATAGGGAAGCATGTGCTCTCCCTTGAAAAATTTTGAAAAGGCTCAAATTAAGCAAAATAAGGGCCCGATTTGTAAGCTTGTTGTCTAAAAACATTGTCTGATTATAAAAAGTCACAGTGTACTAAAGTCACCTAGCTGAATGCACAACTGTTATTCCTAGATTATACGGAAAATATGTTAATGAAAATTTTACACATGTATTTAAAATGGAATAATTTCACATGTTGTGGTGAATACAGGCTTTCACCAGTTTACAGTTTGGTGCTTAGATTAAGCGAATTTAGTTGTGTACATTTTCCCCAATCCCCGCTAACTACAAAGTTTAATGAAAAACTTGTAAATTTTTCGAGGTGTTTGTATGAGTCTTTAGACCAGTGGGGGTGCTCAAATGAATTTGTGCTTCCCCTCAGTTAAAAGGTGAGGTCGAATGAGGTCGAAAGAATGAGGTCTGTGAGGTCGAATCACCGCGGCCATCCAGAATTTTACTTTGTAATGATACTGACATTGACCAAAGAAACATAGCAGAAAAATTGAGCATAAATTTCCATTTTGAGGATCATAAATACATTAGACAACTTCAAAATTACATTTATGATATTTGTTTGAACATGATTGAATACAAATATTCTAATAAGAAAATTTCGTAAACTATTCGTAATTTACGATTTTATCAACATAGCGAAATTGTAAATTTTTCATATAAATATGAATTTTGAGGATTATTGAATTGGAAATAGTAGCATGAAAACTAAACAACGGAATTGACCCTGATAAAATAAATTAATAGATTAGAATAAGATAAATATATCGAAGTGAACGGTGGATAGCCTACTAGGAGGGGATTTCATTCTATTTCTGTATCAAGCTTTGGTAAAATTCATTTCTTTTAACATGATTATAATATATCTCGCACTAGAAATTTATGAGAACATAAATATGATAGGGAACTGAGCAGAGTCTACCTATACCAACTAGTTTTACTTCGTAATGATACTGACATTAACCATTGACTTGAGAAACATAGCAGAATGCCTAGAGCAGAAAAAGTGGTTCATTGAAAAAATTATATTAAAAATAAATACATAAATTAGAATCTGAGGAAACTTGACTGTGAATTAAGAAGGAGAAAATAATTTCTACTGGTATTTATTCTGCAATGTTTCAAAGAATGTGGTAAATATCTCATACAGAATAATGGTGTGCACTGTGAAATCGTACAGTAATACATTGCAGCGCATTCTTTATGGAACATACAACACTATATTTACACATCCTCTCTTGTTTATTTTTAATCATTTTTTCAAAAATGAAAAGATGCATTTCAGTTACTGGAAAATAAACTTTGATATTTATACTATGGAGCATAAACATAATACATTGTGTGACCAAGTTTCCTACCCCTACTACTGAGGACAATTTGATTCTAAAGGCTTGAAGGGATGCTGGATTGACCAAGAGGTAGGGATTTGATAAACATAAAGTCATTCTGTGTTCCTTATCACTTATTTTATTTCAACGACAAGGGATATCACTCCCATTTTAAAACTGGACTCGTTGAGACCATAGATATAGTAATTTATATAGATCTATCATCCCCATGTTAACGAGCAAAGATTTTTGATGCCGAAAAAGTTTTTTGGCATCAGCCATTAGAGAGTTAAAACTCGAAAACAGTAATAGAATAGAATGTTAATGAATTTTGAAAATGCCGAAATATTGCGCGGCTTTTAAGTGTTCTAATAAATATATGAAAAGAAATGGGATAAGTTTTCATAAATAAGTTATATTCAAGTAATTTATGAAAGATATAATTTTTATAATCAGTTGCTTTGATATTATTATCAGATAATTGCTGTTTTCATATTTAATGGAATACCATTTTTTAAATTTTAATATTTTTTAATATTTTATATTAGTAAGTAATATGGAATTCTCAAAATTCTTTTAAATGTAGCTAGCAGCCGTGAAAGTTCTAATATATAACTAGTATGTTGTGGCTACCACAAGACTTTCTTCCATATATAATCCTATACAAATTTACGCAATACAAATAATTTATTAAATTATAATTCATTAAAATTATTTTTCATGGTGAATGCAGACAATTTTTATCTCAAAGAAGTATAATAATAATAAATGCCGAAAGAAGGACAGTTTTGTGCAGACATGAGTATACTAGAGTATAGTAAAAAAATAAAATAAAATAAAAGGAAAAGAAAACGAAAAGAAATAAAAAAAGAAATAAAAAAGGGGTATCTGGAGTTTTTCATTCTCTTTTAGTGCATAAATTTTATTTGCTAAATTACCTATGTATATTCCCGTATATATTCACTCGGGGAAATACATCCATAAGAGAGTAAAATGGCCGTCTTTTCCCGATTAAAAAAGGTATCACTTTTCCCCTCTCAATTATCAATCTATGTCTTATTACTATATCTATGGTTGAGACAGTACTTGCCCAGAAGTTTCCATGGTCGAAAGAAAAAAAAAAAAAAAAAGCGAAAGAAAGAATATGCATATCTTTGATCTATTATATGTAACTAGCTGAATTTGCTAAATTTTATGGTCACTACATTTAAACAAATCGTTTTTACAATAAGTTTCAAATTTTCAATTCCTATATTTATTAAGAGGTCCAAAAAATATGAAGAGTTATCGTTTGCTAGAAATGAATTATATTCGAAATGATTCATTTGTGAAACACAATACTGGAATGGCAACATTCTTAAAAAAAGAGAAAATTGTTGTTCTAAGAAAAGAACTTGTTTTTGTTATGTAGACCCATGTAAATAAACTATTTATCTGTAACTTGCAACAGTCTTCTGATATAGTATTACTATTTGCAGTGGAGTTAAGATTATGTACTATTTTTTATTACTTATTCTATCGCCAGCAAATAACCCCCCCCCCCCCCCCCCCCACACACACACAATCATATTAAAGCGTAAACGAAAGCTTTATGAAAATGCACATTCCCATTGAATGACCTCTAAGAACTGACATCATTTTAGGTGACGATAATATTTCATTTCGGAGATTTTTCTAAAAATGATGTCATCGTAGCATGTTATGAAAATTACTTTGAATTTAATTATATTGAGATGTTACCTCATTTTGACGCATTCACAATAAAATGTTTAAATCGCATGCATGAAGTTTTGACGAAAGTGTAATTTAGAATTTTATTTTTATTTTTTTAATTAAAAAAAATAAAATTCCGTCTTTAATATAGAATTTTTAAAAACTTCTACTTACTACTTAGAAGAGAATAAATGCATTAGAAACAGCTTACATATCGAATTTGAAGTTTCTAACTGCTTTATTACTATAGAAATTACAGAAAAATATGATTTTCGAGAGGGATTTTTCTTCAACTCCTCTCATTACGCATGCGCTAGAGATGTCAAAGACGCAGAGTACTTCAACTCTGTAATAAGCAACGAGATATATAAAGTAGAGTGATAAATGGTAACCCTTGAGAAGGTCCAAGATGAGTCATGTGACATGCTCTCCTTGCACCTGCGTATTCGGTGGTTCCCTTGGTAACAGCTTATTTTCAGCAAATTTCTATGGCAACGGTTTGGAGATTGTTCTTCGCATAATTCATAACCGCCAATGTTTTTGTTTACTTACGTAGTTTAATATTCTTTTGTTCTAAATCATTTGGATTTTGATTTTACTTCTTTTTTATTTCGTGTAGTTGAACTTTAACCGACAAAATGCTTCAAAATAGTTGAAAAATTATTATTTGTTGTTAAATTTAGCTCTTTAAAAAAAGTTTAAATTTCCTTTTATAAACACTTTTAAACTTTGTTGGGAAACGATGAAAAAAAAGGTATTTTATTTAAAATGTGAAATAAGTGTAAAATAGTTTTAAAAGCAATTTATTTCGGTCATAGGACAGTCATGTTACCTAATAATAATGATAATTTGTCGAACGGATATTTTAAATGCCAAAATAGCGATAAACGGCCAAACACAGCAACCTATTGGAGCATGTCACGTGATTCATCTTGAACCACGGAAAGCTAATCCTCCATCCATTGAATCAGCACTCTAATTTATATATCTCGTTGGTAATAAGCAGTAACTGTGTCAAGTTTGGTTGAAAATCAGTTCAGTGGTTTGGGAAATGATGTAAGACTACCCACACACATCCATAACTTTTATTCATAATATTATTGTTAAAATTTGTAAAGATATCTTTTGGTAATATGTATAAGATCACTATGATTCTTTTCTGGCATGACTGAAAGAGTAGACACGTGACTGAAATGGTAAAATGCTTTGATGGCTGAGTGTAGCCATACGACCACAATAAAGTGTTAAAAATAAAAAAAAGAGTTAATAAAGTTTGTTTTTCTTCATAAGCTTGATTATAATAATCTTGAGCTATTCGTGTGCGTGCAGTGGAAGTTAATTTCTAAGAGCATGGTACCTACGTACAGTCGGTAACAAAAGTCTCCGAACACTAGCAAAAATTCCTATGTAAAATAAGTACACTTAATACAGTTTTGTTGAATAAATCCTTGTCGAATCCAGTTTTTAGACTAACTAAGAACAGGATTCGATAAGGATTTATTTAACAAAACTGTATTAAGTGTACTTTTTGTTATATAGGAATTTTTGCTAGTGTTCGGAGACTTTTGTTACCGACTGTAAAAGTTTCATTCGATGGTTAAATATCATTCAAACATAAAATGTTGTTTCTAAAGCAGTAATTCAGGTTAAAATGGCTGCAAACTTACTGCGTGTGATAAGCGGTCTTGTCCAGATTGTATGTACTGTAGCTCAGATTTGGATATTCTCGGATGCTCTTCAGGCGACTCATAAATCAAAAACATCCAGAAGATAAACCACAAACATCCCAAAATACCTGAAGAGAATGGTAAATAAAACAAAATAAATGTTTAACATTATTAACCTCAAGAGAAAACTATGTGTTCGAAAAAGTTTTGAAATTATTTTTCAGTTATTTTTGTAAATGATTAATTAAATCTGAATAAATACATAAATAAATAAAATAAATAAATAAATAAATAATAAAAAAATCGAATACTTTGTTTTGAACCAGGCCTGTGCAACCCAAAATATTTGGCGGGCCGCATTAGACATCTATTTTACACAGGCGGGCATGCATTATATAAATACAACGATGAAAAAAAAGGTATTATATATATATATATATATATATATATATATAAGGTATATATATATATATATAGCACTTATTTTACCGGTGGGTTCGTGAGGATTTAAAACAGAATAATTATAAGATAAAAAAAACTTTTTATATACCATGAATCATAGCTATAGAACTACACTAACACTTTATCAATGCGTATAAAATTTTTAAAGTAATAATGACGTAAGTTTTTGTGAGATGCATAATTTAACTTTTTACAATTGTTTAACGTTCACGATTAATTAAATGCATTTATTTTTATGTCGAAAGAAAATGAACTCGTAATTTTTTTTTTGGCAACTATTTATAGCTAATATTTTAATGGCTATTTTTAAAGCTATTAGGAGGTTATTATTTTCATATTTTAATTAATTAAAAAAATAATGAAAAATTCAAAAATCGGGCTTCGAAGTATTGTATTGTCATTGGGTTTTGAGCTATTCTGAAAGTTTCAAATGTCTAGGTAATAGGGAAGTTAGTTAAAAATCGATTGCAAGATTTGAACCGGATAAACAAACAAACAAACAAGAATCGAAGTTAATAAAAACATGGTAAAATCTGAATATTAAATGTATTTTTATTCATAAAATAACTATGAAACAGTCAAAAACTTACGGTTATATATTCATAAGTATAATAGTAAGAATCAATTATTTATCTGATTATATTTTATTCACATCATTGAGCGCGATATTTGTTTCTTTAAACACAGGACAGGACACGGGCAAGGAGGGCAACTCACCTTTCGGTTTAGAGTCATGACCAAGGCCACTCCCCCACCAAACCAGTATCTAGCTCTCCAGCGACCCCGCGGACAGGGGCACGGGCCCATAGAAGTCCGCGGGAAGGGAAGACCCACAAAAATCGCAAGCAAACTAGCTGCTCTCCGGCGGGTGTGCTAGGCCGGGTGCTGGAACTCACTTGAGCCTATTAGAGGAACAAGGCCAGCGGTGAAGAGTAGGTGATAGCTACAAGTAGCACTGCACAGACGCCTCGTGCCGCCCACACACCACGCAAGTGCACGCAACATAACACATCACCTATTACTTTACGAGCGACGAGTGGTTTTAGCCTCCAGGCCACAAAGGCATAGAGCACAGTGGACGCGGAGGAACTACATGTCCACCCGCCAAGCTTCTCGGCCACGCCGCCTCGTCAGTTCACCGCCAATCTGGCGGCTATCCAGGGGCACCACGTCGGAGGTGAGGTCGGCTGTCTTTAAACACAATCAGTATTTTTATTAAAAACTTCAGAAACAATTTACTAATTTTAAATGTTTTAACCGAAGATGTTAAATTTCGTGAATTCTGTCGCGGGCCGCAGAACCTTGAATGGCGGACCACTTGCGGACCAAGGGCCGCGGGTTGGCCAGCCCTGTTTTAAACTATCACGGATTATTACAGTTCAACCATTCGATTTAAACTATTTTACGAGATGTTTTGAAAATATCTATATTGAAAATTTACACCAGCAGGAAAGAGGGTGGGGCAAGCGATGTGTCTACATATGCAAAATAATAGTAAGAAGAAATGTATAAATAAATAAATAAAATGAAATCCTGGTTGACTGTTACTATTAATTAACACATACTCACACACACACATATATATAATATAAATTTTACAATGATTTATCAAAAATAATTCTTATTGTGTACATTATATATATATATTATATACTACCATACAGTCGGAAGCAAAATTATTCGAGCGCTAGCAATAAATCCTATATAAAAAAGTACACTTAATACTGCTTTGTTAAATAAATACTTGTCGAGTCATGTTCTTAGTCAGTTTAAGATCATGATTCGACAAAGATTTATTTAATAAAAATGTATTAAGTGTACTTTTTTAATTCCCTATCATACTATAGGTATGGGTAACTTAGGTAATCGTGAAAAATTTCGACCTCGTTTTTTCGACTTTTTTATACGTTTCCAGGTGTGAGGAATCCGAAATTGACAAGATTTGTATGGTGTCTGTCTGTAGGGTGTCTGTTAGTGTGTCAGTCCGTTAATGTGTTAGTGTGTTAGTCCATTAGTTTGTTAGTACGAAAGTTCATTTCAATGAAAAGAAATTTCCATGCAGAGTGTCCCACTAAGACGGCACAAAATCTGCACGGCTAGATTCATCGTTTGGAGTGCATAAAAAATGTCTAAAGATCTATATCTCTACGACAAATAGTTTTCGAGAAAATGCGAAAGAAAAAAATGTGACGTCATATTCGATGAAATGTTAAAATTAACCACTGTGCATATCAAGGCTTCCATGTGTGCGCTGTATCATGACGTCAAGCTGTGCTTTGAATCGTATAGAAAATGTTGCATCTAGTAGCTAAAAGTAATCTTCGGAATTTGCATGATAATACACACTGTTCGTGAGTATTGCGACATGTACTTAAACAATGCAACGTGTATAATCAGCTATTCCACCGCCCGCGCATACCTCGATATGCGCGGTGGATATTTTAAACATCTTCCTATGTAAACATATGCAAATACTGATATTAATGGTTCCAATAAAGTTTTGTCTTTACACCACATATGACGTCATATTTTTTTTTTATATTTTTTTCCAAAACTGTTTGTCGTAGAGATATAGTTCTTTGGTTGTTGCAGCACCTTGTATACCTAATTTTTCCTGGAATCGCCGACTTCGATAAAAAAAAAAAAAAAAAAAAAAAAAAAAAAAATCTTAAAAAAAGAAAAGAAAAGAAAGGAAAAATAAGAGAATTTAATTTTTTTGCACCCATTTATGTTAAAAAAAAAAAAAAAAAAGACAAATACACTGCAGAATTTTATTTACCAAAAAGGTAGAAAACCATAGGCCAGCCACCATATCTGTACGAAGAACTAAGGTAGCCTGATACAGCAAGGGAAACTACTGTTCCAATCGGACTTCCATTGTAGATGATTGTAGCTATCCGACTGCGTTCGTTCTTTGGAACCCAACGACCTATGAGTGCGTTCATGGCAGGATAAGTCACACCCTGGAAAACATAACGACTGGTTACATTAATGCTTTTAGTTTAATACAGATGCATGTGAAAATGAGAAGATTAAAAGAGGGGAGTTTAACACAAAACTAATCTATACATATTTTATTTTCATTGAAATGATAATTTATGAAAATAAAAAATGAGTATATATATATTTTTTGTAGATGATTACAATAAAAGAAAATTTCTTTTGAATCAGACGTTTCATAATAGGAATCGACAGATAAATTGAAAAGAAGTTTGTTGCCAAGTCCTGACAAAAATTTGTTAATTCCTAGTCAGAAATAACTTTTTAAAGATGTTTTGCTCAAGGAATTTAAAAGGGCTTTAATTTCTTTGAAATAAACTTGAGAATCTGCAATTGAAACCCTGATATTTATATAACATAGAATAGAAAATCAGACATCAAATTTTCGGCATAAAGAATACTTTTTGTCTTTAAATGATATCCAGTTTAGCATGAGATGGAAAATGTTATTAATTAAGATATTACGAAAATTCATACGCTATGTATTTTTAGCTTTCCATGAAACTGAGGTAGATGGGAATAGATAAAAACAATAAACCTAACACCAAGAGATAACAGCTAAATGGACTAATAATATAGATTTAACAACGTTTAACTATTAGTTATTGTCAAGCTTATCTATATTAATAAAATCAGACTTTTGTCTGTAAATTTGTCGGAATCGAAAAATTTTGCGATATATTCACGTTTTACACACCATGAGAGCCGAAAATGACTTCAGAAAATTTTGCCTGCGTGTGTGTGTCATCGTGTCTGTATGTCGCTTTTTTTGTCCGGGCATCACTTGAGAACGGCTGGACGGAATTCAACGGCACTTGGCAGAAACTTTGATCTTTACCTAACTTAAAATTATATCTATCAATTTTTTAAAAATTCCCTCAAGTACCCACCTTGGGGACAAAATACAAAAACACGTTTTCCGGGTATCACTTGAGAACGGTTGGACGGAATTCAACGGCGCTTCGCAGGAATTTAAGTCTTTACCCAACTTAAAATTATATCTATCAACTTTTCCGAAATTACTCCCCTTTCCCCCTGGGAGAGGCAAAAGACAAAAACATGTTTGTAAGCATAACTCGGCTCCTAATTACTTCACGGTAAAGAAATTGCATATGGGGAGACTAGACATGAGTACAAATAATACATTATCTGCATTTAGGAATTTTCGATTGAGGGGGGAAATATTGAAAATTCCTGATTATTGAGTAGACCTTTACTAAAAATGGAACAAATATATTGAAAAAAAGGCTATGTGACTTCCTTAGGATATTTCCAAAAACACATTTTTGTTTTTTTAGGGTTTGCGTTTTTTTTTTTTTTTTTTTTTTTGGGGGGGGGGTTATGAGGGGGCAAACTCGAGACACACCATTTAGCGCTAAATTTGTCCTGAGAAATCCATTGGATCTGCGGTGACGAAATTTGGTGCGTAAATTGTTTATATGTATCCGACCCTTATTGTAACGGGATTTTACGAAATCTCCCCCTTACCCCCTTGGTGTCGAGAGGGCTATAAACACGTGTAAAAACACGTTTACCCGTTTGAATTCGCCTTAAATTATCTTAGATTGGCGAACTTTGGTGTGTGGATGTTGATTAGGTGTACGCATTATCTACTTTGTCGAGATTTCGCAAAACTTCGAACTTAGTCACTGGGGAAGGGGGAGTAAGAATCGGGTAAGTTGGTGCCGAAGGCAGTGGGAACGCGGACTCCTCACGTTGCGAGCGAGAAAATTCTCTACCGAGCACAGCGGGAACTTTAACCCAGGTTAATTAATAATGATATGGGATTTTGACAACTCATTTCAGTATTGTGTCCAGCGAAGCGGGCAAAGTGATATAATAAAATAACAATGCGTAGCAATAGTGCATAACAATTAACAATGTAGGGCGAAAAAAAAAAAAAAACTTACGATAACTATAGCAATAAAGCACAGGTAATGAATTGTTCAACATGATTCGTTCATTTTGATTTTATAAATTCTCATACAATGCTTATACTTGAATTTTATTTTCTCTGATATCATCTAATTTTTTAAATAAACAATAAATAAAATAAAATAGTTAATATCAACCATAATGGCGCTGAATCGTTTAGGATATTTACTATAACAAGAAATTAGAAATTGATGCTAAAAAGTCGTTAAATACCTCTCCAAGTCCTTCTATTACGCGTACAGCTATCAGAGGTCCTACACCACATCGTGCTGCAATGGGTGTCAGTAGGGTGAAAATCGCTGTTATCAGCACTCCTAGGCCATACAACCACTTAGCACCAAATTTCTCGGCAATTATGCCACCTGGGATTTGTGTCACTACATATCCATAGAAGAAAGAAGCTAAAATTTGACCCTGGATCGTCGAGTCCCAGTTGAATTCACCATGCCTCTAAATGAGAAACTAATCTGTAAGACGATTGTGAGTTAAACATACAAGAAGAGAAAACATTGTACATTATTAAAGATAAATAATTTGAATTAATATACAAAATTTTTTACATAGATTTTGTAAATTAAATTTACAAATGTTTGTATCAAAAAGTAATACAAAATTTACATGATTATTTTAAAATTTAATTAAATTATATTTCAAGATGTAAGACAATAATTTCTTCTTGTGTCTAAAAACCTAACAGTAATGTTTTTAATTCCCCATCATACTATAGGTATGGGGAACTTAGGTAATCGTGAAATTTTTCGACCTCGGTTTTTTGACTTTTTTATACGTTTTCAAGTGTAAGGAATCCGAAAGTGACAAAATTTGTATGGTGTCCGTCTGTAGGGTGTCTGTTAGTTTGTTAGTCCGTTAGTGTGTTAGTCTGTTTACACGATATCACACGAACAAATGATCGCAGAGAGGTCAGACCAGTTTTAAAATATTATTTATGACACTGGCAAGAACCCAATTTATTTGCAAGATTCTAATTAAAAAACTTCAGAAGTTATTCGAAATTTACGATTTTCTTAACATGGGAGAATAGGGAAAATTTTCACTTAAACGTGCATGAAAAGAAATATTTTTATCGTAAAGATGTAAGAATAGCTCTTAAACATCAGTTTTGATGCCGGGATGAACATCATTAACTATAAACATACAGCTTTGAAAATTTCGCAAGGCTGAAAAATTCGTGTTCGCTGTTAACCCTTTATCGGCCCATTGTATCACATAGCAGAAATTGGGTTTACTCGGAAATGGATATAGCGTTTTTCAAAAAAGTTTGTAGTTAAGTGTTTTTCGAGGTGCTTGGATTAACCCTCATCTTCAGAAAAAATTGCGTTCGCTGTTAACCCTTTATTGGCCAATGGCAGCAAATGGCAGAAATTGGTTTTACTCAGAAATGGCTGTAGGGATTTTGGTGAAAGTTTGGAATTAAGTGCTTTTGAATTGTCCTCATCATCAGAAAAATTCGCGCTCACAGTTAAACCTTTCATCATCATCATCATCATCACGGGCTTTGGAAGTACCTACAGCTGTCGAAACAACCGCTTACCTTCACCAGAGGAAGACAAAACACAGAAAGAGGGCTTGCATCTTCGAGAGGATCGGACCCATAAACCTTTAAAGGCCAATTCCAACGTATGGCAGAATTTGGGTTTACACGGAAATGGAGAAGGCGATTTTGATGAAACTTGGGAGTCAAGGATTTTTGATGAGAAAAAACGATTGGATCTCATCTTCAGATAAATTGGCGTTCACCGTTAACCCTTTATCGGTCAACTGTAAAACACAGCAGAAATCGGGTTGACTCGGAAATAGATATAGCGATTTTGTTGAACGTTCGGGATTAAATGTTTTCAGGGAGGTGCTAAAATGATTGGATTTACCCTCATCTTAAAAAAAATTCGCATTCTCAGTAACTCTATATCGGCCAATTTCAACATATGACCGAAATTGGATTTACTCGGAAATCGATATAGAGATTTTGGATGAAAGTTTAGGAGTACATAAATGATTAGAAATATTTTCATCTTCAGAAACTTTTGCGTTCGCTGTTAAACCTTTAAAGGCCAATCGCAACGTATGGCAGAAATATGGTTTACACGAAATTGGACATAGCGATTTTGATGAAAGTTTGGAGTTAGGGATTTTTTGGTGAGAAAAAGCGACTAGGAAATATCATGGCAGATTAAATTCATTTATAAACTTGGTTGAGACCCTTATATGATCTATGCATACATCGCCACTTGAAAACAAAATTGTGGAGCAACTTGGTTAACGAACTTATCCAAGATATTTATAAGATAAATTCGCTGTGCAAATTTGGTTCGATTTGAAGTATTATTTCGGGAATTACCATGATGATAAGATTTCGATTATATATATATATATATACATATAGAGGGAGAGCGATAGATAAGCGAAGTGATTGGAATATTTCGATTTCCAAAGAAATCAACCTAAAATGGCAAATTTGGGTTTATGTTATTGAAAAATGAGTATAAAATGCCCCCAATGAGCGCGATAAATGTCGGATCTATAACTCTCAATTCATCTACCTGAGAGGCATTCATGTTAGTTTTATTATAACCAAGGTTTTTCTTTATACCATCTATAAGTTGATTCTTCTCAAATATTGCATTTTTAAGTTGCGTCCTTTTTCTTGCAGATATGCGATATGTTAATTTTACTTTGATAATGTTTAACAATAATTAAATGTGTGGAAAGAAATACATGATGGGGAACTGTGCGGAGTCCACCTATGCAAACTAGTTTAACATAGTGGAAGAAAACATTAAAGGCTTGAAGAAAATTGTTCGAGAAATATAAATTAGACAAATTTGTATGATTGGATTGATTTCGATAGCAAATTCAAGCAATATATATACAAAAAAGAAAGAATGAAAGAAAGAAAGGTATGAATGAATAGAATTACTCACAGAAAATGTTTGAAATGACCACCATTGATGTCAATACAGCGCTGTACTCAGTTTATAAAACTGTGTGAGACGCGTAAGAGCTCTGCCTAGGGTTAGCAAGTATAGCGCTTTCAATGTTTTGGAATTCTCTCAGTGTCTGAGAATCAATTGAATGCACCTGATCCTTTAATTTGGCTACACATGTAAACATGACAGGGAGAGAGATCAGGCGACCCAGGTGACCAGAAGGTTTTACTGCCTCTGCTGATTGTCCTGTCTTCTCTGCTTACTTCATGCACCCCTGACATGGATATCAAGGCGGTGTGTGCTGTTGTCCTATTTTCTGTAAATTACCATACAGTCGTTCATCTTCTGTGAATCGATGCGTTAATGAAATAATGGATTCTGAACAAACCGATAAGCATTAACTTTTTAGCGAAAAAAATCGTATTATGATGCGGAAGCCAATAATTGTACACCAAACGCCAAACTTAAGGTTATACAAAGGTTGCTTAAAGTACTGATGGGGATTCAATGAAGCATAATGGCAAAATTTCTGTGAGTTCAAATACCCTGAGAAGCTGAATTACGCCTCATCTAAAGAAAGGAAATACTGAAGATCTAAAAGTCCTGCTTCCATTTCACACAAAAACCACCGGCAGAACCCAACATGCGAAAGTTAGCCCGGAGGCTTTAATTTATGCGCAACAGTAAATTTGTAAGGATAAATATGCAGATATTTATTGATAAGGTTCGACACGACGATCTCATAACTTCCACTTCAACAGAAAACCGGCGTAGAGATATTTTTGGACTTTTTTTTTTTTTTTTTTAACCAAAGTTTTCCTTTATTGGAACAATGTTTACAGGTATTCGAACTTTTTTCAGATAGTTACAGTTTTTATTCGCTACAGAGACCCCTTTGTGCTTTTTGACAGTGTATTTTATGTTGCAGACTTTGCTAAAAGTTATTAAAAAAAATCCATTCTTAATTTTTTGAGCAAACAAGTTTCCACGAGTTGTGCTTCTCTCAACACTCGAACGTGAATACACGTTGTTTTATTGTGAGCATAATTTTGTGTAGCATTCAACTGGTCACTAAACATAACTCCAACTCTCACTTACAGCAATATAATAACGCAGTAAAGAATTCTAACAGAGAATGCGAGATATGTGTATACATTGACATATGAGGGAAACCTGTTGTTGTATCGATGTCATCGGTTACCATTTTTAGCATTTTCTTTTTAAAAAGCAGTTCTGTTCATATACAAGGATACATTTATTATCAGTATTACAGTAATTTTCCTGACCACTTTTACTTTGCCCAACGTGTATATGACGCATGACGTTACAGGAAGAGTGCCGGCAGGATATAAAGCACACGAGCAGTATACACTCAGCAATTTAGAGGAAACTATAACGATGTAGAGTGATTTCAGTTACGACCTTGACTTGTTACTGTATGATACGGAGAACAGACAATCCAGATTCCAGATAATGCTGTCTGAATGACTTTATCCGAAGTTGTGTCATTCGGAAATTGGAAGCTGGTCGAAGTTTCACTAATGCGCGCTTACCAAGTTATTACAGATTAACCGTAATCTTAATACTGGATTTTTTAATGTATTCTTTTGTAATAATTATCTGTAATTTAATAGGACAAGTTTTACTTTTTCTTTATTGTGGTATGAAATTGATTTTTCGTTAGTAGTACAGTCGGTAACAAAAGTCTCCGAACACTAGAAAAATTTCCTATATAAGAAAAGTACACTTAATACAGTTTTGTTAAATAAATCCTTGTCGAATCCTGTTCTTAGTCAGTCTAAAAACAGGATTCGACAAGGATTTATTTAACAAAACTGTATTAACTGTACTTTTTTTATATAGGAATTTTCACTAGTGTTTGGAGACTTTTGTTACCGACTGTAACTTGGCACTTTTGTTAATGTCGGAGAGGATTTCGAAATCGCGCATAGCATCGCTCTACGAGTTTGTAGAGTATTTAAAACGACAAGAATAGCCGTCAGAGCTTAAGCAGGGGCTGTCTACAAATAACAAGGGTGGCAAAGGACCAGTAAATACTCCTATAGGAAAAAAGAGACAGATGCAGACAACTTGAAAAATCTCAAGGAAAATATGAAATTGCTGGATGAATGATATCACATTTTACCGTCTTTAGGAACCCGAACAAATGTGGTGTATAAGCACGACAATAATACGGTGAGAGTGTCATTAAGGCCTACTCATCGGTAATGTTGATTTATGTGGAGTCAGGAACTCAAGAAACGGACACAACAGGAATGGGGTAAGTTTTTTATTTGACGAAGGAGGGATTTAGTGTGGCAAGTGATTTTGAATGTATACAAATCAAAAGAGAGTAGGGAACACGCATCTCTTTTCCAACACAATTGAAAGTGATCATTATGGAGATATACTAAGTTTTCTTTGGGAGAGACGGATATCATGTTTCGTAAATTGATGAAAATTCAAATGGTGTTCATGTCGTGGGATTTATAATTAGAAAAAAAAAGAAAAAAAAACCTCCATACTCTATACAATATCTTCTTACAAGTAATTTTAACACCAGAAAAAATACCAGTTGAATTGGTCAAGTTGATTATATAAAAATATATCACTAAAATGGGTTGTTTGACATAACAAATTTTTGAAGGCAAAATTCTTCTCATAATTAAGTATTTAGATTGGAACAAAAAGAATTAGTTAATTTTGCTAAATAGATTTTATTGAACAATTCCCTCCCAAATATTTCATCAAAGTTCGTCAGTGGTTTGTGAGAAACGACGCGACGTACAGTCGGTAACAAAAGTATCCGAACACTAGCAAAAATTCCTATGTAAAAAAAGCACACTTCATACGGTTTTGTTAAATAAATCCTTGTCGAATCTTGTTCTTAGTCAGTGTAAGAACATGATTCGATAAGGATTTATTTAACAGAACTCTATGAAGTGTACTTTTTTTACATAGGAATTTTTGCTAGTGTTCGGACACTTTTGTTACCGACTGTATCAAAGTTGAGCCTTGCCATGAGGATCATCAAAGCACCGTACTCTTTGTACCTAATGATTAAAACTTCGTGAATTTATATATAAAATACTCCAGTTGTTGAGAAGAACAATTTGATGGTGTTTACATTAAAATGATATATATGAAAGTTTTATGATGGTTAGAACATACATTGAAGAACGTAAAGTTGAATTTCAAATGTAAATAAATAAATAAAAGATTATTTTTACTGCTTTGCTTACCGTGATAGTCATATTGGAATGAAGAGTGACATTATCAAGAGATGATGTTAGAAGTTCTTTACAGGCTACTTCCTCAATATCTGAATGCTCCAATTGCTTGCCTACCATCGCTACCAAAGCCACGCTCAAGTTAACTCTCATGGCATATACATTGAAAAAACCAAGACAACTGATAAAGGCAAAGACATATCGGGTAGGAATAACTATAAGAAAGAAAAAAAAATGTTCAGATATTGGAGGATTAAAGGAATATATTTTAAGAACCCTTTTAAATGAGATATTGTTACAAAAATTAAGAAATTCATTTATTCAAATATAAGAAAACCCTTTTTTGATGGAACTTTTCAAATTAAACCGACAATTTAAAAATTTTTCATTAAATTAGGATCTTATTAAATTTAGGCTCGTAATAAACGAGGTTGATTATATTAATATTTTACTTTAAAAAACCCCTTTTTTGCTAAATATCATATCCCATATTTTTTAGTTTTGATAGTATTTAAGTTACATTTACACTTCAAAAATTAATGTGCAATGTAATATTTCAGGTGGTATTTCCATAATCTTATTAACTGAGAAAACCGAGTTTTTATTAAGGATTATATGTCAAAGTAACATCAAAGTCTAAAATTTTGTACTTACTAATATATCTATATAAATAAATATCTGTTTTTTTTTTTTTTTTTTTTTTTTTTTTTTTTTAAATTTTGAAGATTTTTGAAAATTCTTTTATTCTCAAAACTTTGGCTTCGAAATATTGTTGATATGCCAGGTAGAGTACATTCCTGTACCCAGGAAAAAAGACATTATGTCAGAAAAATGTAATTTTTAAAGAATGTTGCTAATTATGTTGTAATGAAATACATTTATCATGACTGAAATGAAGAAAATGAGCATGGTTTTATTTTCCACTGTCGTCGTATCTTCTTTATAGTAACTCGACATAGTGCGTAATCCTTCTATATAAAACAAAATATGTACATCAAAAACGTTGTGCTAATCTTTTCACAAAATAGGCATGGCGTCCTTTACCTCCAGAGTACAGATTTATCTTGATTTATTAAGATGGAAAACTATAAAATGGATGAAAAAGACCTGTCACAAGCTGAGAGTGCAAGGCGACTTAAGGCTGGTTTCAACTGGGGTTGAAACTTCAAGGTTAAAAAAAATAAGAGAAGTTCAAAGAGCCAAATGTCTTGTCATCAGTTGTAACCTTTTTTTTTTTTTATCAGATTGCGCAGTTACTTCAAAGGAAAGCATGCAAAATTGACAAAGATATCTGCCTCTGGCCCCTCAATTAGCTGGGGGTTAGAGCCAGGGACCAACCGTCCACAACTAACCCGTCAAACCACCTCCAACCGCTTGACTACATCAAAGGATTCTGAATAGCACCGCTCGAAACAACTTCCAACCAACCGCAGTGGAAACTGCGCTTAAATGTCTTTCGCAGTGTTGTATAACAATTTTAAAACAAGATGAAATCTCATAATTCAGTTACATAAATGACATTTTCATGTTGTCCACGTATTAGAAATCCTCCTCAGTGATCATTTTGTAACCTTTTTTAAGGTAAGAAACTTAAACAAATCATACGCCAGTTCATTTTTGCGTATTTTATGGCAAATAAAAAACGATTTTCAGTTTTCGCGGTCCGAAGACGCCTTCACGATGAATACTCGTACGAGGTAAGAAAGTACGAAATTATTATACCAATTCGATGTGCTCCATTAAGCTGAATAAAGATATTCTCGATTACCTTATCACTATGTTCATGCGGATCCCAAGCACTTTTAACTTGTTGCTAATGTATATATATATATATATATGTATGTATAATATTTGAAAGGCTACAATATTTTCCGTGGGGGGTCGTTCTAAGGGGTTCTTTTCCGTATTCATGCGAGTTTCTTGTTCATGCAATAGTGGAAATAGCTCAGTATTTGTCCAAATTTGAAATGTAGACAGATATAAATTAATTTCGCTCAAAATTAAGTCGAAATACATTACATCAAAATACTCATAAGAGTTCATTTTTATCTAAAATTTTAGTCACAGAATTGTAGTAAGAGTTCATTTTTATCTAAATTTTTAGTCACAGAATTGTAGTAAATATTTGAAAGAAAGACTAGTTAACCTAGTAATAAGATTATCTATCAACGATGAGTTCAAACTGCTGAAGCTAAAAATGTGACATTTGGATAGCAAGTTCATTTCATGACGTAGGACCTACTATTTAAAGAAATTTAATCCTAAAAAAAAAAAAAAAAAAGAAAAGAAAATTTTCGTCATATTTCTGATGTGATTATCAATAGAAGCTTAAAATTAAGCTAAATGTCTTCTCTTAAGCCCTAATTAAAAAAAGATATGAATCTTCTGAAATTTAACACTTGAACGAATGAAACGTGTGCCGAAGTTTTTGAACGTTTTCACCGTGTACCTACAATGGTAGAAGCTTGAAATTGAACAAATTGTTTCCTCTTAGGTCCTGACCAAAGATGGTAAATTTTCGAAATTTAACCCTCGAGGTGTTAAAAGGGGGTGCTGAATTTTCTGAGCATTATCACCGAATATCTGCAAAATTCCTTTCTGTAAGCGCTTGAAATTTAGAAATATGTCTTCTCTTAGGCCTTATTTATAGCAAAAGACAATAAATAAATAAATAAATAAAAATGAATAAATCCTACAAAATTGAATTTCTAAAAGAGGGGTGAAAGGAGTACTTCTAGGTGTTAGTTATACAAATTTTTAATTTTAAATAGGTTTGAAACCAGTTTAATCTTCACCAGAAAACAGAATAAATAATATCTTGCCAAAGGGTCAAATTAATTAGCTTTACATTATATATATATACCGGGTGATTCAAAATAGATGTTACAGCGATTATCTCGTAAACTAAGAAAGATAGAAACAAACTTCCAATTACAAAATTGGTGCAAATTGAGAGTGGATTTCAGATATGTCATTTTTTTGTAAAAGGGGCTGTATACATATTAAATAAGAAATTTAATTTTTATACGGCCCCTCCTATCATATGACTTATATTTAGAAAAATATTCTCCTCGCTCTAACAATCAAAATAAAAAAAAAATCATCTCTCTAAGTCAAAATCTCGCTGAGTTATTGCAATTTGAAAATTCTAGCATTTTTCGCCAAGTCTTAAGGGGTTGTATCAAAAGTGAGAAATTGTAATTACTATTGCTTTTGTAATAAGACACACGTTGATCAGCGTTTGGGGGGGGGGGGGAAGAAAAAGAAATCATTCAGGGAAAGACGGCTATTTTAATCTGTTATGTCTTCTTTTCCCTAGTGAATACACAAGAGAATACTCATTGATAATTTAACAAATAAAATATATGAATAATTTATGTACTGAAAGGGAATTTTCAAATTCATTTTTCTTTCTTTATACATTCTCTTACTCATATACACGGTGTAGAGAAAGAATTGTTTTTGAGTCAAATTTCCGAAAATTAGCTTTTGTTATATTTGCACGTTTTCAGATCCTCTGAATTCAAAAATCATGTTTTTAGTGGTTGGTCTCTCTCTCTCTCTCTCTCTCTCTCTCTCTCTCTTGGTGTGTGTGTGTGTGTGTTATTAGAATATCTCAAGAACAAATAGTAGCAGAAAATCCAATTCGACATTCTAAATCCGTATCATATTGCGGTGCTACACTAAAGTATTCGTTACGATCAGACAATTGTTTGTTAACAGGGTCATCCAAAAGAATTCAAATACATTACGTCTGTGAGCGAAATTTCTCATATGTACAGTGTGGCATGTACAGACTGCCTTAAAAAAAATGAAAAGAACAAATTTTTTATACGCATAAAAGCATGTTTTATGTAGATTCTGGTATAGCAACCATTCATCATTCATTTACAGAGTTACACAGCGTATTTCGATATATTGGAGCTATACTTGGGAATTGCTGGAAGTGTATTTCATTTTGTGTTACTTGTTTTACATATAACACTAAATTTACGTACACAAAGTCATGTGTATATAGTTTATAGACAACATACAGGGCTACCCAAAATTAAGGTAAACATTTCTTTATTATTATTAAATGTAATTGGTGCAAGTGTTTGCTGCATTTTTTTTTTTTTCGAAGAACACTGCTGACACAGAACGCAAAATTAATTTCTCATACCCATACTGTAAACAAAGTAGCTTTTGGAGAGCGATTTTTTTTCTGTATAATATCACATTTTGAGGCCTCCTGAATACGAAAGGTAAATTTTTATTCGTTGATCTGTATATATATATATATATGAATTATCAGCATAATTTAACAACAAATAATCTGGTGTGCCACTCACACGACTTTCTATTACCCTGAAATTTAATACCATAAATACAGGTTGAAAATTAAGAGGTAACATAAAGAGTACTGTTATGTAAACCTACGTTAAAATAATTCAAATTAGGCTCCGGAAGAGTTTTAATGATAATCAGTTCTGTGTGAGGGGGGAACTCCGGAAATTATTCGTTTCCTGAAATTATTCGACGCAGGCAATAATCAAACATTAAAAAATATGGTTTTGGTAATAAGGAAGCCTTAACGCATGTAAATACACAAAACTCAAGCGATGCATATTTAGCTTAAAAACATACACTATTTATCATAAATCTATGAGGAATTCATTTCCATTCCTGAGCAGCTTTCCTGGACATGGTAAAATATTACAGTAAAGCACTTTCACTAACAATAAAAAAGAATATTATAGCTTAAATATTTGCAACCCTGTATATCTTTTGAAGAATATGTACAAACCACAAAGTGCACCGAAATATAAACCTATAGTAATAATATACGGCACAACCTAAAATGCACTTCCATCAATTTTCAGCTATTGTCGCATTATAATCTAGTTATTTTGTGTAGCCCTGTAAACGAAGAGTGAATGATTTCCCTGCCATATTCTACATGAGGCATGTTTTTAGGCATATAAAAAATATAATATTCATTTCATTTGGTTTAGTATAGGTGTTAAACTCTACTTACCTGCAATTTTCCCCCATATACGTAATGTATTTGAATATTCTTGAGTGTTTCTGTACACGAACCATTTGCTTCATCTCAATGAAAAGCTTAGTGTAGCATCCCTATATGATACATATTTAAAATACCAAGTTTGGAATGTCTGCTGCTATTTGTTCTTGAGATAAACTGATAACAGACAGATACACACACAGACCAACCGCTAAAAATACGATTTTCATATTAAGGGTACCTCAAAACGTCTAAATATAACAAAAACTCACTTTCGAAAATTTGGCCCAAAAACAATACTTTCTCTACCTTATGGGTATGAGAAAGTAATAAGTACAGGAAATGCGAATTTGGTACTTTGGATTCCATATCTAGTTGCCACTTGAAAAGTTGATGAAGGTTTGCAAGTTTCAAGGAAATTGATAACAGACTTGATTTTTGTTTTGATAAGTATAGGCACTATAATTAAACGGGGGTTGATAAGGGCGGTAACCCCCTGGCATAGAATTATACATCTGTACCATATCAAATTCTATACAAAACATTATTTTAGAACATTAACAATAAATATGAATTTCCTTATGATTTTTACAGCATAAAGTAATTTAAATGTATTCATAAGCATATCTGTCCCAAACCGCAATACATTGGCATTTTTTGTGCCTTCCTGTACATAAACCAAGTGTAAAGAATTAATTAATGCCATTTTAAATAGGGAATATCATATAGTAAACCTGAATAACATATATCATTTCTGAAAATTTCTGAAAACATTTACAGACGCTGGGGGCGGGCAGACGGACAGATAGACAGTCAAACAAAAAAAAAAAAAAAAAAAAAAAAAAAATGCAGATTGAAATCTTATTCACAGTTAAAAATTGTTAGAAAATGTTTAATGTAAACGAAAATACAATTCCAGCAAATGTCCAATAATAACCCTTAACGTAACTGAATATTTTTGCGTGCCCTGTAAATCTAATGTTAATCGAACTGTACAGTATAGAAACCATTCTTTTGTGCATATGAATAACATATTTCAATTTCATTAAGATTTATGCAAAGTAATTAAATTTTGGTTTATAGAAATATCCTCACATGGAACGCAATGCTTTGGAATACTTTCGGGTGTCTCTGTATACAAACCAGTGATGGTGTTTACTCCATTTTCTATAGAAAATATTCGATAGAAAACTACAGTAACGTATTTCAATTTTATTAATATATGCATAAATTAAAGGTATTAAAATATGGTTTATAAAAATACCTCTCATAGAACACAATGCTTTGGAATACTTTCGGGCGTCCCTGTGCACAAGCTAGCAGATGTATTCACTCCATTTTCAATAAGGAACATCCGATAGTGAACTAAAATAACATATATCAGTTTCAGGAAATTCTATGAATATTAACGGGAGTTAGAGCGCAGACACACAGAAACACGGATGGACAGACAAATCGAAGTCATTAACACTTTTCAATCTTGCTGGAATTGTTAAAGAGCCGAAGTCATTAAATTTATCAACCATAATAGAAAGTGGTAAAAATAAAGCGCGAAAATTTCACACGGTTTTGCTAGTCTTTTAGTCTTTTCCCTCTCTTAACGTGTTTTAATTTGCAGGTGACCCCTAAGAAATTTAACTATTAAATTTTTTAACAATACGAAATAATGTAAATTTACATTAAATTCTTAAAATTGTTGATTTCACGTGTTTGAACGATTTTAGTTGCTATTTAAAAAAAAAGGATCTTTTTTTAATTTTTCTCAACTCATAGATAACCCCCTAAAGTGAGCTCGTTGGCGTTGAAAAATAGATGCCAAAATTGAAAAAAAAGTGGTGTAAGTCACCATTTTCAAATTGCAATAACTCAGCGAGATTTTGACTTAGAGAGATCTTTTTTTTTTATTTTGCTTGTTAGAGCGAGGAGAATATTTTTCTAAATATAAATCACATGATAGGAGGGACCGTATAAAAATTAAATTTCGTATTTAATATGTATACAGCCCCTTTGACAAAAAAATGCCATATCTGAAATCTACTCTTAATTTGCTCTAATTTTGTAATTGGAAGTATGTTTCTATCTTTCTTAGTTTACGAGATAATTGCTGTAACATCTATTTTGAATCACCCGGTATATATATATATATATATATATATATATATTGTTTCGCGAAGAACTTATAGAAGTACTAGTATTGTGCGTACAATTGCATATTGTATAATACAGGAATAATTATATTACCTTTGTAAAACTTTTTGACACAGCTGTTGATGGCATTGTAGAATCGGGAAGAGCCTATAGGTGAGACAAAAATCTAGATCAAAAGAAAACCATCTTAATTGTATGCATACATAAACATATGTAATCTCAATTGTGAAGTATATATTTCATGAAGAAACGAACAGTACTTTCGCTATGTTGTATCCAAAGATGAACTGCTACAAAACAACTTTTTAAAATTGAATAAATACAATAATTAATAATAATTAAAATAATCTGGTGTGGCACTTACACGACTTTCGCTAACCCTGCATTTCAATATGGATTGCAAATTAAATCGTAAGATCATTAAAGGTAAGATAATAAACTTCCATATACCTTTAAAAAAGTCTAAATTAGGTTTAGGAACAGTTTTATTTCACATAACTGTACTGACAAGTATAAAGTATTTAAGTCCAAAAATGTCGATTTTGAGTTAAGTACATAGTCAGCCTCAGAAAAAAATTCTCTATCGATTGGAATAAAGGATTTAAATCCATGTCATTTAGTCTTTGAGAAAATCCTTTGGTAAAAAAAGATTAAAGTCAGAAATTTAGCATTAATCTTTGGTATAAAATATTTAATTCAATTTTTTCCCTTTATTAAATGAAGGTTGAGAATCACTGAATGGTATAAAGGGTATAAATCAACATAATCCCTTTTTCCTAATCGATTCTTCTGATTAGTTTTTAGTTAGTTTAACTTTATTTTTCATCACCTGGTTGGTTGGTTGGTTGTGTTTTACGTCGCACTAGTGCTGCGCAGATGGGCAATTGGCGACGGTCTGGGACTCACCCGTAGAGGTGGTCCGGAGACATGCCATAGCAATTTTGATCCTCCATAGAAGGGATGGCTCTCCCGCTTCGGTGACCCCCAGAGGTATAATTTTTGATGGGAACATGGAGGACATTGCGGCCACGACAGATTTTACGTGCACCAGCTACCATTAGTGTACACGACGGTCTTTGACCGGCTCGAGTACCGAAACCGCAATCTTCCACTTGCGAGGCCGGCGCTCTACCGACTGGGCTACCGCGGCCCTTTTCATCACCTGAAAAATCAAGAATATGGACTTAAATCCTTTATACTTATCAGTACAGATATATTTTTGTGTGAGTGGGGCTGCTGCCTCCTCAACATCGCATTCAGTGATAGCTCTTACACTTATTTAAAAGAATAAATAAATAAATTCAAGGCTGTTATTAATTTGCCTTCAAACTTGCCAATCATGATCAAATTTTTAAAGTTGTAATCTAATACGAACTTCGCAATACCAAATTTCAACGTTCTCCAGTTATTTGTTTTTAAGTAATGCTGATAACAGATATACATACAGCTAAAAATTGAAATTTGAAAATCAGGGCCCTTCAAAACATTATATTATGCAAGAAACCACAGTTGAAAATAGAACTTTAAAAAATTTCAATATGGGTATGAGAAATTAATTTTCTTTCCTGAACAGTTTTCGTTGGCATAGTAAAACATCGCAAAGCACTTCATTAGTTTCATTTAACAGCAAAGAACGTTTAGTTTAATTTTGGGTAGCATTAAGTAATTGCACATTATATTGTGTACTTAAATTTAGTTTTACGTGAAAAACATTTAACACAAAATGAAATACACTTCCAGAAACTTCTAAGTATATTCCCAATATATCTTAACCCCTTAACGCATGCTGTCCTCGCTGCGAGGACGCAAAATTAAAGATCCAGCTGCAAAAATTCATCCCGGAAATTTTTTAGCAAAAATTCACGTTTCTAACATATCAGAGAAGGCCGGTTTTTTAAACCTTAAAATTTAAAATTTCTTTTAGCTTAATTTAGTTCATGAATTCCGGTGGCAGTATAATTTAATAGTTTCAAATTGTCTTGCGCCGCAAAGGGTTAATACTCCGGGTAGTCCTGTAGTCGAATGATGACTGATTTCCATACTACAATCCACATAAAACATGCTTTTATGCATAGAAAAAATACGTTAATTTCCTTTTGTTTAGGGCCACCTATAGATGTTGCAATGTACTTATCAGAAATTTCTTCTATAGACGTAATGTGTTTGAATTCTCTTGGATGTCCTCTACACAAATAAATTTGCTTGACCTGTACGAAAGTTTAGTGTAGCGTTACTATATGATATAGATTTAGAAATCCGAGTTTTTGAACCGATTAAATTTTGAACCGATAAAATTGTATAACAAGACATACCTTCCCATTCGAAATTTTAAAATTGCCCTCTCTAGCGGTCTCCTCTAGTCCCCCGGGCCCAAACTTTTTTCACTAAAAGTGGTCCCTCTCGAATTCATCAAACACGTGTTTCGCCATTTTTCACAATTATATATATATGTGTGTGTTTGTGTGTATGTGTGTGTGTGTGTGTGTGTGTGTGTGTGTGTGTGTTTGTGTGTGTGTGTTAAAATATCAAGATTCTTATTATAAATAGAACTATGAGAACGAGAGAACAAAATGAAATTTAAATTTTCCAATACAAAATTGATTTTGGGTATTTTTTCGCGCCATGGCATGGTTATATATGAGGGGCATTTCGAATCTAAGTTTCGGCATGTTTTTAACAAGGAAACTTTGTTATACACAGAGGCATGCAATAGCATAACAGAGTACAGACATTATTTCTTTTCATTTAATCTTACGTAATTTCTTTTCTGATGAAGTTCTGTGCTTAATTATTTCGATCCTAGATAATTGTTGTATGTTTTTAAGGATAATGTTATTTGCTTATTAAGAATTCATTCATAGGCATTCTGATTCGTTATCGTTTGTATATGAATGTTTGTTGCGTTCGATAATAACGAATTCGCCATGAACGTAATTCATTATCATTGCCAAGTTTCTTATGACCTACTTACGCCAGTGTTGTGTACAACTTACGAAATAAAAGTTTCAACAAGTAGCTGAATGTGGGAATGTACAGGTGTAAGACTATTCTCTTCGTCTTTCTCTGCTCCTCTCTTTTTTTCTTCTTTCCAACAACTTACTAAAACGATATATTGCTTAACAATCATCAAAAGATAATACATATATAGGAATGTAAGCATTTCCATTTTTTTTTTTAATGCTGTCTTATTATATATAAATTTGAAAAGGAAAAATAGAGGTCACATACGCCCTCATTTTAAGTAATATTGTTCCCCCATACAACGCTGTTTTACATTTTTAAAATAAAATTTATAAAAAGCGGCTTTTTTTTTCAACACGGAAGCCCCGTTAGTGGCCGAGAGGTACTGCTCTCGAAGTTGGTAGACAGGAAGTGCCGGGTTCGATTCCAAGTCATGCTTGTCAGTATAGCCGTTAAGAGTGTTCCGTAGTTTTCTTCGAAATTCACGTAAATATACTTGCTTACACCCAATAGAAAAACTTCTACTGAGGGCACTGTACCCAGGCCTAGGGCTCTCGTGTAGTCAACTGGCCTTAATTCCTGCACCAACATCATTACATCAATGTGAAAAAAAGAATATTAAAAAAATACGCAAGGCAGAAAATTACTTCAGTAAAAAGGTATTTAAATATATAAACTTCAAAACCAAAATAGATTCTTTTTTTTTTTTTTTTTTCAATTTTTTAATTTACAGTCCAATTTCTCTATAAGTCCTCCTCTTTTTTAAAGTATGTCTTCTTATAAGGACCAATTTTTTTCCTAGTATCGAATTTTTACCGATGAAGTTGATAATAATATAACTCACATTGAAGGTCATTGTAGGATTGTGTACTTCGCTTAAGGGCAAAATTTTGCAAGCGTAGGTTATATAAGTTTTTTCTCTTGATTTAGATTGACCACAGGGGCACAGTCCATATATAAACCCTTTTTAATAAATAGCACTATCCTTCTCTTTTACGGAATTATAGCAAGCCTGATAAGATTTGACGTTTCTGAACGAATATTTTTTAGAAGAAGCTTGAAAAAATGTATATTGCGTCATACCATTATTAAGCTAATAAATTTTAAAAACTTCTAAGAGAGTAAGGTTGACTGAAAATGGCAAAATTAAAATGATAAATGTAGTTTATGTTAAAAATTAAAAGAAAAAGTCTAGTATTTTATGCCAGGAACTTTTGATGGTAATTAATAGAGATTTCTTATTTACTCAGAAGTTAAATAAGTTGGACAATTTGATCTAAAACATAAAAGAATTTTCAGCTTTAAATTTAAAAGCATTTGAAAATCGAAATTAATAACTATGATATGAGTATTATAAACCAATTTAAAGAAAAATGTAAACAAAAACAATTTGCTCAGCATAATTATTTCTGTGTTAAAAAAAAAAAAAAATACAGACACGACATTATTTCATTATTTAAAACATGAAAATCTGACATTGACAGATTTTAATTTAGTGCCAGAGGCCTACTGCTAAACTTGTTAATATCGACAAATTCTTCTTTAGTTAATTCGTGACGATCTAAATTCCATGATAAAGTTTTCATTAAATCAAACCAATGTGTTTCAGCTGCAGATATTGTTACAAATAACGTTGGAAGTCCAAACTGTCTTATAGCCGCAAAACAACGTTTTTTCTCTTTTTCCCAATGAGGGGGAGGTGTGCCTTGGGGGGGACTCATGTCAAAGGTGTGCCTTGGGGGGGACTCATGTCAAAGTTGTACCTTGGGGGGACTCATGTCAAAGTTGGGCCTTGGGGGGGACTCATGTCAAAGTTGTACCTTGGGGGGGGACTCATGTCAAAGTTGTGCCTGGGGGGGGACTCATGTCAAAGTTGGGCCTGGGGGGGGGACTCATGTCAAAGTTGGGCCTTGGGGGGACTTCATTCAATGAATCCCCATTCAATAAACCGACTGAAATAGGCCCTTAGCACTATTAAGAGTGTATTATAAAAATTCGACAACGCTGTACCGACTGAAATAGGGGTACCCTGGGAGGGACTCATGTCAAAGTTGTGCCTGGGGGGGACTCATGTCAAAGTTGTGCCTTGGGGGGACTTCATTCAATAAATTCCCATTCAATAAACCGACTGAAATAGGCCCTTAGCACTATTAAGAGTGTATTATAAAAATTCGACAACGCTGTACCGACTGAAATAGGGGTACCTTGGGGGAGACTCATGTCAAAGTTGTGCCTTGGGGGGACTTCATTCAATAAATCCCCATTCAATAAACCGACTGAAATAGGCCCTTAGCACTATTAAGAGTGTATTATAAAAATTCGACAACTGTACCGACTAAAATAGGCCTCTAGCACTAAAAAAAAAAAAAAAAAAAAAAAAAAAATATTTATTAATCTATAAATTTTCATTAAAATTTCATCACTGGTGATATTAATTTTAACTTCTAATTTTTACCTTTAGCTACGTTCAATACTCTTATTTTATGATTTAACATCACCCATTTAGAAAACATTATACTTAAATTCATTAGCTAAATAATGGTATGACATAAAGTTCTTTCCTTCAACCTTGAATTTCATCTTTAATCATACACCAAAATGTGTACAAGGTAAGCGGCTCAACGTAATGCTAAAAAATGTCCGTCTACAGTAGCGCCAAGTGCCTGCAGCCGTCGAGCAGCAAAAAAGTAATCAATGGTAATAGAATGCTAGCATATAAAAGGAAATATAAAGTCCAACTCAACATTTACATTGCGGCATAGATTAGAAGATCCTAAAAAATTTAAACAATTATGTGATCGATTTATCAGCCAAGCTAATAATATTATAATCGTTTTTAGTGCTAGAGGCCTATTTCAGTCGGTACAGTTGTCGAATTTTTATAATACACTCTTAATAGTGCTAAGGGCCTATTTCAGTCGGTTTATTGAATGGGGATTTATTGAATGAAGTCCCCCCAAGGCACAACTTTGACATGAGTCCCCCCCAAGGTACCCCTATTTCAGTCGATACAGCGTTGTCGAATTTTTCTATAATACTTCCGGTATTAAATAAAGATTTTAATATGACATTTGCTGCCCCTAATGGCGGACAATCCGGTGGACATTTTACCCACAGACGGTGCACTTCTTACTTTGTACATTATTTGTTTGTTATGCATGTTCAAACATATGAAATAATTTCTTTCTTCTACACACAGGTTATTTTTTGCACGCATAGAGAACAAACTTAATTATAGAATAATGGAAAGAGAAAATAAACTTATCTATTTTCACAAATGTGGCTCCTAAGAGAGGTACAGAATTACAAATGGGCTTTTAATGGAGGTAAATAAACATTAAGTTATCTGCGGTAATTTTGGAATCGGAAAAATGTGGTCCTAAAGGCAGATGGCCCTTTAACCCGTTATTGTTCATTGGTTTCGCAGTGAAACCAAACATTTGACACAATTTAAAAATTTTTTTTGCAGCAACTTTTTAACATTTCCCCTTTATTTTAATCGTGTTTTAAACTTTTGTTCCTTTTCTGTTCGGTAGATAACAGCACTATTCCAAAATTTAACAAATAATGCTTCAAAGGAAGCTAAATGCATAAGTCACTTGAAGTTTCTTAGTATGCGCGAGTGCAAACTGCTGGTTTGATGATGTACTCATGCTTAGTTTTTTTCACTTAGTGAAGAGCTGGACTATTATTTTCACCTGAAACAACTTTTGCAGTTTTTGTAGTCGATAATGTTTACTTACAAAGTGTTTTATTTATTAAATTAAATATTATTTGAATTTAATAAGGTTAACTTATAGATGTTTCAAACAAAAATTTGTCGAAAAGGAACTATGTTAATTTTTTAAGTATTTATTATCAGCTAAAAGCCATTTTTACAATTAGTTTAGTAATTTTTAAAATAAGTTAAGTAGTGAACGTTAAAGGGTTAACAGAACTTTCATAGAGGTTTCATTGTATTTGAAGAAAGTAATTATACAAAAGATTTTGAATGAAAGAATAGAAATTAATGGAAAATTTAGACAGAAAAAAACGCTTGGAAATATTCATCATTTTCCAAATGAATAATTTTTGTTAAAGTAGAAGCATTGTAAAAACAGATAATAAATGTAAAAAGATTGTAATTAGTGGATTACACTTGTAATATACTTTCAGATTTGAAGCACACAGAACACAACATAAATATTATTAAATAAATATAAGTTATTAAATGTGCGGATAGTTCTTCAACGAAAAGTATTAGAAAATCATAAGTATACAATATGAAAATATCTTAAATGTTTTATAAAAATAAAATAAAATAGTTACTTAGAGTAACATATTGCATAGTGAAAACTAGTATGTTGTGGCCACGACTTTCTTCAATAATTTCTTATACGCATTCACTCAGTAAAAATAATTTATTAGAATTATTATTTAAAAAAATTATCTTCCATGATAATGCAGACGACTTCCATATTAGAGAAGTAGTATAACACTAAATATCCAAATAAAGTCAATTTTATTCTCAATATTACATTAAAAAAAAAAAAAAAAAAAAAAAAAACTAAATAAATAAATAATATATATATATATATATTGTTAAAAATGAAAAAAATCAATAACTTTATTTTATATTATCGGAGATCGATGGTTCAACCACCCGTTTAAAGGTATTGGCGAGCTCTTTTGAAAGATACCCACCATGAAAATGTACTCCACTCGAGGGGGGGACTGCCCCCCAGGGGGAGAGGCGAGGCTCATACCCATACAATTTTTTTTCCCCAGTTGACTATCTCTATTATAAATAATTTTTGTAAATTTCATAATAATTATTAAAAAATAATTCTCTTTATGCCCATTTAAACAAAATTTTGTCCTATACCACCATGTTAAAAATGTAGAAAAAGCGGTATGGCAACGTAACCTGTAAGACAATTTTTACCAAAAGTTGATAGGCACTAGTTTAGGTCAAGGTGCAAGTACATACCAATTTGTATGAAATTCTGTGCAGTAGTTCCTGAGATACAGTTGCCACAAAATTTTGTCACGCACACACAGACTGACAGACTGACAGACATTTTCTAAAAATGGTCAAATCGTGTTCTACAGCTCTCAAAACGTGTGAATCCATCAAAAACCCGAGGTCAAAAATTTTTACGAATCCAATACTTTCTTCTATTGAACATAGAAGAAAGTAATAATAGTAATAATAATAATAATAGTAATTGTAATAATATTATAATGAATCATTTTACTTCTTTAATTTAACTTAATAATTTTTGTTAATAAAGTTTAATATTTATAAAAAAGAGATAATTCTAAACACATTTAACAAACCTCTTTCTTTTTCTTTTCGAACGTAAAAGTGGTGTGGTTTCATTAAATCCGTTGTTATTATTAATGCATTCGTACATGGCTTAAACCTTTTAGATGAGCGACATACGGATCAAAAGTTGACTTATCAATAAGGATGAAGCCGGTACATACATATGTTTCACTCTTTCTTTTTCTCTTGATTGTTTTAATCAGGTGCGATTTTCGCAGACTGAAATATTTAAAGACTACTAGTTTTGTTTGATCTCACGTTGCATGCTTATTAATACTACTTAAAATATTTTGATAAATGAATACATTATCTTTGAAAAGTAATTCAAAACACAGTTAAAAAATAAATAAAATAAAGTAAAAAATAAAATCTGGTGTGAAACAACCACACGACTTCCATTACCCGCTATTATACATGTATTATATGCATTTTTGAGAGATAATGTGATCAGAAAACATAAAAGTGACAAAAAAAGAAAATCGTTAGAGCCGTTTTTGAGATACCAACTTTCACAAAAAATCAAGTATTGACCGGAAAACAATAATTACATACAAAAGCATATTTAAAAGTGAGTTAAAATGGCGAGTTTGAAAAAAATCCGTACAACCGTTTTTAAAGGAACGCCTTTGCGAGGCCTGAAATTGAGCAATTTATACAGGACGCCTATCAATTTTCATGAACTAACCAACTATATCATTCAAAAAGACATCTAATAGAGTGTTTATATAGCAAGTTTGAAGAAAATCGTTAGAGCCGTTTTTGAGATACGGACTTACGGTCCCACTTCCGGTTTCCGATGTCCCACTTCCGGTTTTTCAATTTTCACCAAAATTTGGAAATTTCATCTGTAGACCAGACGTATTTCAATTCTAAAGTTTCGTAGCTCTATCTTTATTAGTTTATGAGCTATAATAGCCAGAAGATTCTCCACATACATACATACACACACACACACACACACACACACACATACATACACACTGACCAATTGCCAAAAACCACTTTTTTGGACTCAGGGGACCTTAAAACGTGTAAATCAGGTGAAATCTCGATATCGAATTTTTGGACCGAATACAATACTTCCATTACCTACGGTAGTAGGGTAATGGAAGTAAAAAAGCTTTATTATAGGACTCCTTATGCGAAATTTGAAATTTGGCACCGAAGCAACTCGGAAGTTTCTTGCAAAGGTCTTTACTAGCGCAATTATGATATCCGCATTTTAATTTACTATAAACAATTTACAGCAAAAAAGTTACCATATCAATGGCCTCCTTAAATTACAAACTCAAATTCAAACATAATTATCTTGTTTATTTTATTTATTTATTTATTTTTCATTTTGCACGCACGCTTTTTATTTCCTAATAAAAAAAAAAAAAAAATCGATAGTGTTTGTTTCGATACTGATTATTATTAATTTTCTTTTCTTTTCTTTCTTTCTTAAAAAAAAAAAAAAAAAAAAAAAAAATTGATGAAATTCTGTCAAAAGTAAAAGAACGGAGAACTATTAGTTTTTTTTTTTTTTTTTCAAATTATAACATTGCTTTCAAATTATTCAATTATATTTTCGATAAATTTTAGATTTCAATGAATGTCTAGCTATCGTAAAAATCCGCAGATTCAGACTAATAGTCCTCAGTCCCCCCCCCCCCCCTCCTAAAAAAAAAAAAAAAAAAAAAAAAAAAAAAAAAAACGATTTTTGTTTTCTGTATAATAGATGTAAAATTCGGTTCAAAATTGAATTTAATTTACTACGACAGGACTTTTTCAGTCTATCATTACATATAAAGGCATGAGATAATTTTGTTGCGTTTCTTATCAGAATTTATCATATTCATATCTTAAAATTTATTTGGAACAGCTTTAGTATAGGCTCCCCTTAGCGAATTTTAAATTTTTGTTGCCATTTTGGCGATGAATTAAAAAGACCATCGCAATTGTGTAAGTCAAGACTCTGACGACAAACGCCCCAGCTATTTTGGGGTGAATTTTCAAATTTCGTCAAGGCACAGTCCAATGTTAAAGCTGTTTCATTTCTTTCACGCGATTTGTTTTCAATTTTCTTTTAAATAATTTTCTTTTATCTTCATGCGAGAGGGAAAGAAAGGAAAGTAATTTTTTAATAGATTTAAATGCACAAAAAGGCATTTATTTATTTATATAATAAATAAATAATGCCTTTTTTTTTTTTTTTTTTTTTTTAAACCTTAAAATATGAAGTTACATTCTTTAGCAATAGTTACTCTATTCATTTCTTAAAATTTCTTTTTCAGGCTTATCTCAAATTTAATTTATTATTATTTTTAACTTATTGCAAAAAGACAAAAAAAAAAAAAAAAAAAAAAAAAAAAACATCCTGCCATGTTGAAGGTGAAAAACAGCAAATGATAACGAGAATGAAAATACTGGATTGAAAACAATAATTATGTCGTGTTAATAAATAAATAAATAATATATATATATATATATATATATATATATATGTATAATTCACAAAATGATTAAAAAATTAAGTATAAAAATTAAAATTCCGTCCTAAACAGAATTTAATTTTGGACGAGAGGTCTATTTTTGTTAACTGTATGTTACGAGATTTCCTGCTTTAATCAAGATACTCATGGTAATGGTGTTTTGCTGTCTATAGTCCTAATAAATCTGTCTTTTACAGATTTTTATTTTGTACCACAGACCTATTCATAAAAATGCTTCGAAGTTTTTCGAAAAGCTAGACAACAAACTCGAAAAACTTATGTTATAATCGGTATTTAAATTAGTTCCATATAGATACGAAATTGGTGTTTACCAAATAGCGAAATTTCTCTAACATTATTTCAAATACTTAATTTTCAGTTATTTGATGTAATTATTGTATATAATTTAGTAATATAGTTATGTTTTGTTTTAAATATATAAAAATCACGCAAGTTAAGAGAGAGAGAGAGAGAGAGAGAGAGAGAAAGTGAAAAAAGCCGATTTTTCCCTGAGAAATATGAAGTTACGTTTCTTAGTAAAAGTTATTATATTAATTTCTTAGATTTATTTTTTCGCGCGTTTTCTCTCAATTTTCTACTTAATATATATATATATATATATATATTTGTAGCTTAATGCCGAAGAGAAAAACAAAATCATTTATTTGATCTAAATATTCATAAAACGTAAAATAAATAAATAATAATAAAATAATAAAAATATTAACAAAAATAAATATAAACATATTCTGCATTTTAAAACATGAAGTTGCGTTTCTTAGCAATGGTTACTATATTAATTTCTTAAAATTTTGTTTGCATGCTTTCTCTCAATTTTATTTTAAATATTTTTACACCCCGCGACAAAAAGATAGGTACAAAGGGTTTTTTCTTTGATTTTTCGTAAATAACATTATCTAAATTGTGTTTATCATTTATTATTATCATAAAATAACACTATTCCCGGTCTAATTTTTGTTTTAAGACTAATTTAGAAAAATTTTAACACTAAAATTTTTCTAATTTAAGACTTCACGCCGCGACAAAAACATAGGAGCAAATGTTTTTTTTTTTTTTTTTTTTTTTTAATTTTTGAATATGATTATTTTGAATATGATTCAAATATTTAATATGTTTTTGATATGTTAATATTTTGTTATGATAATAAATGATCAGCACAATTTAGATAATGTTATTTTATGAAAAATTTAAAAAAACCCTTTGTTCCTATCTTTTTGTCGCGGAGTGTAGTCTTAAATTAGAAACATTTTAGTCTTAAAACTTTTCTAAATTAGTCTTAAAACAAAAATTAGCCCGGGAATAGTGTTATTTTATCATAATAATAAATGATCAGCACAATTTAGATAATGTTATTTTATGAAAAATGAAAGAAAAAACCCTTTGTACCTATCTTTTTGTCGCAGGGTGTAAATTTTGTTGGCAAAGAAAAATGAAAAAAAAAAAAAGCATTTTCACGTACCTTTTTCTCTTTTTTTCGTATGTAAAATCGGTGTTGCCTCATTAAAGCCACTGTCGTGATCAATACACTTATACATTGTAAGATACTTTACACGGATGGATAAGAAATTTACTAATCAATAAGGTTGAAGCCGATATATATATATTTCAATCCTTCAAAAAGGATCAGGAGCTATTCGGGCGGGTTGGAATATATGAAGACAGCAACTATTATTACTTGATCTAACGTTACGCATTCTATCACTGAGAAGCGGTCGGTAAGTCAGCGAGCTTTTATCTCGGTGACATTTCCGAGCTCTCGTTCTAAAGTCTGGTCGGAACTGTTTCTGATAGGATGGAGAGATACACAGAGTTTTTCTAAATGGACGTTCATGGAATTTTTCTAGATATTCTAAGAGTAATTGTAATCAAAAGCTATTTCGAATTTCTAAGCGCTGTTATTTATCTTTAAAAAAAAAAATCTGATTATCCGATGAACTTTCCCTTAATTTGTTGCTTTTAGTACAATGACTTTCATTTCATTGTCGAAAAGAATTCGATAAGAAGGAATTTTGATTCGGATATTGATTTCCAGGCTATATTTAGTACTCTTGGTCAACATGTCATGAAACAGTAGTGAAATGGATTAATTTATTACGAATGAAATTATTATAAAACTAGCAAACCCGTGCGAAATATTCGCCCTTTATTTCTTTTCTTATTTACCTTTAAAATTTGAAACTCATAAATGTTGTACAAATTTCACCACTTAATTAAAATTTTAATTTACCAGAAGCCAAATTATTATTAAAACCAAATTAATATTGTACAATAGTGAAACCAAAATCATTCAAAGAAAGGTTTCCAAATAAAATTTATGGTTCACGACCCAATTTTCATACTTCCACAGGCAGTACAGTTTTAATATAGGACTCCCACGACACCTTTTAAATTTTTGTCATCATATTGGCGATGACTTTTTATTAATTTTTGTATATATATATATTTTTTTTTCTTTGTTTAAAAATAAATAAAGAAACGAATAAAGTAAAATAAACTAATTCCTATTTTGATTATATTTTTTTATGATCGTGTTCTTTAGTCAATTCATGACGCAAAAGTTCATATTCTGTGTATATCTTTAAAATATTGCTAGATTTAAAATGACGCTTGCAAAGATTCTGAAGAAACAACTGTTAAAAATACATTTTTTTTTTGTAAAATAATCTTATCAGGCAAATGTCGTCATTTTTTCTCGTTAGTCCATTGAGCTAAGTCCGCGTGCTTAAATATTGTCCATGTATAAATATTATTTTTTTATCCTCGCGTATCGTATCATTTCGACAAGAAATAATTGAAACTAGTCCACGTTAGAGAATTATTATATAGATAGTCTAATGCCAATTATAATTTTTACCACATTACGTCTTTAGTTACTAATTTATTTTGAGATGTTATTAAGCATTCAGCCAGGAGCACATTACTGCATAGGCAATTCGGGCACTTGCACGAGATCCCCACATTTAAGGGTCCTCTAATTGTTAAATTTTTGTAATGTTTTTACCTCTTTTAACATTTCAGTTACTGTATAATAACTCCACATAGAAAATTGAATAAAAATTAAGAGAATTTTAGAAATTGTGAATATTATTATTATTATTGTTATTTGAAATATTAATGTATTCTTCCACTTCTTATTGTCTGTGTACATTTATAAGAATTATAATATTGCGCATTTATAAAATGTGTAATATTTTAAATATTGTATATATTTCCTATTGTGTATGAAAAGAAGTACTTTACCATTCTTCTAAAACCACACTGTAAAAAATAGGTTCTTAAAAATATGTATATATTGTCTCAAAATAGACAAGAAACAATATATACTTAAATTTGAAAACCCATGTACTCATTTTTGAGTACATTGACATGTCAAACATGGGGATATTGGAATTCTTATTGGTCAACCCCATTTTTGAGCATATCAAAATACTCAAAAATGAATACATGGGTTTTCAAATTTAAGTATATATTGTTTCGGGGCTGTTTTGAGGCAATATATACTTATTTTTAAGAATGTATTTTTTACAGTGCATTTTTAACAGTGCAAAAAATTCACAACCGTTAAATGAGTACTCGTTTTCCAAAAATTGAATTTTTAAAATTTTAATATTTCATTTTACACACACACACACACACGCACAAAAAAAAAAAAAAAAAAAAAAGAAAAAAGAAAAACGCATTTAGGAAAAAATCGCATTTTTTAACTCAAAAAAAAAAAAAAATACATTTTTGGAAAACGAGTACTAATTAAACGGTTGTACATTTTCAGAATGTGAAAACAGAATTTAAAAATAACGATTAGGTAATGCGTAATTCTATAAACAATTTTATCCCGTAGAATATATGGGCTTTGAATGACCTTGACGATCTGCAATGTACTTCCTTATTTTTTAGATTTTGACGACAATTGTGCTCCTGCATGCACTATTTACGATCAAATGCATATACAATACACTGCAAATGCTTCAGCGGGTTACGTTTACTGTGAAGATTTTATCTCGCATTGAATCTTAACACGTTGGCTGCAGTTAATTTTTTCTAATTTGCTCCTTTTTTTAGGGTGAAACATTGAACTGTTAATTTTAATAGTGCACAGCTGGAAATTTTGGGGCTCAGACAATCCCCATGCAGTACAGGAAGTAGGGAAAAATTGTACAAAAATCAATATATGATGCGCTCTTTCATATAATATAGCAACAGGCAGGGTTGGAAAAAACCGTGTATTATCAGGGTTTTTTCAGAGCATTTTCGGGTTTTATCAGAGTTTTCAGGAATATTTTCTTTCTTTCTTTTTCTTTTTTTTTTTTTTTTCAATAAGACATAACGTTCATAATAAGATAATTTAAAAAATATAAATATTAATTATCTATTAAAATCAAAATATAAAAAATGTAACTTTAAAATTTCAAAAGTTTTTTTATGATTAAATTATAAGAAAATTTTAAAAAGTAATTGTACTTTAAATATTCTAAATTTCTGTTTATCTGCCCTTTTCAACATAAAACTGGATTTTAATAATTATTTAGCATGGCTTATTAAATTTTTCGTAGTCAATGGATTTTTCATAAAATATTTTTTAATTATTGTCCCTCTCCATTACTTAACAGTGCTGCACTGTTAAAGTTTTCAGATTTTTTTTTTTTTTTTTTTAATTTGATTTTTATCTATTTATATTTTACATTCCTCGACTCCTGCAGTTTTCTTTATATTGACAAACAATTCTGTTTTTTCTTCCTTTTATTTTATTTTATTTTATATATATTTTTATTTTATTTTAATAAGATAATTACAAATCTTCTGGTGGGAATTGTTGAGGATTTTGTTCTATAGAGCAGTTTGAGTCCCTCCAATATTTCTGAAAATTCTTTGTTAACGTATATAATATTTGTTTCATTTTTATATGTTTATTGTAAGTTAGCTAAAAATGCAATTTTATTTAAGGATTTAAAAAAAAAAAAAAAAAAAAAAAAAAACTTGGGCTTTTTCTTGGTTTTTTTCCAAGTGAGTTTTATTGAAAAGTTTTCTCGGGTCGGGCAAAATCAAGCCAATCCTGGCAACAGGACCATTAGTCCTTGCTAAGACTTTTGTGACGGCACATATTTACCTCGAAATATTGTAAATTTACGCAATACTCCCAAATACAGCATTTACAAACCTCTGATATTTTCCAACATATGTTGCAGACTTCCATGCCTTAATAACTTCTGCAATTACCACTGCGACTACGAAAATGCTATAGAGAATAGTGTTGGAACTAGACTATCGGTTAAATCAGGTCTGTCCAACATAAAACACTTTGTGGGCCACACTAGAAATGTATTTTATTCAGACGGGCCACACCGTTTGTATATATGTGTATATAAATATATGTTTGTGAGTGCATGAATTATGTATGTGTATACTTTTTTTTGGGTGAGAGCAAGGTAAGAAATTCGGAGCAGAATAAATTATTTTAGATTATTTTCATTCAAAATTAACAATAAAATCGTGAAAAATTTATGATTATACATTAATAGCTATAATAATAATAATAATGAATACTGAATCTAATATTTCATTACAACAGTGTACTTCTTTAGCTACCATAATAGATTAAAAGTATTTTCACTTCAAAAAACAGGACAGAGTTATTAATTTTTAATCAGTTACTCAAAGCTGTCAAACTTTAAATATCGTATGCCTCCACACGAATATTCACTGATCTTTTTCTAAAAACTTTATGAATCCTTTTATTTTATTTTACATATTGCTTTTGAACATTCTGTTAAGTATAGTGGCCTTTCCAAATTAAGACATTTGATTCGAAAATCTTGTATAACCCTCCTAATAACTGCCATAGACAATGCTTGTTCTCTTATGAATTTCTAAAAGAAACAACTTAATCAACTAACCCACTGCGAGATCAGAAATGCCGCTTGTCATAATAAATACTATCATGTCTATATGTATATATTATATTTACTTTTTTATTTTCTTTCTTTATTTTTTTTTTTTTTTTAGTTCAAGAATATCTTATACATATATATATATATATATATTTTCTCTTCACTAAAATTTATATGTTTAGTTCACGCCCCACCAAATGCCTTCTGAAACATAATAAAGAATTATATTTGTTTTCGAGCACACAAAATAATATTGCAATTGATTCAGACACATGCGTAAAATTGTCGTTTATTTGTTTATTTTTCTTTCTTTACTTACTCTCTTTTTTACTTTATATTTAACAGAAGAAAGTTCATAAAAATTCCAATTTTCGTTGGATTTACACGTTTTGAGAAGTTCAGAACACAATTTGATCATTTTTAGAAAATATTCGTCTGTATACATGACTATGTGTGTAACAAAAATTTTGTGACAGGTCTAGTTCAAGAACTAACCCGCAGTATTTAATACAAATTTATATGTAGTTGCATCTTGACATAAATCAGTATCTATACATTTGTGAAAATCTCTCGACAGGCGGCGTTGGCATTGAGACTAGGAAAATGCTATAGCATCTGTCATGTAGCCTTCTGTATGTCTTTTATAATTTTTAATACGGCAATATAGGACAAAATTTTGCATAACTGTCCGCAATGAGAAGTAATTTTTACGAATCATCATAAAATTAAAAACTAGTATGTCGTGGCAACCACATGACTTTCTTCTACATTTTCCTATACAAATTCACTCAGTAAAAATAATTTAATAAAATTATTATTTAAAAAAATTATCTTGCATGATAATGCAGACGATTTCCATATTAGAGATGTAGTATAACACTAAATATCCCCCCCCCCCAAAAAAAAGTCAATTTTATTGTCAATATTACATTAAATTTTTTTTTTTTTTTTTTGTTAAAAATGAAAAAAAATTATAACTTTATTTTAAATTATCGCAGATCGACGGTTAAACCATTCGTTTTAAAAGTATTGGCAAGCTGTTTTGAAAGATACCCATCATGAAAATTTACTCCCCTCGAGGGGGGATTCCCCCCCCACACCCGGGGGGGGTGACAAGGCCCCTACACATACAAAAAAAAAAAAAAAAAATCCATTTGACTATCTCTATTATAAATAATTCTTGTAAATTTCATAACGATTACTAAAAAATAATTCTCTTTATGCACATTTATACAAAAGTTTGTCGTATATCACCATGTTAAAAATTTAGAAAATGCGGGATGGCAACGCAACCTGTTAGACAATTTTTACCAAAAGTTGATAGGCACTAATTTATGTCAAGGTGCAACTACATACCAATTTGAATGAAATTCTGTGCAGTAGTTCCTGAGATACAGTTGCCACAAAATTTTGTCACACACACACAGACTGATAGACAGACATTTTCTAAAAATGGTCAAATCATGTTCTACAGCTCTCAAAACGTGTAAATCCATCAAAAACCCGAGGTCGAAATTTTTTACGAATCCAATACTTTCTTCCATTGAATATAGAAGAAAGTAACAATTATTTATAATAGTAATAGTTGACTAAGAAAACTAGTATGTTGTGGCCACCACAAGACTTTCTTCTATATTTTCCCATACATATTCAATCAGTAACAATATTTAAAAAAAAAATTACGATTTTTTTTTCCTAAGTTTTTTTATTTTTTATTTTTTTTAAGTAATACATATTCAATCAATAACAATATTTAAAAAAAAAAAAAAAATTACGATTTTTTTTTTTTTTTTTTTTTTTTTTTGTTAAAAGTAAAAAAAATCGATAACTTTGTTTTAAATTATCACAGATTTATGGTTCAACCATTCGTTTTAAAGGTATTGACAAGACCTTTCGAAAGATACCCATCTTGAAACTTTGCACCCTGGAGGGAGGGAACCGATGCCCCCACATTCACAATTTTTTTTCCTAGTTAACTACTACTATTATCAATAATTGATATTAATTTTACAACCACAAGTTTGAAATAACTCTCATTATGCCCATTTATACGAAATTTTGTCATATACTGCCATGTTAAAAGTTTGCATAAAATGCGATCACAGCGCCACCTGTTGAGCAATTGATCCTCTAATCTAATCAGCACCAGTTTATATCAGGGTGCAACTAAATACCAAGTTTGGTTAAATTTCATTCATTGGTTCGTGAGATACAGCGTCCATAAAAAAGTGATACAGACAGACAGACATTTTCTAAAAACTATTAATTCGTGTTCTGGGCATCCCAAAACGTGTAAATTCATGAAAAAACGGAGGTCGAAAATTTTCACGAATCCAATACTTTCTCTATATTACATACAGAAGAAAGTAAAAATTGTATCTGTAAGAGGATCGCTTTTCCCCCGTGAGAAATTTAAATTTTTAATATGACATGAGTACTTCTCAAAAGAACTAATCAGTACCTTCAAAACAAACAGGTGAACCATAGATTTGTGATAATTTAAAACAAAATTATTGATATTTTTCATTTTTCCTAAAAAAGGAAAAAAAAATAAAAAAATAATGAAGGTTTACTTCAGATATTGTCTATAGGGTACAGAATTCACTTTCTTTCGCCATGCAGTGACATACATCTCTGAGATGAAAATCGTCTACATTCATTATGAAAGATAATTTTAATAAAATTTTTTGTAGTGCGTGAAATAATTTAGAAAAATAGAGAAGAAAATTTTGTGATAGCCACAGCATATCATTTTTTTCGCCCCTTGTGAGTACAAATGCGTCTTTACGTCACAGACAGCATTCGTTGTAAGAATGAAACATCAAAAATTACACATCACGATTTATGTATCTACGCATTTCGCAAACACGTGAGATAAAAGACACTGGCCCGGTTACTGCAGAGGAGTAAAGTAAAACGCAGGTAAGCAATCTTAAAAGAAGAAACGTTCTACCGCCGCCTATAATCAACGATTTGAAGTACATTATGTAAGTTTTCAATAATCTAACAAAGCAAGAAAAGGGTAGAACGCTTTTTTGGACTGATAAGTTTTTGAGATTTATCAACACCGTAGTTTCGAAATCTTTTTGCTTACGATTTATTTTGTATTTAATTATTATGGTCCTCAATTATTTTTAATTAAGAAGGTTTGTTACTTTCCGCCCACATCAAATTTGGAATTTTCACAAATTTTCGTCGGAAAATCGAATATGAAAACGATGTTAACATGATAACACAAAATATTTTTTTTTTTTTTTTTTTTTTTTTTTTTTAATATTTCATTAAAGTATAACTCTAAATATCGAAAGGAAATCAATTTTATTCCCTACAAGCAACATTACAAAAAATAAAATTTTTAGAAGTTTTTTTTTTCCTGATTAAAATGAAAAAAAAAAAAAAAACCCATTAAGGGTAGGTATTCCAGTGATTGACATGCTCCAGTAATTGACATCTATCCCGAAATAATTAATAAATTAGAAAAATAATAAAATCATATATTTTACATATAAGAATTTTAACATTTTATGTCAAACACTGGAGCATAGGGTGCTAATAACTGATAAAATGAAAAACTGGCAGTGTCAATTACTGGAACACTGAGTGGGTGACAAATAAAAATTCATAAAAAAAAAAATAAATAAATAAAATAAATGTTATCAAATGCATATTTTAACATATATGTGGTTCTGAATGTCTTTCATACCATATGTACTAACTTAAGATTTCTAAAAATATTTTTTGATAACTGAAACATAAAAAACATCAGAGATTGCTCTAAAAGTGTCAATCACTGATGCACCTGTATGCATTATCTACAAATAAGTATTTGGACACTTTCGAATTTAGACATCTTGTCAAATATCTAGAAAAGTTCTTTAGAAATCATCTTGAAACTTTGGTAGTGTAAAGAACATGTTATACCTCATATATTTCAGCAAAAGTTGTGTCCTGAAAAGGAAAAGGGAACCAATAAAAATTTAAACAAAATTCAAATGGTTTTGGATCACCCTGTAAAAAATAAGGCTTTAAATGCTTTTTGTCTGTAGCATGTGGATGAGGATTTTTCTCATTATCTGTATAATTTTTTTAATTTTTACAGGGAGATCCAAAACATTTTGAATTGTGTTTAATTTTTTACTGCTCCCCTTTTCCTCTTCAGGACACATTTTTTGCTAAAATATATGAAGTATAACATGTTCTTTACACTACCAAAGTTTCGAGATGATCTCTAAAGAACTTTTCTAGATATCTGACAAAATGTCTAAATTCTAAAGTGTCCAGATACTTATTTGTAGATAATTTGTATATATATATATATATATATATATATATATATACTTAGTCATGCCATAAATTCTGTTACACCAAAATATGTCTCTAAAAAATTACCAACACAAGATTGTTATTATTATTATTTTTTTATTTTTAAATTACAACCTTTTATAAGTTAAAACAAAAATGGAATTATTTAAAATGTGCCCCTTTTGCTTCGACACAAGCTCTGAGTCTCCGGGGCAAATCATCTATTGCAGTACGCACCACTTCTCGTGGGAAATTCTCCACTGCTTTTACCAAAGCAGATTTTAGGCTCTCCAAATTGGTGTGTCCTCTGCGGCAAGCCGTCCCCTCAAGGTGAGATGACAGTCGATAATCCAGGGGGTTCAAATCTGGGCTTCCTGAAGGCCAATCTGATGCCTTAATGAACTCTGGAACATTCATTGCCAACCACTGTTAAGTCGTCCGAGCTTTGTGTGCAGGAGCCGAGTCCTCCTGGAAGATCCAATGTTTTTAGGCAAAGAGGGTTCCACTCAGGGGTTTCCACTACTTGTTCTAAAACATCTTCTTGATAGTTTTTGGCTCGAGTTTTAACCTCTTGTTCACAGAAATGGAGTTTTGAGGTGCCATCAAAACTGACTCCTCAGCACACCATCACTGAGGTTTGATGATGGCCTCGTTCAACTCTCCCAATTTTTTCCTGAGCTTCCAAAGAGTTGTGAGCATAAACTTTGTCGTTCTGACGGTTAAATTTTTCTCATCTGAGATCAAGATACTGCGGTGGAGACCATTAGCATACCGGCTCAGGAGAACCTTGGCTCTTTTAGCCCTAATTTTTTTTTAAGGACTCTGTGAGTCTTTGTCCAGTCTTTCTACGATATGCACTCATCTTAAGGTCTTCTTTAATTATCCTGGACATGGATCTTGGCGAAATATTCATCTCCCGGGACATGATTTTCTGTTTTCGGAGTGGATTTCTCCGAATTCGATTTTCCACAGCTTTGATGGCATTTTTCGTCCTCACAGACCTGGGACCGGGGTTATCCTTGGCAGATTGGGTTGCTCTGAAACGGGTTATGGTGCGCCACACAAACATACGGTTTATACCCGAAGATTTAAGCAACTTGAAAATCTCACATTTGGATTTACCTGCCTTGTGAAGAGCAATAACTGCATGACGGTTCTGTTCAATGTCTCGCTCCATTTTAATGCAATGAAAGATGGACAAGAAATGAGTGGCATTTTAATGCTATATATTAAACATAAACACTGTGCAAAGGACAGTTTTCTGCGGGCTCTTGTTCGTTTTCATTTACAAATCTAAAAGTTGTAACAGAACTTATGGCAAGACTAAGTATATATCAATAATTTAAAAAAAAACTGTGAAAATTTTATATTATTGGTAAAAAGTATTGTTAAATGAATCTTTCTTTTTCATTTAACAAAATTTTCAAGTAATAACTTTGCAAATTTTTAAGAAAAATCAATATGAATTTGTTTATGTATTGTTAAAGTATGCAGAAAGATTTATTTATTTAGATGGTATGTCAACTTTTAAACAAGTTAAAATTTTAAATTTTGAATAAAAAAAAAAAAAAAAAAAAAATATATTATTGTAATTTACATATTGAAGAGAATATATAGACTGTATATATTAACACACATTTAAAATTGAAACAAAATATTAATGAGTTAAAAAAGAAAAAAAATTCTTTTTTTTTTTTTCCTCGACTACCTTAAAATTATTTATGGCAATGTAAGGCTAAACTAATTTTCATATTTGCAAACTAACTAAAATCTTTGTAAAAGTTTCTTAAAGGTATTGAAGTAGTTTAATTTATATATATAAACTCATAATTAAATCCATCAACCGAGTACCGTTGATAATGGAAGCGTTGTATTCGTTCAAAAATTTGGATATCAAGTTTTCGTTTTCACCTAATTTATATCTTTCGCGGTTTCCTGAGTCTAAAAAAGTGAATTTTGGAAACTGGTCTGTGTGTGTGAATGCTGTGAGAATCTTCTGATTATCTTTCCTTTGAGACGACCAAAGATACAGCGATGAAACTTCAGAATTAAGACAAGTTCTGTAAAGATTATCTCACCACGTTTTTGTGAAAATTGAATGCATGAAAGTGTAACATGGAAATCGGAAAACCGAATCTGACGGTTTTCTTCAAAGTTGCTACATAAACAGCGGCGCCAACTTATATGGGCCCGTGGGGCGCGAGCCCACCCAATAATTTTCTCTCCCAGTCCACCCAATTTTCATTATTCTCATTTATTATTTATTTATATTTTTGAAGCTTAAAAAAGGTTCTTTGAAAGGTTAGTAATTTCCAGTTCATTTGTATAAGGAGTTTAGACGCTGTCGCATTTCAAATAATTGAAACCCATAGGCCATAATGATAAAGAATTTTTCATTGTCTACACATCTATAAGTGCTAGAGTCCCCAAAATTATAGAGTTCGTTTGTTTATGACCTACAACATGTACATAAATTTTCAGCTCAGTTGGTTAGGTCATTTAGATACTAACATTACTAACGCGCTTTAAATAATTTCAGTCCATAGACTATAATGATAAATAATTTTTTGTTGTGTGCCTGTAAAAATCTATAAGACCCAAAATCTATATAGTTCATGTGAAAGTGACATTTGTATAAATTTTCAGATTATTTGAATAAGGTGTTTGGACATTACTACACTTTAAATAATTTGAGCCAGTAGACCATAATGATAAAGAATTTTTTGTTGTGTCCCTGTAAAAATACTATAAGATAAAACAATAGGGTTCATGCTATGATGACCTACATACCTACAATATATGTATCAACTTTCAGCTCATTGGAACAAAGCATTTAGACGATATCGTGTTCACTCACACACATACACACATCAGTGTAAAAATAACAAAATGAACTCCGAGGACCTCAAAACATATCGCTATACCAAAATCTCAAAAGTCAAATTTTTGTCATGATTACAATACTTTCCTTACATAATATTTTCAAAAAGTAAAAATTTTTATAGCATTGTTCCTTTTACCCAAATATATTTGAGCCCACCCAATCTTTTTCAAAAGTTGGCACCACTGTACATAAACTCCCTTTTACACGTTCTTTGTTTGTGTTAATTCGTTAGTTCAGGAAGACTTATAGGAACCTGAATTAGAAGGTCAATTTTAGATGTCTTAAGTAGATTTCTTAAAAACCGCTCTAAGAATTTCCCCCAAATTTCGCATATTAACTCTCTTTTACACGTCCTTTCGTTTGTGCTAATTCGTTAGTTTAGGAAGATTGAGAGGAACCTGAACAAGTAGGTCAATTTTATATCTCTTAAGTAGACTTCTTAAAAAACGGTTCTAAGAATTTTCTCCAAACTCGCCGTATTAACTCCCTTTTACACGTTCTTTGTTTGTGTTAATTCGTTAGTTCAGGAAGAATGCTAGGAACCTGAATAAGTAGGTCAATTTTAGATCTCTTAAGTAGATTTCTTAAAAAACGGTTCTAAGAATTTTCCCCAAACTCGCCGTATTAACTCCCTTTTACACGTCCTTTCGTTTGTGTTAATTCGTTAGTTTAGGAAGATTGAGAGGAACCTGAATAAGTAGGTTAATTTTAGATCTCTTAAGTAGATTTCTTATAAAACGGTTCTAAGAATTTTCTCCAAACTCGCTGTATTAACTCCCTTTTACACGTTCTTCCGTTTGTGTTAATTCGTTAGTTCAGGAAGACTGCTAGGAACCTGAATAAGTAGGTCAATTTTAGATCTCTTAAGTAGATTTCTTAAAAAACGGTTCTAAGAATTTTCCCCAAACTCGCCGTATTAATTCCCTTTTACACGTCCTTTCGTTTGTGTTAATTCGTTAGTTTAGGAAGATTGAGAGGAACCTGAATAAGTAGGTCAATTTTAGATCTCTTAAGTAGATTTCTTATAAAACGGTTCTAAGAATTTCCCCCAAATTTCGCGTATTAACTCCTTTTTACACGTCCTTTCCGTTCCGGTGTGTTAATTCGTTAGTTCAGGAAGACTGATAGGAACCTGAATAAGTAGGTGAATTTTAGATCTCTTAAGTAGATTTCTTATAAAACGGTTCTAAGAATTCCCCCCAAATTTCGCGTATTAACTCCCTTTTACACGTCTTTTCGTTTGTGTTAATTCGTTAGTTCAGGAAGATTGATAGGAACCTGAATAAGTAAGGTCAATTTTAGAATTTTTAAGTAGATTTCTTAAAAAACGGCTCTAAAAAATTTCCCCAAACGCAACGTATAACTCCCTTTTACATGTCGTTTCACATGTATTGTCGTTTCCAGTAAACCCATAAGTTGATGGAAATCGGAAGCAGGACTTAAAGTCTTTACATCAAAAACGGCTCTAACGATTTTATTAGAATTAACTACACAAACCCCACATTATATGTATTTTTACATATATTACTTGCTTTTTACAAGAAAACTAAATGGCGTACTGATTAGATCACATTTAGAATTTAGAAATTGGTGTTTCAAAAATTGGCTATACCGACTTTGAAATTCACTACACTCCTTCTCATAATTATAAGGACAACCGTTTTTCTATATTAACTAAACACTGAACACTATTACTTAAACAAATATATTTTTTATTAATTTGAATTTCATTAATAGACGATATTTAAAAAGTTTTATCGTTTTCTATCTTAAAAAACTTTAAATACGGTCAAAAGAAGGATTTTTCAGGTGTTCATAATTATAAGGACAGCTCGAATCTTAGTATTTTTTTTCAATTATTCTTTAAATTAATATTTTTTGGGGTCTCTTTTTAGGTTGAAACATTCAGACATTCTCTCTGATATATATATATATATATTCTTTAAAATTCAGTTTCAATACCATTTCATAGAGCACAGATGATATTCTGTATACATTTAAACTATTTAAAATTGCTTTCCAGTTGCATGCACTTTTCTGATATGATAAGTTAAGGTTTTTTCAACTTTTAGACCACGGTAAAGGCAACAATACAGAAGTTTCTTTCTTGAAACTATTTCCTATTGCTCTAGAAGTAGAGCAAAAATGAAGTCTTGTTGAAAAAAATATTAGTACTCCCCAAAATCTAACACAAATCTGAGAATTCCAAGTTTAAAATTTGCGGATATTCTCTTGATGTTCATAATAATAGAAAAAATTACTAAATTCATTCTGCTTTCAGTAGAAACAGCTCCCCAGAGCACCATAGATCCACTTTTAAAATGCCCGATTCATATCTGCCTTTAAAAAAAGCTGCTCTGTCTTTCGTTATCTTCAGATCGTTCCAGTAACTGTTAAAACCATTTGCTTAATCAAGAATAAAATGTTTTTCATCCGAAAATGCAACATTTTACCATTTAATATTGTCTTTATTCAACTTTAACACAGACGTTCTTTCCCCCATTAAATTCTTATTGATTATTACAGGTTTTTTATTCACAGGTTTTTCATTTTAACATATTATTAATAATTTTAAACATGCATAAATGTGAACCCCAACCTATCGTTAAAAATTACGTGCAAATTTAGCAGCAGGCATTATGAGTAGAACAGTAAGAGGAATTATGAATCTTCGATCTCTGTAAAGCAACTCTTATTTTGCATCAGATCTCTCTCCTATCGAGTCAGCAGTTCAACGTTTGATCACATTTCCTTCAGCAATTTTAGATCTTCGAATTTCATTAGAAATTCGGCGGATTGAAATTATCCTTCCGCTTAAAAAATCTTTTTTTCGAGGAATTATCAGTTATGTCCGTCTAAGAAAAATTGAAGGCTTATATACATTGATGGAAAAAAAAAAAAAATCCCAACACCAGGAAGGAGCTATGCTAGATAAACGAAATTTGGTAGGCGTGTTTATACATCTGAAAGATGACGTCGATTTAAATTTCGAGCTACGCGCATAAGTGTGACGCTAGTAGCGACACTATGAACATGCAAATATGAGGTTTGCTTTAAATAAGCGCTGTAAGGTTCGTGATCGTTATTTACAGTTGAGATTTGACGTAGTGGGTTAATGTTAGTCAAGGATGCCTCTAAGAAGACGAAGAAGCCATTATCAACAGCTCACTGAGTTTGAATGAGGTCGTGTAGTAGGGCTACGAGAAGGTGGGTTTTCTTTCCGCGATATTGCAGAAAGACTTGGCAGGAATGTATCCACTGTGCATGAGTGTTGGCAGCAGTGGTCAAGGGAAGGTACTGCCTCAAGAAGACCGGGTTCCGGGCGGCCACGTGGCACTACTGAGAGGGAAGACCGCCGTGTTCGGCGTATGGCTGTGGCTAATCGTACTGCGTCTGCAGCTGAAATTCGAGCTGCAGTTGGCACCACAGTGATACAACGAACTGTTACAAATCGGTTACTTCAACGACAGCTACGAGCCAGACGCCCTGTAGCGTGCATTCCACTGACTCCAAACCACTGCCGTTTGCGACGTGAGTGGTGTCAAGCTAGAGCTCATTGGAGGACGGAGTGGAGATCTGTTGTGTATTCTGATGAAAGCCGGTTCTGCCTTGGTCGCAATGATAGTTGTGTGTTGGTTAGAAGGAGGCCAGATGAACGCCTGCTAGCGACCTGTCTGCGGCCTAGACACACAGGGCCTACTCCTGGAGTTATGGTTTGGGGAGCAATTTCGTATGACAGCAGGAGCACTCTCGTGGTTATCCCACGCACCCTGACTGCAAATTTGTACGTCAGTCTAGTGATACAGCCTGTTGTGTTGCCATTCATGAACAGCATTCAAGGGGGTGTTTTCTAACAGGATAACGCTCGCCCTCATACCGCTGTTGTAACCCAACATGCTCTACAGAGTGTCGACATGTTGCCTTGGCCTGCTAGATCACTACATCTTTCTCCAATCGAGCACGTATGGGACATCATTGGACGACAACTCCAGCGTCATCCACAACCAGCATTAACCGTCCTTGCATTGACCGTCCAAGTGCAACAGGCATGGAACTCCATCCCACAAACTGATATCCGACACCTGTACGACACAATGCATGCACGTTTGCATGCTTGCCTTCAAAATTCTGGCGGTTACACCGGTTACTAATGTACCAACATTTCACATTTGAAATGGCTCTTCTCGCCAATGGCTCTACCTGTGATCTTGAAACTTTAATCAATTAAATATGTTACCTAGACAAATGTATTGCTGAAATTTCATTACTGTACAACAAATTTTCTTGGTGTTGGGATTTTTTTCCCCCATCAGTGTATGGATTAATCTAACCCAGTAGTTAACAAATTCGCATGTCAACTGTAATTTATCCGCTAGTAAGTTAAATAAAACGAAAAAATCTTGATTGTCCCTATAATTATGAACATCTGAAAACGTGTAGAAAAAAATATTTTGCATTATTTTTTATTAATTTTGTTTCATATTAAAAAAATTATAGCAGTTTTGGTTTTTAGAATACTAGATATATTGAGTGCACTTAGTATAATTTTGTTCACAATTATTTTTACATTAGTTATTTTAAAATATAAAGTGTCCTTATAAATATGAGAATTAGTTTATATAAACTCTCTTTCGTATTACTTTACCATACTTACCAACATAATCCGGAAGATTGTTAGTTCCCGCCTTTTTTTGTACACCACTTAATTTTTAGAGTAATTCTCTTCAGATATATTTACGATTAAATAAGAAGAAAAGTACTCTAAAAAAATCTGGAGGGACTCCACTCGACTTTCCGAACATTGAGTAATTAACAGTTTTGTAGATAAAGTAAAGAAAGAGGAGTTGTTAAACAAACAAAAGAGAGAAAACCATAATAGAGTGTTTGAGTATTTTTCTCCATCTATTACACGATGTTTTATTTAACGCTACTGAACTTTGAGCCCATAGATCATAATGATAATGAATTTTTCGTTGTGTCCCTGTAAAAACCTATAAATGCTAGATTCACCAAAATGCTTATAGTTAGTGCAACAGTGATTTATAATACTCATATAAATTTTCAGCTCAATTCAATAAGGCGTTTAGATGCTATCGTACTTTTAAAAATTTAGTCCCATAGGCCATAATGATAAAGAATTTTTCTTTGTGTCCCTGTAAAAAAACTGTAAGTGCTAGATTCACCAAAGTCGATACAGTTAGTTCAACTGTGATCTATAACATGTGTACAAATTTTTTGCTCAGATTAATAAGGCGTTTAGGCGCTATCACACTTTTAAAAATTTGGCCCCATAGGCATAATGATAAAGAATTTTTCTTTGTGTCCCTGTAAAAAAACTATAAATGCTAGATTCTCCAAAATCTATACAGATTGAGTATTTGTGACCTATAATATGTGTATAAATTTTTTGCTCAATTGAATAAGGCGTTTAGATGCTATCGCACTTTTAAGATTTTGCTCCCATAGGCCCTAATGATAAAGAATTTTTCTTTGTGTCCCTGTAAAAAAACTATAAGTGCTAGATTCACCAAAATCTATAGGATTCGTACTATGGTGACTTACAATATGCGTACCAACTTTCAGGTTAATCGAACAAAGCGTTTAGACGCTAGCGTGTTCACTCACAGACATACACACATACATACACACATACACACACACATACATACATCATCGTAAGAATAGTGAAAACGGACTCAGGGGACCTCAAAACGTATAGAAACATCAAAATCTCGAATTCGGATTTTTGACATGATTACAATACTTTCCTCACTATAGTGTTCGGAAAGTAAAAAGACTGGTGTGAAAAAATAGGCGGCAAGGGGCCGGGCTAACAATCTTCCGGGTTAGATTGGCAAGTATGCACTACGCATGCATATGCATTATTTTGCTCTTACAGAAAAATTGTTAGGTGTCTGATTGTTTAGGTCAATTTATGTCTATTGACTACAGTATATTCAAAAAGAGTTTATAATACGTGCAAACTTTCTCTATATATATATCACACGAATAGGAGAAAATGCGGCATAGGAACTTTACCTATTAGGCGGTACATGCAAGAATCAACTCAATGCCAATTTGTACCAAATTACAACTACATATAAAGTTTTGTGGAATTTTGTGAATTAATTTTTCAACGACATCTCTGTAAAATTTGTTTAACTTATGTAAACTACAAATTAGTAAAATTTGTTAAAAGTTAGTAGTCCTTTTATAAATGACTTTTTACTTTCCGAACATACATATGTAAGGAAAGTATTGTAATCATGTCAAAAGTCCAAATACGAGATTTTGGTGTTTCTATACGTTTTGAGGTCCCCTGAGTCCGCATTCACTATTTTTACGATGATGTATGTATGTGTGTGTGTGTATGAATGTGAGTGAACACGCTAGCGTCTAAACGCTTTGTTCGAATGAGCTGTAAGTTGGCACGCATGTTGCAAGTTACCATAGCACGAACCCTATTGATTTTGGTGAATCTGGCACTTATAGTTTAATAATTCTGTATCATTATGGCCTATGGGGTGGAATTATTTAAAGTGCGATAGCATCTAAATGCCTTATCCGTTTGAGTGAAAAATTTATATACTAGCTATAGGTCACCATCACACAAACTGTATGGATTTTGGTGACTCTAGCACTTAACGAGTTTTAGAGGGACGCAATTAAAAATTGTAAGATTATTAAGACCTACAGGCGTAAATTATTATAAAATGCGACAGCGACTAAACTCCTTATTCAAATTAACTGAAAATATATATACATGTTATACGTCACCGTAACACGAACTTTATGAGCTTTAGAGAATCTAGCACTTATGGTTCTTTTTACAAGGACAAAATGCAAATTTCTCTATAATTGTGGCATATGGGCTCAAACTTTAAAGTGCGATAGCGTCTGAATGCCTTATTCGATGGAGATGAAAATTTATATAAATATTATAAGTCACTGTTACACTAACTAAAAGCATTTTGGTGAACCTAGCATTTGTAGGTTTTTATAGGGACACAATGAATTATTCTTTATCATTATGATCTACGTGTTTGGTAAAATAGCATTAAATTAAACATCGTGTACTATATAAAGAAAAATACCCAAACACGCGATTGTGATTTTCTCTTTTGTTTATTTAACAACTCCTCTTACTTTCCTTTATCTACAAAACAGTTAATTACTCAATGTTCGGAAAGTCGAGTGGTAATCACGCCAGATTTTTTTTTTTTTTTTTTTTTTTTATGAATAGTCACATTAGATAATTTTGAGGCATTAAAATAATTTTAACTAAATCGAAAACTAAATGTTGGAGAAATTCATTGATCGAAATGATTTTTTAAAATAAATATAAATAAAAGTGAAATATATATATATATATATATATATATATATATATATATATATATCGATTTCTTTCCATAACATAAAATTTATTTAATAGTAATTTTCAATTTATCACGAATTTATATCGCTTCAGGTGACGCAAAAGTTTAGAACACTTCTCGTCTTGAATAAAATGTTCTGGAAAACCTACAAACAACCTATGTTTCTATTGACACATATGAAAAGGTCAGCAACTAATATTATCTTTGCAAGATAAATAGATTTATATTATCATTCTTTCATTCTTTTTTTTCTTTTTTATATAAAGTGTCTGGGAATTCAAGAATATGTAAACTGGTAATAAAATAATAATAATAATTAATGACAATGGAAAATAAAATATGAGATTTATTTTATATTTAAAATAAAAATCTGGTGTGAAACAGCCACACGACTTCCATTACCCGCTATTACACGTATTATATGCATTTTTGAGAGATAATGTGATCAGAAAACACGAAAGTTACCTAAAGAGAAAATCGTTAGAGCCGTTTTTGAGATACCAACTTTTACAAAAAATCAATTATTGACTGGAAAACAATAATTACATACAAAAGGATATTTAAAAGTGAGTTAATATAGCGAGTTTGAAAAAAATCCGTACAACCGTTTTTAAAGGAACACCTTTGCAAGGCCTGAAATTGAGCTATTTATACAGGACACCTATCAATTTTCCTGAACTAACCAACTATATCATTCGAAAGGACATCTAATAGAGTGTTTATATAGCAAGTTTGAAGAAAATCGTTAGAGCCGTTTTTGAGATACGGACTTACGGTCCCACTTCCGGTTTCCGATGTCCCACTTCCGGTTAAACTGAATTATTGACAGGAAAACAATAATTACATACAAAAGCATATTTAAAAGTGAGTTAAAATGGCGAGTTTGAAAAAAATCCGTACAACCGTTTTGAAAGGAACGCCTTTGCGAGGCCTGAAATTGAGCTATTTATACAGGACGCCTATCAATTTTCCTGAACTAACCAACTATATCATTCGAAAGGACATCTAATAGAGTGTTTATATAGCAAGTTTGAACAAAATCGTTAGAGCCGTTTTTGTGATACGGACTTACGGACCCACTTCCGGTTTCCAATGTCCCACTTGCGGTTTTTCAATTTTCACCAAAATTTGGAAATTTCATCTGTACACCAGACGTATTTCAATTCTAAAGTTTCGTAGCTCTATCTTTATTAGTTTCTGAGCTATAATAGCCAGAAGATTCTCCACATACATACACACACACATACACACATACATACACACTGACCAATTGCCAAAAACCACTTTTTTGGACTCAGGGGACCTTAAAACGTGTAAATCAGGTGAAAACCCGATATCGAATTTTCAGACCGAATACAATACTTCCATTACCTACGGTAGTAGGGTAATGGAAGTAAAAAACAGATAACCTTCATAAAAGATATTTTATTGAAAAAGTTTAAATGTTCATAAATTTGGAATATTTTTTGAACGTAATGCTTAATGAAACTAAGCTTCTAACAATGCAAACAACATACATAATATTAAATCACTGCATCAACAAAGAAAGATAGTGAATATTTTATTATTTTTAGAGAGAAATAAGACATAAAATATTATTACTTTCTTCTACATTCGGTAGAAGAAAGTATTAGAATCGTAAAAATTTTCGACCTCGGTTTTTCTATAGATTTACACGTTTTGAGAGACTGGAACACGATCTGACCATCTTTAAACTAGTATGTTGTGGCCACCACAAGACTTTCTTTTATATTTTCCTATACAAATTCACGCAATAACAATATTAAAAAAAAAAAAAAAAATATATATATACGATTTTTTTCAGTTTTTTTTTTTTTTTTTTTTTTTGTTAAAAGTAAAAAAAATTGATAACTTTGTTTTAAATTGCCACATATTTAGAGATCAACCATTCGTTTTAAAGATATTGACGAGACCTTTCGAAAGATACCGATCTTGAAAAATTACACCCCCTCGGGGGGGGGGGGGGGTACTTCCCCCTAGGGGAGGGGAAGCGATGACCCAAATTTTTTTCCTAATTAACTACTACTATTATCAATAATTCATATTAATTTCACAATCACAGGTTAAGAATAACTCTCATTATGTATATTTATACGAAATTTTTTCCTATACTGCCATGTTAAAAATTTAGAAAAAAATACGATCACAGCGCCATCTGTTGAGCGATTTATCACCAAATCTAATCAGCCTCAGTTTATGTCAGGGGCCAACTAAATACCAAGTCTGGTTAAATTGCGTTTAAAAAAAAAAAAAAAAAAAAGTTTTTTTTTTTCGTTAAAAGTAAAAAAAAACCGATAACTTTGTTTTAAATTATCACAGATTTATAGTTCAACCATTCGTTTTAAAGGTATTGACGGGACCTTTTGAAAGATACCCATCTTGAAAATTTACTCCCCCCCAAATGGGGGGTGGCGAGGCTCCCACGCATACAAATTTTTTTTCCCAGTTGACTATCTCCATTATAAATAATTCTTGTAAATTTCATAATGATTACTAAAAAATAATTCTCTTTATGCACAATTATACAAAATTTTGTCCTATATCACCATGTTAAAAATTTAGAAAAAGCGGGATGGCAACGCAACCTGTAAGACAATTTTTACCAAAAGTTGATAGGCACTAATTTATGTCAAGGTGCAACTACATACCAATTTGTATGAAATTCTGTGCAGTAATTCTTGAGATACAGTTGCCACAAAATTTTGTCACACACACACACACACACACACACACACACACAGACAGACATTTTCTAAAATTGATCAAATCGTGTTCTACAGCTCTCAAAGCGTGTAAATTCATCAAAAACCCGTGGTCGAAAATTTTTACGAATTCAATACTTTCCCTATATTACATATAGAAGAAAGTAAAAACATTTGTCTGCGTGTGTGTGAGAAAGAGAAAATTTTGTGGCAATTGTATCTCGGGAACTATTGCACAGAGTTTCATACAAACTGATATGTAGTTGCACCTTGACATAAATTAGTGTCTATGAACTTTTGGTGAAAATCGTTCTACAAGTGATGTTGCCATCCCGCTTTCTTTAAATTTTTAAATGGCGGTATAAGACAATAATTCGCATGAATGTGCATGAAGAGAATCATTTTTTAAGAATCATTAAGAAATTAAGAATAATTATGTATAATAGTGACAGTCAACTGGGAAAATTTTTTGTATAACTAGGGACACCGCTTCCCACTCCCTTCGTCCGGTGAGCAAATTTTCATTATGAGTATCTTTCAAAAGAACTCGTCTATACCTTTAAAACGAATGATTGAACTATCGAAATGTGATAATTTAAAATAAAATTATCGATTTTTTTTTTTCCTTTTTAGCCAAAAAAAAAAAAAAAAAAAAAAAAAAAAAAAAATATATATATATATATATATATATATATATATAAAAGAGCAGAGTCTGTCTGTCTGTGTGTGTGTCTGTGTGTCTGTCCGCTATAGAAACCTAGGCCGTTTCACCGACCGGGACAAAATTCGGCACGGTTAATGTTTACGACCCGAGAAACACAACGCCGCAAGCGATTTTAGAAAATTCGCCCTCCAAGGGGGGGAGGGGGGGGCAAAACGTAATTTCACAAAATCCTTCATATCTCAAACAAAAAAAACAGATATCCGTAAAATTTTTGCTTTAAAATATAGCTAATACAAATGTCTAAAAATCGGTTTCTGGAATTTTTGAAATTCGGTCCCCAAAGGGGGCGGGGGGGGGGGGGGGCAAAACGTGATTTCACATGCGTAAAACGTGATTTCGCATAATCCTATATATCTGAAACAAAAAAAATAGACATATGTGAAATTTTTGTTCTAAAATATAGCTAATGCAACTATCTAAAAACCAATTTCTGGAATTTTAGAAATTCAGCCCCCAGGTGGGGCAGCAAGGGGGGGGGGGCTATGGAGCAAAAACAAATAGAAATACAGTTAGGCCGTTCAAAATTGGTACAGATAGGTTTTAAAGGCCTGCAAGTCGAATGGGGATATTTTCGATCGTGTAAAGTTATTAGGAGGGGCAAGAAGGGGAGAGGGGAGTGTGGGGGGGAAATAAAAATAAAATTAGATCGTTCAAAATTGGTATATAGAGGTTTTCGATACTTACAAATCGATTGGGGATATTTTCGAATTTGTAAAATTATTAGGAGGGGCAGGAAGAGGGAGCTATGGGCAAAAACAAATAGAAATACAGTTAGGCCGTTCAAAATTGGTACAGATAGGTTTTAGAGGCCTGCAAGTCGAATGGGGATATTTTCGAAAGTGTACAGTTATTAGGAGGTGCGAGAAGGGGGGGCAAAAAAATAAAAATAGAGTTAGATCGTTCAAAATTGGTATATAGAGGTTTTCGACACTTACAAATCGATTGGGGATATTTTCGAAATTGTAAAATTATTAGGAGGGGCGGTAAGGGGGGGGATATGGGCAAAAACAAATAGAAATACATTTAGGCCATTCAAAATTGGTACAGATAGGTTTCAGAGGCCTGCAAGTCGAATGGGGATATTTTCGAAAGTGTAAAGTTATTAGAAGGGCCAGGAATGGGGGAGGGCGGAGGGGCAAAAAAAAAAAAAAAAATAGAGTTAGATTATTCAAAATTGGTATATAGAGGTTTTCGATACTTACAAATCGATTGCAGATATTTTCGAATTTGTAAAATTATTAGCATAGACGGGTGGGGGTGGGGCGAAGGAGGAAAAAATAGAAATAAGAGTTAGAACATTTTTGGAATTTTTTCCGAAGGCTGTGAGAACCCGGTGCGACGTTTTTCCTAATCAGATTTTGTTTCTCTTTTTTTTTTTTTCACGTGATAAAAATTAATGCAATTCTGAGAATTCAGTAATTATAGTGATTCATTTAAAAATAGGGACCTGCGAAGCGGGCGTCGCCTGCATCGTATTATGAACGGGTAAGCCATTGGGGGACGGGTTAGCCATTGTCGCAGGCAGTAGGGCCAGGCACAGGAGGCTGCGAAGACGAACAAGTCGTGCCGAAGGCAGCGGGAACACAAAGCGAGCTTTTAATCGATTTCAGTTTTTTTCCCCATAAAGCAATATAAATAAGAGGTTCCTTTAAATATAGTGACCAGCGAAGCGGGCAAAGCCTGCTAGTATATATATATATATAAAGAGAGAGAGAGATAATAAAATTGACTTTCTTTGAATATTTAGTGTTATATTGCTTCTCTAGAATGAAAATAGTCTGCATTCATTATGATAGATAATTTTAAGAAATTATTTCTATTGAGTGAATTTGTATAGGAAAATGTATAAGAAAGTCTTGTGATGGTCACAATATACTAGTTCTTATCTTGGAAAACATTTATATAACTATTAAGGATGTATTAGCAAAACGTTTCACCAATGAAATACAATATTCAGGTTAAAAGAGATACACTTATTTGTTAGCCAGGCTCGGTTTAAGACTGAAATCCCCTCCCCCCACCCCTTCCCACCACTTCCAGCCGGCTACCTTTTCTCTCTCAATATATTTATCTTAGCCTAATTTACTTATTTCTAAGTTATTTCTCACATAATTCCAGTAATGCATATTTATGCAAAATATTCTCATATTTTACCCCGCTATGGAAAGCTTTAATTTAGAAAAAGTTACGAAAATTTTAAACTAGAACGTGGACATTCTACAATAATTATGATGGGACCAAATATGATATATTTTAAAACCAAATGCACTTTCGTTTGAGGAAATATCATAATAATGCACATTTATGCAGAATTTTGTCTTATACTGTTAAGAAAATAAGTAATTTTTGAATATCTTAAGTATATTTCAAGTAGAATGCTGGAATTCAACAAATTTTTAAATAATACCTTAAATGATATTTTAAAATTGACCCGACATATTTTCGAGATTATGTCTACACAAACTAACTAACTAAGAAACAAGCTGACTAATAACTGACTTACTTATAGATGGATACCGCATCGATTTTATAAAACTCGCATATAGGTAAATGAATGCAAAAATCATAAATTATTTAGACGCCATATGCCAGGAAATTTTTATTGGAACCCCATTTTCAGTGCTCATCATTAAAGATTACTACCATATTATTGCATGGACAAATCGAGCATTTGCCGTACGCTCTCATATTTGAAGTAATCCCGAACTTGCCCATCCCTTCCGTGGAGGATCAAAATTGTGATGGGATGTCTCCGGACCACTTCTAGGGGTGAGTCCCAGACCGTCGCCAATTGCCCATCTGCGCAGCACTAGTGCGACGTAAAATCTAACCAACCAACCAACCCGAACTTGCCCAATGAAGTTTTAATTGCGATGCTGACTTGGCTGATGAAGCGTTGTTGGAGAAGATGTTTTCCCTTAGGCAAGAATCGCCGACTGACACTACAGTTAGCGGTGTTTTAACTCGTTCACTGAGAAAAAAAAAACCGCTTTCATCTAGAACGAATAGGTGGTCCTTTCCTAAATCCCTAAACTAGAAATATAGATTTCCGAGTCATGAGTATAAGGCACGCCAATGCACTGAGAAAAAATTCTATAACTGACATCTAGAATCTAAATTGTGGCTCTAGAAAAAATAGTTTCATGTCATCCTTATAAATTTCTTATAAAAATTTTTCTAGTCCCCTTCGAAAGTGAATTCTAGAGACCTCTATTAGAATTCTTGAGCGTTTGCCTATACTATCGAGGACAAATCTATTTGAAAATATCTCCAAATAAATGTGAATACAAGAGGCGGGTTTCAGCAGCTATAATCTTCGTTTATGACACAATTCTAGAAAATGAAGCGAGAATTTCTCGTAATACAAAAGATTCAGATTATTCAGAATATTGTTTCACCATTTAAAAATGTGTAGACTAGAAATTCTCGACCATTTCATCTATTCAGTTTATTGGCGTGCCTTACGCATAGCTCGGAAATCTATATTTCTAGTTTAAGGATTTAGAAAATGTTATTCATTCTAGATGAAGGCGGTATATATATTTTTTTCTCAGTGTTCGTAAACTGCCATTTGTGGTGATGGTGGACACATAGAATAGGATTTATATGCCTGTAAACATTTGCATGCAAATACATACAATTTTTCATGAAAGTGTGTGATTTATTCATGTACAGCGCCCTCTATGGACGAAAATTTTAACTATTTTTTTCTTAAAAAAGAAAAGAAAATCCCTCTTTACCAGATTTTTTTTTTTTTTCAAACCACGCCCAATTCTACCGATTCCTTCAATTTTTATGATTTTTTAAAGTGTCTACAGGCTTATGAGTCACCCGGTAATATATATATATATACAGTCGGTAACAAAAGTATCCGAACACTAGCAAAAATTCCCATGTAAAAAAAGTACACTTAATACTGTTTTGTTAAATAAATCCTTGTCGATCATGTTTTCAGACTGACTAAGAACATGATTCGACAAGGATTTATTTAACAAAACATTAAGTGCACTTTTTTTACATAGGAATTTTTGCACTAGCAAAAATTCCTATGTAAAAAAGGTGCACTGATACTTTTGTTCGGATACGTGTTAGTGTTCGGATACGTGTTAGTGTTCGGATACTTTTGTTACCGACTGTATATATATCAGTGGCAGCTCGTGAACCGAAAATAGGTGAAGAGCTCAAAAATAATATTGAAGTATTTTTAATGCATAATTTTTTATTAAGCAACGTCTTAACTAAAATTAACTAAAAAATACTTATTTAAATGTAAATTTATATTCTACAAATGAATACAGTGTAAAATACAATGTGCCTCTTCACTTATTTTCGGTGCACGAGCCGCCACTGAATATATGTTAAATAACGAATACTTCGATACTTTTTACAAAAATGAAATTTAACAATTTAACAAAGAAATTGGGTCAAAATAAAGAGATTTTTGAAATATTTTTTTTTTTTTTTTCGTGTATTCGTATTGCTTTTTCAAATCTTTGTCTTATTGTGTATTTATGAAAAGTATAACATTTTGAGTATTTTATATATATATATATATATTGTATGAAAATGGGAGGATACAAACGGTGCCAATAAGCACCAAATACTTTGTTGAAATATGAGACCAACATAAGTGTTCAACTTTACCGCTCAAAATATGAAATTTAAGTTAGGTGTAAATTAAAGTTAGATGTAACAAAAATATTGAGCCCCATTATGGGCCTAGTTACAACTGTAACTATTTAGATTATTACTATTAAAAAATGCAATATATCTAAACTTACTTTTCTCTTTGCATAGATCATCAGAATACTTTAGCGATTTCTTTTCCAATTCATTTCCGATATCATCTGAGTCATATCCAGAACCGGTTTTATCATTGTGCGTTGCAGCTGAAATGTATTTAAGCTTGATATCTTGTTTTTTCATAGTTAAAATGTTTGTGCTGAAATAAATAAATAAATAAATAAATAAATAAACAAAAAGAATGTTATTGAGTTTTTATTGAAGAGTATACGTAATTTCTTTAAATGCACATATTTTAAATGTAACATGTTTTGTGTTTAAATGCAAATGTACGTATGCAGGAAATTAAATTTAATTGGTGACGCGTTGCTAAGCTTTGGTCACAGAACAAATAAAATAATTAAATTAATAATTTTAAAAAAGTAAATAATCTGTCAAAGACAGAATTTATTTTAGTGCGGAAGACTATTAATTTCAACCTGTAAAATATTTATTTTTTTATCTCTCTCTCACTCTTTTTTTTTTTTTTTTTACCGTAAAACTGGGTTACATACTTCTAAAATGACTAAAATGAATTAAAATGAAGTGTTGCCACCTAAATTTCATGCTTTATTTAATTGTTAAAAAATGTAACTGTCGTTTTGAAAAACTGTTTGCACCCCTGAATTCAGAAAAATCGCCCCTTTCATTTGGTACCAAATATGTAATGATAGGACGGATACTTCTAATTTATTTTGGTGTTACACAAAACTTGTCTACAAAAACTGGCGACGACTTTTTTTTACCGAGATTGAAACTAATAGTCCTTCTAGTCCTAATAAATGCGTGTAAAGTAAAAGAAATTTAAATTTTTGCGATCCTCTTAATTCGACCTCCAATATTTAAGAAAATCTCATTGACAGTAAATGGCTTTTCCATCTCACTCATTCAAATATTTTTGCTTAGGCCAATTTATATTACGCGACTTTAACGGTGGTGCCATTATCCTCAGAACTTAAAAATATTATTGAAATAAATAAATAAACAACGTTTTTTCTCTTTTTCCCAATGAGGGGGAGGTGTGCCTTGGGGGGGACTCATGTCAAAGGTGTGCCTTGGGGGAGGGACTCATGTCAAAGTTGTACCTTGGGGGGGACTCATGTCAAAGTTGGGCCTTGGGGGGGACTCATGTCAAAGTTGTGCCTGGGGGGGGACTCATGTCAAAGTTGGGCCGTGGGGGGACTCATGTCAAAGTTGTACCTTGGGGGGGGGACTCATGTCAAAGTTGGGCCTGGGGGGGACTCATGTCAAAGTTGTGCCTTGGGGGGACTTCATTCAATAAATCCCCATTCAATAAACCGACTAAAATAGGCCCTTAGCACTATTAAGAGTGTATTATAAAAATTCGACAACGCTGTACCGACTGAAATAGGGGTACCTTGGGGGGGGGGACTCATGTCGGGCCTGGGAGGGACTCATGTCAAAGTTGTGCCTTGGGGGGACTTCATTCAATAAATCCCCATTCAATAAACCGACTGAAATAGGCCCTTAGCACTATTAAGAGTGACGTATAAAAATTCGACAACGCTGGGCCTTGGGGGGACTCATGTCAAAGTTGTACCTTGGGGTGGAGTTATGTCAAAGTTGGGCCTGGGGGGGGGACTCATGTCAAAGTTGTGCCTTGGGGGGACTTCATTCAATAAATCCCCATTCAATAAACCGACTGAAATAGGCCCTTAGCACTATTAAGAGTGTATTATAAAAATTCGACAACTGTACCGACTGAAATAGGCCTCTAGCACTAATAAATAAAAATAAATAAATGCATGTAAGATGCTTATGCAAATTTATGTTACGTGACTTTAACGCTATCTATATAATGTTTCTCTAACGTGAACCAGTTTCAATTATGTTTCGTCGAAACGATACGATACGCGAGGATAAAAAAATAATATTTAAGTACGCGGACTTAGCTCAATGGACTAATAAGAAAAAATGACGACATTTGTCTGATGAGATTATTTTACGAAAAAATATGTTTTTAACAGTTGTTTCTTCAGAATCTTTGCAAGCGTCATATTAAACCTAGCAATATCTTAAAGATAGATACAGAATATGAACTTTAGTGCCATAAATTGACTAAAAAACACAATCATAAAAATATAATCAAAATAGGAATTAGTTTATTTTATTTTATTTATTTATTTATTTTTAAACTATATATATATATATACCAAAATTAATAAAAAGTCACCGCCAACATGACGACAAAAATTTAAAATGCGTCGTGGGAGTCCTATATTAAAACTGTACTGCCTGTGGAAGTATGAAAATTGGGTCGTGAACCATGAATTTTGTTTGGAAACCTTTCTTTGAATTTGGTTTCACTATTGTGCAATATTAATTTGGTTCTATTAATAATCTGGCTTCTGGTAAATTAGAACTTTAATTAGGCGGTGAAATTGGCATAACATTTATGAGTTTGAAATTTTAAAGGTAAATAAGAAAAGAAATAAAGTGCGAATATTACGCACGGGTTTGTTAGTTGTTAAAGTTTTAGCATTTTTTTTCTTTTAATTTAAACAATTAACAATTAAATGAATTCATTGTACGTAACTTTAACACTATTATTAATATCTTTACCCTATTTAAATTTTATTAATATATATATATAGAGAGAGAGAGTGAAAAAATTGTAAACGATTATACAAATTTGCATTACGTACCTTTAATAATACTGTCAATGTCTTCAACATATGAAAGATGTATGTAAATTTTCCAGCTCAAGTTTACATTTACATAATAAATTAACTGCAAAAGTACAAATACAACTCACAACGAAAGGATTTTTGTAACAGCTGTGAAAATATTATCAGTGCTTTTTACAGATAAAACAAATTATACAGGATGTCCAGTGCTACTATCAATGGGCATTGGCTATTTCCGCTACCATTAGTCACAGAGATGTACTCTAAATTGAATAAAATGTTTAACATTTATAATAAGAATCCAATTATTCGAATTTTAATTCGATTGAAAGTAAAATTTACAATTGTAAAGACGTAAAAGCGTATTGGAATGGAATTTTTATGCATTTGTTTTTATTTTCCTGCAAATTACTGTATCAATAAAATTTCAATAAAATTTTGTGGTATATATTTAAACTAGTCTAAGTCTACATTATACCAAGTTCAGTTCTTTTATGTTCATATACATGAATGAAGGGCGACCAGATTTAAAAAAAATTGAATTTGAGGACAAATATGTCTCCGAATTTCCAGAACAAAATAAATAAATCACCTTAAATTGTAAAAGTTTAGTAATTGTTATGTATGAAGTATCTTAAAGCACTTCTTTCAGCTTATTTATTATACATATAATAAATAGTTGTGGTAAAAATTTAATAAGTTTATAACCGGTATCCTTAAATGTTTTCAAATTTTTAGGTATATATATAAAAGATTTTTTCAAAATTTTCAAAATTATTTAATTTTTCCATAACGATTATTCTGAAGGAAAAATTAAGATATATATATACGTTTTATTCTCTTTTTAATAAAGTTCAGATAATTATTTATTTTAAAACCTGATATGAGTAAATATTTTTGTGTAAAATAAAAGTAATACGTATATTATTTCTCATAATGAATACATATTGTCAAAGAAATGTAACATATGTCAGTTCTCAGCTGTTTTAAATTATTTAACATTACTAAAATTATTTTATTTAATTTGATCCATAGACCACAATATATGAGAATTGTACGTTGTATTCATGCAAATGATCTTTAATATGCTTTCTTAATTTGATTTAAGCGAATGTAGAGTTAGACACTAGCGAACCTTAAATATTATATATCCGGAGGGCATAATGATAAAAATTTATTACTTTCTTCTATATTCAATAGAAGAAATTATTGGATTCGTAAAAATTTTCGACCTCGGGCTTTTGATGGATTTACACGTTTTGAGAGCTGTAGAACACGATTTGACCATTTTTAGAAAATGTCTGTCTGTCTGTCTGTGTGTGTGTGACAAAATTTTGTGGCAACTGTATCTCAGGAACTACTGCACAGAATTTCATACAAATTGATATGTAGTTGCACCTTGACATAAATTAGTGCCTATCAACTTTTGGTAAAAATTGTCTTACAGGTTGCGTTGCCATCCCGCCTTTTCTAAATTTTTAACATGGTGATATAGGACAAAATTTTGTATAAATGTGCATAAAGAGAATTATTTTTTAGTAATCATTATGAAATTTACAAGAATTATTTACAATAGACATAGTCAACTGGGAAATTTTTTTTGTATGTGTAGGAGCCTCGCCCCCCCCCCTGGAGGGAAGTCCCCCCTCGAGGGGAGTAAATTTTCAAGATGGGTATCTTTCGAAAGGTCTCGTCAGTACCTTTAAAACGAATGGTTGAACTACAAATCTGTGATAATTTAAAACAAAGTTATCATTTTTTTTTTTTAATATTGTTGCTAAGTGAATTTGTATAGGAAAATATAGAAGAACGTCTTGTGGTGGCCACAACATACTAGTTTTGTATGGACCTGGAAAAGAGGAATAAGTCTTACATTTATGAAAATCAATACAGTTTGTTCGACGGAGACCTGTAACCGAGTTTGAGCTTTATCGAATGAAGCGTTAAGATGCTATCGTGTTTACTCACACACAACACACATACATAATAGGGAAAATTACTTGTGCCCCGAAAAAAAAAAGAATTAAAGACATCTGAAAACGTACATATTGACCAAATTCCCGAAGTCGAATTTTTTAAAGATTACAATGCTTTCCTTATATAGTATATGTTCAGAAAGTAAATATTGTGAAATAATAGTAATGATAATAAAAAATTAGAAACAAAATAATATAAATGACTAGATTGCATTGTGATACGAAACTTTATATGTATTTTTTATTAGTTAGTTGTAGGGTGACTAAGGTGCCCGTTGAAAAATGATCATATTTTATTTATTTCTCACTTCAAATAATTCATTTGCTAGCAAGCCCGGGCGAAATTTTCGCACTTTATTTATCTCTTTCTTACCTTTAAAATTTAAAATTATTGTTATTATTTTATAGACGTCATTTTTTCATATGCACAAGCAAATTTAATATTATATATATATATATATATATATATATATATATATATATATATATATATATATATTTTTTTTTTTTTTTTTTTTTTTCACGTGAAAGCATATTTCATTTTATGCTAAAAAAAAAAAAAAAAAAAAAAAAAAAAAAGGCAACAATTAAAAATTTAAATGTCTATTTTAAAACTATGTCTATTTTCATATTTTAATTAATTAAAAAAAACTCTAATCAAAAATTCGTTACAAATAAGGTACCAAATGCAAGGGGCGATTTTTCAGAATCCGTCGGATTAAACAGCTTATCGGTCGGACAATTAGATTTTTTTAAATTAACTAAAGTATGAAAATTAGGTGGCAACTTGCGTTCACACACAGACAGAGTCCAAGGAAATCTCTCAGCCTTTTTAAGCGTGACAGAGTCAGTCAGTCAGTGATGAGCGCAACTATATATGCTTTTAAACGCAGTTTATATTCATTTTATTTTAATAAATAAATTGTTTCTAAAATATAGATTAATACAAATGAAGTAATAATTACAATAATGATTAAAGTGTCACAATCAATACCGAAATTTTCATTTAATTCACAAAAATATTCAACTAATAGATATTGGCAACACATAAAACAAATGAAATTATAACAATGATGTCGAAAAATAATGAAATAAAGTTACAGTACCTTTTTGTACTTTGCGATGGAGCTGCGAATAGATCAATGTCCTGCTCGGCTTTGTTACTTCGACTTCTTACAGAAAGAAAAAACAAAGCGCGAACGCTAATTGAATTTAACAGCTCTTACGCAACATAATTGTCTCCATTCACTCCGCTTTTTCATTTGAAATTCGAAGAGGTTAAATTAAGTCGCCATTTTGTTTCTTTTACGCAATCGCTAAATTTTATCCTCTTAACAGGAATTTTGACTATAAAAAAAATTCTTATTTTAGAAAATAAAAAATTCTCTTTGAAAGAAAAGAAAATAAAGGTTTTAAGTATTTAGTTAATATGGATTCAAAAATGATGTAATAAAAATAAAATGATAATAACTTGTTACATAATGATTTAAACGATTCGGATAAATTAAATTTTATTTAGCTTCCTAGAAATATAAATACATGCAGCGCTGAAAAACAAAATTCTCAAAACACCATAGAAAAAATTTTGTACACTTACGAACTTATTACATTAATTTTCGAAGTATCCACTAGTGAAAAGTGAAAAGATTAAGGGAAAAAAAAAACTTCAAGTTTCATTTTCAGGAAGCGTTCTTTAATTAAATTGTATTCTTCTAAGAAAAGGAATTAGGTACTTATGTTTGTTAAAATTCATATCCTTCGATCATTCCCTAGTGCTTCGTTAAAAAAAAAAGAAAGAAAAAATAACAGAAGAAACAATAATGTGCAGTGAGTTAAGTATAATAGATATTGCAACTCTATCGCATGTCCTTATGTATATTTTTTTCTGTAAGAAGAAATCATGTAATTTTAGATTTGCCTTACCTGAAATTGGCAGGATTCCAAAAATGCGTAGATAGAAAAAAAGTTTTTCTTTTTCTTTTAAATATAAACAATGGAAGTTTCCTTTTAAATGTTTCCTTCTTTCCTTTCTTTTCTTTCTTCTTTTTCTTTATATATATATATACTAGCAGGCTTCGCCCGCTTCGAAAAAAACAAAAGGAAAAAAACAAAAAAAGAATGATCGAAATAGGTCAAGCCGTTTACGATTTTATAAAGGACATACAGACAAACATTCATTTATATATATATACTAGCAGGCTTCGCCCGCTTCGCTGGACCCTATTTTTAAATGAATCAGCATAATTACTGAATTCTCAAAATTGCATTAATTTTTATAACGTGAAAAAAAAAGGCGAAACAAAATCTGATTAGGAAAAATGTCGCACCGGGTTCTCACTGCCTTCGGAAAAAATTCCCAAAATGCTCTAACTCTTATTTCTGTTATTTCCCCCCTTCGCCCCCCCTCTCGTCTATCCTTACAAAATCGAAAATGTCCGGAATCGATTTGTAAATATCAAAAACCTCTCTGCACCAGTTTTGAACGATCTATCTCTATTTTTATTTTTTTGCCCCACCACTCTCCCCCCCTTCCCAATAATTTTAAAAATTCGAAAATATCCGCAATCGATTTGTAGTATCGAAAACCTGTATGTACCAATTTTGAATGATCTAACTCTATTTTTTTTTTTTTGCCCCTCCGCCCCCCCTCCCGTTTCTCCTAATAACGTTACACTTTCGAAAATATCCCCATTCGACTTGCAGGCCTCTAAAACCAATCTGTACCAATTTTGAATGCCCTAACTGCATTTCTATTTGTTTTTGCCCATAGCCCCCCCTTACCACTCCACCCTCTTCCCGCACCTCATAATAATTTTACAAATTCGAAAATATACACAATTGATTTGTAAGTATCGAAAACCTCTATATACCAAATTTGAACGATCTAACTCAATTTTTTTTTTTTTGCCCCCCCCCTCTCCCCTCCTAATAACTTTACACTTTCGAAAATATCCCCATTGGACTTGCAGGATTTTGAAACCTATCTGTACCAATTTTGAAAGGCCTAACTGTATTTCTAATTGTTTTTGCCCCTGCTGCCCCACCTGGGGGCTGAATTTATAAAATTCCAGAAATTGGTTTTTAGATATTTGTATTAGCTATATTTTTTAGCAAAAATATCACGTATATATGTTTTTTTGTTTGAGATATATAGGATTATGCGAAATCGCGTTTTACGCATGTGAAATCCCGTTTTGCCCCCCCCCCCCCGCCCCCCCTTGGGGACCGAATTTCGAAAATTCCAGAAATTGGTTTTTAGACATTTATATTAGCTATATTTTAAAGCAAAAATTTTACGGATATCTGTTTTATTGTTTGAGATATGAAGGATGTTTTGAATTCACGTCTTGCCCCCTCCACCCCCTTGGGGGGCGAATTTTTTCAATTTATATTTTTCCTAAACCGTCCCTGACCTATAAGGAAAAAAACAAAAAAAGAATGATCGAAATAGGTCAAGCCGTTTACGATTTTATAAAGGACATACAGACAAACATTCATTTATATATATATACTAGCAGGCTTCGCCCGCTTCGCTGGACCCTATTATGAAATGAATCACTATAATTACTGAATTCTCAAAATTGCATTAATTTTTATCACGTGAAAAAAAAAAGCGAAACAAAATCTGATTAGGAAAAATGTCGCACCGGGTTCTCACTGCCTTCGGAAAAAATTTCCAAAATGCTCTAACTCTTATTTCTGTTATTTTCCCCCTTGCTCCCCCTCCCGTCCCTCCTAATAACGTTACACTTTCGAAAATAACCCCATTCGACTTGCAGGCCTCTAAAACCAATCTGTACCAATTTTGAACGGCCTAACTGCATTTCTATTTGTTTTTGCCCATAGCCCCCCTTACCGCACCTGCTAATAATTTTACAAATTCGAAAATATCCGCAATCGATTTGTAAGTATCGAAAACCATTTGCGTACCAAATTTGAAAGATCTAACTCTATTTTTATTTTTTTTGCCCCCCCCCCTCTCCCCTTTCCCCTTCTCTCCCCTCCTAATAACTTTACACTTTCAAAAATATCCCCATTCGACTTGCAGGCTATTGAAACCTGTCTGTATCAATTTTGAAAGGCCTAACTGTATTTCTAATTGTTTTTGCCCTTGCTGCCCCCCTCTGGGGGCTGAATTTTAAAATTCCAGAAATTGTTTTTTTAGATATTTGTATTAGCTATATTTTATAGCAAAAATTTCACGTATATCTGTTTTTTTTTTGTTTGAGATATATAGGATTATGCGAAATCGCGTTTTACGCATGTGAAATCCCGTTTTGCCCCCCCCCCCCCTTGGGGACCGAATTTCGAAAATTCCAGAAATTGGTTTTTAGACATTTATATTAGCTATATTTTAAAGCAAAAAGTTTACGGATATCTGTTTTTTTGTTTCAGATATGAAGGATTTTTTGAATTCACGTTTTGCCCCCCCCCCCTTGGGGGGCGAATTTTTTCAATTTTTTTACTTTCTTCTATATGTAATATAGAGAAAGTATTGGATTCGTAAAAATTTTCGACCTCGGGTTTTTGATGAATTTACACGTTTTGAGAGCTGTAGAACACGATTTGACCATTTTTAGAAAATGTCTGTCTGTCTGTCTGTCTGTGTGTGTGTGTGACAAAATTTTGTGGCAACTGTATCTCAAGAACTACTGCACAGAATTTCATACTAATTGGTATGTAATTGTAACTTGACATAAATTAGTGCCTATCAACTTTTGGTAAAAATTGTGTTACAGGTTGCGTTGCCATCCCGCTTTTTCTAAATTTTTAACATGGTGATATAGGACAAAATTTTGTATAAATGTGCATAAAGAGAATTATTTTTTAGTAATCATTATGAAATTTACAAGAATTATTTAAAATAGAGATAGTCAACTGGGAAAAAAATTTTGTATGCGTAGGAGCCTCGCCACCCCCCGTGTGGGGGGGGGGGGAAGTCCCCCCTCGAGGGGAGTAAATTTTCAAGATGGGTATCTTTCGAAAGGTCTCGTCAATACCTTTAAAACGAATGGTTGAACTATAAATCTGTGATAATTTAAAACAAAGTTATCGATTTTTTTTACTTTTAACGAAAAAAAACTTAGAAAAAAATCGTTTTTTTTTTTACGAAATTTAACCAGACTTGGTATTTAGTTGGCCCCTGACATAAACTGAGGCTGATTAGATTTGGGGATCAATCGCTCAACAGGTGGCGCTGTGATCGTATTTTTTCTAAATTTTTAACATGGCAGTATAGGAAAAAATTTCGTATAAATGTACATAATGAGAGTTATTCTTAAACTGTGATTGTGAAATTAATATGAATTATTGATAATAGTAGTAGTTAATTAGGAAAAAAATTTGGGGCATCGCTCCCCCCCCCCCCCCCGGATGGGGTGTAAATTTTCAAGATCGGTATCTTTCGAAAGGTCTCGTCAATACCTTTAAAACGAATGGTTGAACTATAAATATGTTGTAATTTAAAACAAAGTTATCGATTTTTTTAACTTTTAACGAAAAAAAAAAAAAAAAAAAAAGAAAAAAATCGTTTATTTTTTTTTTTTTTTTTTTTTTTAATATTGTTACTGCGTGAATTTGTATAGGAAAATATAGAAGAAAGTCTTGTGGTGGCCACAACATACTAGTTTTTCCTAAACCATCCCTGACCTATAAGGAAAAAAACAAAAAAGAATGATCGAAATCGGTCAAGCCGTTTACGATTTTATAAAGGACATACAGACAAACATTCATTTATATATATATATATATATATATATATATATATATATATATATATATAATCCATTTGATAATAATAGAAAAGAATGCGAAAGAAGAGTAGTCAGTCAGATAAATCACCACAGAAACATACACAGGCCAAACAAAGTAACTAGTTATCTGAAATTGATTTAATTTTTTAAGATTAATAATATTACTTACTTTAATTTTTTAGACTACAATACCTGATGAAAATTAATACAGGACCGTATATTTTAATGCTGAAGAAAAGAAAGGGTTACTTTAGGATAGGATAGTATTTTAAGGGGAAATAATAGAACTTTTATTAATGAAAATAACCTTTTTATTTTGAGACTAGCAGGCTACGCCCGCTTCGCTGGTCACTATTTTTAAATGAATCACAATAATTAATGAATTCTAAAAATTGCATAAATTTTATCATGTGATAAAAAAAGAAAAAAAAAAATTCTGATCGGGAAAAATGTCGCACCGGGTCCCCACTGTTTTCGGCAGCGTAGACCCGTGCGCTGCGCGCATGTATTCCTTCACCATTCTTATGACTTCTCAAAATTCCATGTTATTACTCATAAACTTTCATTCTTAAAAAAAGGAATTAAAAAATATATCATTTAGAATCGGGTAAAAACTCACACCGGGACCCCACTGCCTTCGGCAGCGCAGTGTGAGGATATACGTGCGCTGTCGCGCATATTCCTTCTCAATTCAAACTTTTATTATTAAGAAAATAAAACTAAAAAAAAATCTTTTATCATCGGGTAAAAACTCGCACCGGGTCCCAAACCCATGCGCGCTGCGCGCGGACGTGTTAATATATACGTGCGGTGCGCGCACATATTCCTTCTGAAATCAAACTTTTATTCTTAAGAAAAGAAAATTAAAAAAATCATTTCTCATCAGGTAAAATGTCGGACCGGGTCCCCACTGCCTTCGGCAGCGTAGTCTCGTGCGTGCTGCGCGCGCCTATTCCTTCCCCATCCTTCCAGCCCCTCCTAATTAACTTACATATACCAATTTTGAACGGTCTAATTCAATTAGCTGAGATACAAAAGAAAACCTGCTCAGGACACCTTAAAATTGTAAATCAGGTGAAATCTCGAATTCCACTTTCGATAATATAAAAGAACTTTAAAATATCTTTCGATTGATGTATTAGAAATAATTTAAACATAATTAGAATTTTAAATATAAATTAAAAAATATTACAGCGCCATCTGGCGGTAGAAATTTCTGTAATCTATTGTTCCATTCCAGATCAACAAAGCTTTCAAATGATGTATTACTTATGAAATTATTTTAATTAGTAGCTGAGATACAAAAGATAACCGATTCAGAACACCTCAAAACGTGTAAATCAGGTGAAATCTCGAATCCCACTTTCGATAATATAAAAAAACTTTAAAATATCTTTCGAATGATGTATTAAAGATAATTTAATCATAATTAGAATTTGAAATATTGTAATTTTATAATATTACAGCGCCATCTGGCGGTAAAAATTCCTGTAATCTACTGTTCGATTCCAAATCAACAAAGCTTTCAAATGATGTCTTACTTATGAAATTATTTTAATTAGTAGCTGAGATACAAAAGATAACCGATTCAGGACACCTCAAAACGTGTAAATCAGGTGAAATCTCGAATCTCACTTTCGATAATATAAAAGTACTTTAAAATATCTTTCGAATGATGTATTAAAAATAATTTAATCATAATTAGTATTTGAAATATTGCAATTTAAAAATATTACAGCGCCATCTGGCGGTAGAAATTTCTGTAATCTACTGTTCAATTCCGAATCAACAAAGCTTTCAAATGATGTATTACTTATGAAATCATTTTAATTAGTAGCTGAGATACAAAAGAAAACCTAATCAGAACACCTCAAAACGTGTAAATCGGGTGAAATCTCGAATTTCACTTTCGATAATATAAAAGTACTTTAAAATATTTTTCGAATGATGTATTCCAAATCAATAAAGCCCCACTTTCGATAATATAAAAGTACTTTAAAATATCTTTCGAATGATGTATTAAAAATAATTTAATCATAATTAGTATTTGAAATATTGCAATTTTAAAATATTACAGCGCCATCTGGCGGTAGAAATTTCTGTAATCTACTGTTCAATTCCGAATCAACAAAGTTTTCAAATGATGTATTACTTATGAAATCATTTTAATTAGTAGCTGAGATACAAAAGATAACCGATTCAGGAGACCTCTAAACGTGTAAATCAGATGAAATCTCGAATCCCGCTTTCGATAATATAAAAGTTTTTAAAAATATCTTTCGAATGATGTATTAAAAATAATTTAATTAGAATTTGAAATATTAAAATTTTAAAATATCTGGCGGTAGAAAATTCTGTAATCTACTGTTCAATTCCAAATCAACAAAGCTTTCAAATAATGTGTTACTTATGAAATTATTTTAATTAGTAGCTGAGATACAAAAGAAAACCTAATCAGAACATTCTAAAACATGTAAATCACGTGAAATCTCTAATTCCATTATCTACGGAAATCGGTTAATGTAAGTAAAAAGAAAAATAAATATATTTTTGGTCCCCAAAACCTATACCACGGTAGTCGGGTAATGGAAGTAAAAAGAAAAAGAAAAAGTATTTTTTTAGTTCCTTCAAATGTATTTTGTTGCTATGGAAACTCCTATCGTCTATTGAAAGATAGATTACGTGTTAGAATAAAATTTAATTTGCAATTAAAATGTAACTGCTTTGTTTATTAATGAAAATTGATGAAATTTTAACTGCAAGTTGGTTTTGTGCTGAAAAGGTTGTATATTAAGTGTTGTGTGCGAAAAAGAAAATTTGAAGCACTTTGAAATTTTCAATTTTTAACCCCAGTTCAAGATCATGTGACATTAATGACTTCCACATGTTTTGTTTCCGTTCGAGACAGCCGTTAAAATCGTCTGCTGATAGAATGCCTCTTTTTAAGCAAAAAGGATTTTTGGTCATTTTTCGATCGATATGGATCAACGTTTTAATTAATATGTCCGAAACTAATTAAAATTTTTAAATTATGTTTTCAGGAGCCCCTCGGGAAGGCTCCTGAGCATCCGTACGCCAATTTTCGTACTTCTGCGTTCAGTAGGGGCTGGACGTATAAAAGGACAGACAGACAGACAGACAGACAGACGGACAGATAGACAGACAAACCTTTTCTTTTATTATTATAGATGAAAAAAAGAATTTCGGACCAAAGCAAAATAAGATAGAATTTTAACCGAAAAGCTCAAAATGCTATAAGATGTTTTCATGTTTTCAACTGCTATCCCCATAGCATTGAGCAAAGAAATGTAGGTTTTCTGTATTTGATAAGCATTTTAACAAAATATCAAATGATAGCACGAACCTAAAAGAAAAAATTACCTTGAAATGAAATAAATATGTATATACCATGAGCGATTTAAATTATCTAAACAAAACAAATAAATGCAGATTTTTTTTTCAGTACATATAGATACAAAAGGAAAAATCACGCGATTCACGTAGATTATATAACTCTTTCAGATTATACTTATGCACTCATCACATCATTCAATTTTCAAAGCATTTCGAAATATCTCCATGATAAAACCTTAAAATATATTTTGCTTTTAATCTAAAATGAATAAATCTTACAAAAACTATTTTTATAACTTTACTTATAAAAATAGTACGCCATAAACATGTAATATATTGCTTTTTCATTAGCCGTGTATACTGCCTAAAAAAAGGCAAGGTTACACAAAAAGATATTTTAACTATGGGGGAATAAATACCAGAAAACAGGGGAGGGGTTATTTTTTATTGCTTTACTTTTAAAGAGAAAACATAGTACGGACTGCTTTTGCGTAGCACTGTATATATTCTAAACGTTGCATACTTATTATTATTTTTTTTAACTTCATTTTTTTTTAAACCTTATAACACAAAAAAGATTCTTCTAGAAATTTCCTTCTATGTATTCTCATAATGTGATTGACCAAGTTTGTAAGCCAACTACACTGTTTTGCACGTAAAGCTCTGCACGTAAATCGGCCCCAATACCATTCATGCAAATTCTTGTGTAAAATGACTTCCTGAATCCGAATATTACGCCCATTTTGCCCCATCACCCACTGTTTTGCAGGAACGCCCCTCTATTTTTATCACTGTTTGGTAATTTTATGGCTATGAATTTGATTTGGAGGGGCGGAGCGGATTATTTTAACTGTTAAATGTCATCGCTTAATGCTACCGAAACAGCGTATGCATCTCAAATATTTTTCTTTTGGCGTTTCTGACGTAGTACTTTATTCGAGTTTTAATAATAACGAATATTTTCTATAACAAAAAGTGTGACTAAACAATAATGATAGAATTACAGAGCCATGCAAAAATATTCGGGTTCTTTACGAGAAATTGCTGTAGGTGGATTTTTAGATGCGTTATGCATTTTCAAAACTTTCCAGTTATGATGAACAGTATTTATGATTTAGTATTTATGACGTGACGGGGAACACATCACACCTAATAACACTACATCTTCTCCTCAGAACAAGATTAGGATATCCTGAGGTAATTCCTATGGACATCCACAGGATGTACTAGGAATAAGTGTATTGTTAGGGATGCAGCTAATAAATACTTTATGGGATTCTAAAAATATTTATGGAAATGAAATAAATAAAACGAGCAGACAGGCAGACGAACTGAAATCATTAATCTGTTTAAACTTTGTTGGAAAATGGAAAATGAAAAAAATATCCACCAAACGATTCTTTAAGAGTGAAAGATAAATTATTCGGTTTGCAAGAAAGTAATTTCGCTTTTTTAGTGTAAAATAAAACTTCCATCCTGTTCGATGACCTTTTACCATCTGCCTAGTGATTTCACGTATCCGTGGTCATAGAACTTCTGGTCCTCATCAGCAAGCAACTCAACCAAGTGCGATTTCAAATCATCGTTATTTACTAGTTTTTTTATCGTTTAAAAAGCTACATAAACTTTGAAATAAATGATCTATCTAATGGCACAAGTTGGGGGCTATATAGGGGATCACTTCATAACTAAGCTCCAAAATTCTCTTTTACGTGTTACTGAAGATGTCACGTTGTTATATTGAATCACGATTCCTTTGCGATTTGCATTTTCGCTTTGATTGCTTACTCAAATTTCATAGGTTGCTAGCAATAAGCATCTGAGTTGAGCATTTGCTTGCTTAGATGCAGCGCAAAATGCACAACATCTTTGTAATACTATCAAATTGACAACATGGTCTTTTTCTGGTGAAATTCAGCTTTCAATATGGTTTGTACTGGTTCATCAGTGTGAACCATGGTCTTCTTAAATTAATGTTATTGTTGGTGAAACATTTTTCATTACATCACCAGTGATAATTCGTTTCAAAAGGGGTCGATTTTATTACGTTTGAAATGCATATCACCAATCATTCGTTGTGTTGAGTGAATTTCTTTCAATTCATGCGGAATCCAAATATCCAGCTTCTTAATAATTCCATGACATCTTATGTATGGGATCATTACATTATGATCATCGTGACATCTTATGTATGGAATCATTACATCATGATCATGATGACATCTTATGTATGGAACCACTGCCACTACCAACTACTAAAAAAAAAAAAAAAAAAAAAAAAACGTCGGGAGTGATATATTTAACCTTTATATGCAATATGTCACACAAAAAAGTTATAAATTGAAAGAAAAATAACAAAAATCTATTTTTTTTTTTCTTTTCCGGCTCTTCGTATTTTTCACATAGTTGGTATAAAAATCATCCTTCCACTCCAAATTTTCTAAAATTAATTAAGGTTAATAAATAAAGATTTTCTAAAATAACAAAAATCTGTTTGTTGAAATCGAAGATACTTTCTTTTAAGTTTAACATATTAACAAGTGATTCTTTTTCGAGGACTTTTGCATACACTAAAATAAATAAATAAATACTAAGCATACTTTTGTTTTCATGTTATACATAGAAAATTCTGCTCAAAGCAGAATTTAATTAAATACGAAAGAATTTAGTTTAATCTATTCTTCCAACTAAAGGCATGCAGTAACTGTATTTCATTCCCTAGCATCGGTTACTACATTCATTTCTTGGAATTTCTTTGATATAGCTTTAGCATACAGGAATTCCTGTGCGGCTTTTAAATTTTTCTTGTCATTTTTCCAATGAATTAAAATGGCTATCGCAATTGCATAAGCAAATACTTTGCCTAGAAACGTCCGAGCTAATTTATTACCAAATTTCAAATTTCGAAAAGCGGTTCAATACTGAAGCTGTTCCATTTCTTTAGTATGAATTTTTCTCAATTTTATTTTAATTGTTAATATATATCTCAAAAATAAAATTAAAAACCTTACTGATATTACTGGTATAAAAACTTTTGATTTCAATGATCTTTTTAATAATATTGATATTAAAGATATGTTTGAAATTATAAATAAACTCTTTGTAGAAAATTTGCAGTATTTAAATCTAAATGTTAGCATAACTCCTTCAGCCTTTAAAACTCTGACTAGGTTTATCCTTTTCCATAACTATATTTTATTCAATAATTATTTATATAAACAACGTTTAGGATTGCCACAAGGTGGAATTGCTTCTAGCATATTAGCTGATCTATACTTATATTATTATGAGCGTGACATTGAGTGTACTAACTTTAAATTACTACGATACATTGATGATATAATTATATTATATTTGGATAAAAATCGCACCAAACTAGACTTACCTGTCAAATATCCTGAAAATCTGTCTCTAAGTAGTACTGATTTGGATTCTAGTGTCATTAATTTCTTAGATTTAAAAATTATTCTTAATTGTAATGGCCAATTAGAATTTGACTTGTACGATAAAAAGAAAGATTTCCCCTTTAAGGTAAATTTTTTCACTAACTTTAAAACATGCTTACATAAATCTGTATTTGTCAATATTCTTCTTAATTTTAATCTAAGGATCAAATATTTAGTGTCTGACAAACATCAAAAATTACAATTTCGATTCTTTAAAAATTTAGCATTAATTAACGGCTATCCCAAACACTTAATAAAAAAATTCTTTTAATTATTTATTTATTTATTTATTTATTTATTTTTTTTTCTCCGCATACATTTTATTCAAATTTAAATTTACGTCTAAATATTAGGTATTATTTTTTGTTTTTCAATCAAATACATTGATTATTTGAATCCTAAATTTATTTGATTGTATTTTTCCATTTTTTTCATCTTATTACTCCAGATGGCAGCACTATTCATGATTCAATATTAGGAATCATCATCTGTTTATTTCAGGATTTGAATCCTTACCCTACATGAATTCCACTGTGAATCCTAAAAATTACTCTATGGTCCATGCTATTTTGAACTAATTAACTGTGAATCTAACTGCTAAGTGATTGTTACATTTTTACATGTGCGACGTTTATTGCTTCAATTTCATTTTTGAAAGGTTAAAGTAATCTTATTCTTCTACAATTTTATGGGTTTTTTATTTTTTTTTTAATCTTACATTTAAATGGTTATGGTTTTTCATATTTAGGTAAAGGTTTTATTATGATTATCGTTTTATTATGATCTTCGTTTTTCTGTTTTGACTATGTATATTTCTTTTTTGAGTTGTGTTCATATCAAATATTTTATTCAGTAAGATGAATTTTTGTATCTTTGTATTTTTATTTTAATCTTAATTTTATATGGTTATGGTTTGTCATATTAGGATATAGTTTTATTTTTATCTTCTTCTTTAATGGATTGTCTATGGGTGTTTCGGGCCTGCGAACAAAGAAATTCTTAGCTTTTGCTTTCTTTGTTACAGAAAAACATCCATATTTTAGCATATTTGCATTCTACCAGGCCCTTGAAAACGTTAGAATGCAAATATTGCTTTTTTTCTAATTCCAATTTCCAATATTTATTTCGATTTTTCTTTAATTATTCTTTGATTTGATATGGGTAGTCTCAGCTTGTGATCCGAGGAATTGTTTTGATACTGAAGTTGAGTCATCTTTAAATTTCATAAAAACATTTTTGCACTGATTATATTAATGTTTTTCAATATTAATGTTTTTCAATATATATATATATATATATAATAAACGTTACTATCTTTTTGACATAAAAGAAATATACGTACTTATTCATTTATTGATTTTTGACATTTTTCTTTCTCTTTTTAATAATTTAAAAGTTAAAATAGGGATTTTATTTAATATCTTTTGAACCAATTATCCAACTGAACTAAAAAATACGGCGTTAGCTAGATTTTGTCCTGATAAATAAGTGTACCAATTTTTGATAAAATCAAATAATCAGAACTAAAAACCGAACAGATACAATAACAAACTTTCAGCTTTATATATTTAGATAAAAACAAAAAATTTTACACGTTCATACAAGGCGAGAGATAAAAATTGGCAATGACGCAAATTCACTGTGCGACCTGTCGCACTAAAAAAAAAAAAAAAAAAAAAAAAAAACACACACACAATTATTCAAATAATTTTATTTCGTCTACACTCTAAAAAATTAACTGCTAGGTTATGATTTGTGACTGATGATAAAAATAAAGTTGTGTACACAAATGTGCCATGACTTTTTTCTCAACGAAGGAAGTGACCCTATAATAAATGGTTAACACTCTGAATTTAACAGCAATTTTTTAATTTTTTCTAGAAGATTGTCCTATAATTTACAGTAAATTCTTCGAGTTTTATTGAAATTTCTTTGAGTGTATAAGCATAGTTAAATATGCTTTTGAAAAATATTCCTCGTAGTCTTTACTTCAGAATTATTTTATGAGTCTTTTCATACGAAATAATGGTAACCATTTTCTATAGAAAATGTGCTACAATAAGCCTAAATATCATATATGGCATTTTAAAAATATTTACGTAAATTATAGCGCGGAGTAGACAGACGATTTAACATATAGGTGAATCGGCTATAAATAATTTTCAACATTGTTGGCAATTTTTAATAAAGAAATAAAGAAAAAATAAGGAAAAATAAACAAAACAAAACAATAATATAGTTTTTTTTCCTTTACTGGATAATATACAATACGAATCCAAACAAACGTAACCAAAATAGTATAGCCTTGTCTAGGCAACAACTATTTATATTAATTGTACAAATGCTATCACTGACAAAATTGCTGTATTAATTAATACTTCTCTAATTAAATGCATCAAATTTCATGTAAAGCTGAAAGTATCATAACAATAGAGGGTGTTCGAAAAAAAAACTTAATCTGAATTGTTGAAATATTAATATTTAATATGCATTACAAAAAACAAAAAAAGGGATTTTTTTTATAAAAATGTAAATTTATGTAGCAATCATTTTCAAGAAATACTAAATTAAAGAACCCTTAAGACTTTATCAAACAACAATCTATTGTGCTATTATTTATATTAGAATTATAGCTCAATTTCCATGCATCTTATTTAGCATGCAAATTGTATATGAGTTAAAAAGTTATTAACTCCAATTTTGGAACACATCTTCGGATAGACGACTCTGCCATGACACACTTTTCATGATATGCTTCAAAAGTTGTAACCGAGCGACTTTGACATAAAATTGACCCACATTTTCTAAATGAGGTGCTTATTGTGTCAAAATATGCATTCTAAAGTTAGGTGTATATCGTCCATCAGATGTTCTTAATATGTAGGTCCAGTATACTTGCCTTATTTTATTCGACATTCCATGTAATTGCTCCAAACATCATATTTAAGATGATTATATTAAAGCACTGAGTTGAGTTAATTTTTATTTTTATTCGCACTATCCTTGGAAAAATGTACTACTAGTGGCCCAGAGACACTACTTTCCATACTCGAAGAAGGAAATAGAATAGTTCGAATCCAAATCGTTCTTATCAGCTTCGTCGTGTTTACTTTTTTTTTCTCTGAAACTTGTTTGAAAATCGATTAGGATTCCTTTGAAAGACCCACCCCCCCTCGCCCTATGAAGATTACTTCACCAAAAATTAGGACATTCATGTAGTCAATCGGCCTTAATATATACAGTCGGTAACAAAAGTGTCCGAACACTAGCGAAAATTCCTATGTAAAAATAGTACACTTCATACGGTTTTGTTAAATAAATCCTTATCGAATCATGTTCTTAGTCAGTCTAAAAACAGGATTCGATAAGGATTTATTTAACAAAACCGTATGAAATGTACTTTTTTTACATAGGAATTTTTGCTAGTGCTAGGACATTTTTGTTACCGACTGTACACTACAGACACTACTTTAAAATAAATAACAAAATAAACGACGAAATTATTAAATCGTCTACGCAGCGACTTTATATAGCATAAACTTCAAATATGACACTTAATGGCTTTTACTGAAAAGGAAATAATTACAATTACTTGAATAATTTTGACGGCTTTATTATATTCAAATTATTATTAATATTAATGTTTTCTCTTCTTCTTTTCTGTCAGTGGTACATTGACTTCTTGGGACAAACTTTCTTTTATTGAGATGGCTTTTTTATCCAGTCCCCAAGGTTGCAACTCAGCAGAAGCGAACAGCAAGTAAACGATCGCTGCAACGCAATATCCCAAACACGTTACGTAAAACACGTTGTTCCAGATTCCTTTTCCAGTCTGAAAAGAAACAGTTAGGGCAAAAGTTTGGTATATTTAAAACAAAACTTATTTTTATATTTTAAGACATTTTATAACGTAAAATCTGTAGTTAAAGTCGACGATTTAATCGATGGTAACTGAAATAAAATATTTTTCTTTTCAGTTACCCATCATTCTATAGGATAATTCTAAAATCTTAGGTCAAACTTTGCTAGAGGTACAGCTCAGAAACATTCTCGATCATTTGACGTTTTCAAGGTTTTCTCAGGTATGAAACCCCCGAAAATTACAAACTCAAAGTAGTGTGCGTCTGTAGGTTAGTTCGTTAGATTCTTACAGTGGGTGACTGTTCGAAAATACAGGGTGATCTATTTAAAAGAGTATCCTTTGTTTTTTCTTATTATCCTTGAATATGACGGATGTGACAACTATTCTAACACTGAACTATAATTGTTTGAACCTTATTTAAGTGTGGGAGGCAATTTCCAACACTGTTGGACTGTTACAACTTCATTTGTGACTGTGAGGTAAAATAGAAATGGAGACGCACAATTTTTTAATCCTGTGATAATTTTATTTATGAAAAACAAAATGTAATTATTTTTTTTTTTACATTATCATTCCTACATTATTATTTCATAGGGTTTTCCAGAGAAGTTCTGCAAACATCGATGAATTAAAACAGATCATAACTGAAAATCTCGTCAATAACACCAACAATGCTGCGAAGTGTGTCAAAAAACTTGGTTCGACGTGTTCATGTTTGCATTCAAAATGGTGACGAACATTTTCAACATATTCTGCAAGGAATGTTAATGTAAAAAATTCGAATTAAATTATGTTTTATAAAAATAAAAATATTACAGGATTAAAAGAATTGGGCGTCTCCATTTCTGTTTTACCTCACAAATAAAGCTGTAGCAGTCCAACAGTGTTAGAAATTGTCTCACAAACTTAAACCAGGTTCAAACAATCATACTTCAAATGTTAGAATAGTTGCCACATCCGTCAGATTTAAGGGTTAAAAAAAAAAAAAAAAAAAAAAAAAAAAAACTCACGGGTACTCTTTTAAACTGATCACTCTGTATTTTTATTTTGACAATTTTTCTAATTTCCTTATTATAAAAAAAAAAAAAAAAAGAAGAAGAAGAAGAAGAAGGAAAAGAAGTAAACAAAAGGGCTTTGAACTTCAGACATTCAAAGAATATTCTTAAACTCAGACTTTCCAGTACCTATTTAGTTACGAATGCAATGGGCTCTTCCCACCGTCGTCTGCTCAATCACGTGATAGAGGAAAACGAACAATCGAATTCTGAGAATCGAATTCAATTAAATATTGTTCTTAAGAACAAAAATTTTAATATTTAATATAAAATAAAATAAAAGTAATATTGTGCATTTGTAAACAGTAGAATAATTGTATTTGTAAATTTAATAATTTTTAAAAAACATTTTATGTGTTTATTTATTTTTACCTATAAGAATCGATTTTTGTATATTGTAGTGTAACTGTAACATTAACTGATCTAGCAATAAATAATAGCTTCTTGTGGAATGTTTACGGATTATAAATTGAAATTTTAAAATGTTTTCATTTAATTAACTGCATAAAGGTGTTACAACAAGTTAATTAACTTAGTTACTGGTCTAAATGGATTTACGTAGTACGATATTGCACTGTCACTGATTTAAGTACGAAAAATCAGAGTATTTAAATTTGGTCTTCATGAACATCAATAACAGGTATAAACTAAATGATGATTGTAAATGTATACAGCAAACAAAAGATGATGAATAATGATATAAAATCGATTAAAAATGATGATGTATAAAATATAACACAGTTTAAATACGATTGATCAAAAATAAGAATAGAAAACATGTTATTTCAGGAATCGCTCTAGATAAACAAAGACTTCGTCTGGTATTTGTTTTTCCTCTATCATGTGACCTCTGACGTCAGGTGGGAAGAGTCCATTAGAGGATCAATCATAAATTCAATAAAAGAACAAATACTTTGAAATACCTATATCATATACAAATGTCTTGTAACTTTATCACGTGCTTTCATTTACTATGTACAATATTTGCATGCTTTTTTGTGAGAATGACACTATAAATTAGACTTATGTAAAATTTTTAGTAAGTTTTTTGCTTTAAACAAGAATGCATTTCAACGCAATTTTACAAAACTTGTAGAAAAATTAACGAAACATTAGAGAAACATTATTCAGAAACAAAATTCATACGTTTATTTATTTATTTTTTTGAGATGTAAGTATTTGTAGCCAATAATTTTTTACAGCGCATGCGCAAAAGACAGCTTTTTTTCTCATTATACTGGTTGAAAGCTACATACATTGAGCAATTCATGTGAAAAGTTCATTTGAATATAGTGATAATTAAGTAAATTATCGTCAAAGGAATGAGCTAGATTTTAGATGTTTTCCAGAACTGAAATTTCATAAGAGATTTTTTAAGTACTGCGTATTTAATTTGGAGATTAATTATATTAGCAGCATTGCAAAAAACCTTTTTCTTTTATGAATAACCTATTAAGAACTAACAAATTTCAGTAAAAAAATAAAATTATGTTTTGAGTTACAAACCAATAATTGTTTTTCACAAAAATGAATTTTTGCAGTATAACTGAAATAACTGGATCTCCAAATTAAATAAGAGGCATGCAAAAAAAAAAAATCTCTCATGAAATTTCTACTCTGGAAAACACTTATTTCATTACTTTGAAGATAATTTACTTAGTTTTTACCGTATACAAATGAACTTTTGATATAAGTTGCTCAGTATATCTAGCTTTTAACATATGTAAGAAAAAAAGAGCTATTTTTCGCACATGCGTAGTAAAAAATTATTTACTACAAATACTGTTATCTTAGCGAAAATAAAATGTATGCATTTTTTGTTTCAGAATAATGTTTCTCTAATGTTTCATGAATTTTTCCCTTTTTTTTTTAATTTTGTCCAAATCCCTTCTTATTATAAGCGAAAAACTTGCCAAACTAATTATAATAATAATAATTATGTTAGAAATAAACATACATACACATGAATAATCGTGTGAATCCACCGAAAAGATTACAAATATTGTACATAAGTAAGTGAAATCATATGTTAAAGTTATAAGTCATTTGTAACCTTTTATGATACACGGTAATCCAAAGTACTTGTGCTTTTTTTAAAACTTGTCATTGGTTTCCTTTCGTTGTCCTTTTTTCTTTCTTTTTTTAATTAAAAATGAAAAAAACCCGATAATTTTGTTAAAGATTTTTACAGATCTATTGCTCAACATTTTTGTAAAGGTATTGTCAAGTTCTTTTTTCAAAAAAATTTCATATTGAAAATTTTAACCTCCGGGCATACTATTAGTCCAATGGAAGGGATGGTCATACAATAGAGAATTATACATATATAAGACCTCGTAATATAACTAATACATTTTTTTTTAAATAATGTTTGGTTAAAAACCATCTTCACTGTCTACATTTATAAAAAATTTTGCTCCGTGCTGCCATGTTAAAAATTTTGAAAAACAGTACGACAGCGCCATTTGTTGAGCAATATGCTCCAAAAGCTAACCAGCACCACCATTCAAGTCAAGGTCAAGTATAAATTTATACTGAATTCCGTTCATTGGTTCATGAGATACAAGTGCCCACAAAATTTTTTGAATGCACCACAGACAGAAAGATACACACAGACACAGATGGACATTTGCTAAAAGTGGTTAATCCGTATTCTGGGCATCTCATACATAACATGCAAATACATGGAAAACTGAAGGTATAAAATCCATTACTTTATTTTTACGTAGATAGAAGAAAGTAAAAATAGCATGAAAAGAAGAGAGAGAGGGGAGAGGAAAAGAAACAAAGATACTTCACTCACGGTCAAAGCAATAAGAGTTCAAGTGCACCAAGATGGAATTAATGAACAAGCGAGATTCTTTCCTGGAATGTAAATAACCGCATAATGCAAAACTAATTGTTATTTGAGTGAGAGTAATTTTCAATTTGCGTTCTTAGAAGACCATTTTTCTTTCATTCGCGTATCACAAATTTAATTAACTATTATCTAACACATGATTTTAAATTCGAGGATGTGTTTTAGATGGTAGTATACAAATTTATTTTAAGTGACATTGTCAATTTTCTACGAATATAAGGTTAAAACCAATTTAAGGTTGCATTTATTTATGACTAGTCGGTTGAAATAAATGGAAAAATAAACAAATAAAAAATATTTTTCAATTGACCCCTTATTACAAAACAAAGATAAATGTAAAAATAATAAAATTTAAAATAATATAAATTTCTCAAATATAATCATAGAAAGACTTTTTTTTTCATTTCTATAAATACAGATTTTTTACTAAAAAATCTGGAGTAACTCAACTCGACTTTCTGATCATTAAGTAATTAACGATTGTTTAAATAAAGTGAGAGAAGTCATTTAATAAACAAACGAGAAAATTATAATGGAGTGATTGAGTATTTTCTCCCAAATAGTACTCATCATAAATGACCGGACACTTTCGATTTCTGGCATTTTATCAAATGCTTCAAAACCTACTAGACGAATAATTTTGAAACTTCAGGAGTGTAAAGAACATATTAATTTTATATCTCACATATTTTAAGTGAAATCTTTACCCTGAAAGCAGAAGGGGGACCAGTAATAAAAATGACAATGTTTGGGATAACCCTATAAAAAGCAATGCATTCTGCTGTAATATTTGATTGTAAAACTTCTTCGTGTTGTCTTTAAAAAATGTTATGATGCTACGATAAAAATTCATGGAAATATAACGATTTCTTTAATAATCTATTTAAAAAAACTTTTAAAACCCAAATTCTTAATGTATTCAAATTCATCACGTAAATCTTTTCTAAGTTGGAATAAAACTTAATTAAAGAAAAAAAAAAAGTAACTTTTTTGTTTATTAACCAAAAAGAAAAATTGATGAAATTTGAAATGCAAGTTGGTCTTGTGAGGTACAGGCTGTAAATTATATTTTTGGGTTCGTGAGAGAAAATTAAAAAAAAAAAAAAAAAAAAAAAAAAAAAAAAAAATGAAAACTGCAATTTTTAATCCCACTTCAAAAACACGTGACTTAATGTGAAGCAGATTTTTTTTTTTTTTCTCCTAACGGTTTTCACACAATCGTCTGCTGTTGCCACCTAAAAATCATACGTTAGTTAATTTTAAGAAACCTAATTGTCCGATCGATAAGCTGTTTAATCCATCGGATTCACAAAAATTTTCCCTTTCATTTGGCACCTTATTTGTAACGATATGACTGATATTTCTAATTTATTTTCCTCATTTTAAATAAATGTACGTTTATATATATATATATATATATATATATATATATATATATATATATATACATATATATATATATCCTGTCGGGAAAAAAAATTGGCAACAATTAAATTATGTTGAGATTCACAAACATACTGTAGTGAATGACAGTAAGTACATAAGAATTTGGGGGAAAAAGAAAAGAAAAAGTCACTTTTTTAACCATAAAGCCAGTGCAAAGTCATTTTTAGGACCTTTACGTAGTATATTAGACACAGCATAATGACATCACAATGCAAATATATTAAATATGCATTCTCTTTAGAAATTGCATTCATTAAACTTGAAAATTCATTTCAGATAAATTGAAGTGGAAGGCTGATTTTTATACCAACTATGTGAAAAATACCAGAGCCAGGAATCAAAACCGGGCCCTCCGCTTAACGCGCGGATGCTCTACCACTGAGCTACTTTGGGTGATAACTAGCTCGGCATTTCTCACATAATATCCGTGTTAACCCTTTCAGGGGCACTAAGTAAAAATGTTTGAATTTCCTTTTAAATATATATATATCATAAAGTAAACATCCCCTACAAGTCATATTTGATGAAGAAAAAAATTCAGCATGTGGGGCTTTTTTTGTGGGTGGTGGCTAGACGCTCTAGCCACTGCGCACATACGTCATGTACCTTAATTTTCGTATGGAAATAAATATTTATATATTTAAGGAATAAAAATTGAAACTATGCCTTCAAAATGTAATTATAATAATACAATGTAACAATAAGTAATTATTACTTAAATTATAATGCTTCTTTATCCTTTTTAATGATTTATTATATATATATACACACATATATGGGCTGTTTAAAGTTTGTTTAAAAACCTTTATGCATTAGTAATAAGAAAAAATTATTCACTATTTAAGGAATAAAAAATATAGTTATTCAATTATATCTATAGCTGGGCAAGCGTTTTATTCCCATAAGAAGATTTCTAGTAATAAATCTTAAAACTACTTCTATATCTATTAAAGTAAAATATTTTCCTAACCGGGTAGCATACAAGTTTGTTTGAAAAACTAAATCTTCCCAAAATTTCATTGCCATAAATATAAAAAATATTCCAAGTGGTGTTGGATTATCAATATCAAGGACCTCAGGTGCAGGACCACTTTCTTCCATAAATTCTGGAACAGATTGGCGAACTTGAAAATTTTTGCTCCAGTTTACTCGCCCTCTTGAGCTAGAAGGACCTTATATTTCACTGGTTTGTTCATCTTCCGAACTTGAAACAATTTCTTCTTCAGGTAAATCTGGAACATATTCCTCATTATCACTTGTTCCTGATCCAGATACTGCAGAATCATCATCTGAGGGTAGCTCTTCAAGCAGAGCAATAGCTTCATCCAAAGATAAGCCTTTTCCAGGCATTATTGTGATAAAAATTAAGGTATATAAATTTAATTTAAGATTATTTAGAGAAATTAACTAAATTTAAAAGCTATGGAAATAAAAATGTATTTTTAAAAATCACGATATAAGAGCAATAGAAAAAAGCAGACTCTCTCTATACTGTAAACAGAAATACTGAATAGCTTTTTTGTAAGAACACTCCCACGCTTATTTACATCTGTATTTACATTCTGATTTCCCTTACTGTTTATATTTATCACAGTTCACTAACCCCAAAAGACCCTCTTTGTTTATCTCAAAGGAAAAGAAATTGAGATTATTTTCCCCAGCAGAGCCTGTCTTATGGTATCTCCCCTGACATATGTGCGCGGTGGCTAGAGCGTCTATCCACCTAAAAGATGCTCCTAAAAATCAAACTAAAATTAATGATCTAAGATAATATGTAAATCTGTTGTATTTAAAAGGTGCATTACAGTATATTTACACTACCAAATATTTTTGAATAAAAAATTATTTTTCATAAAAATATATAAAAGAAACTTCAAAATTTTTTCCCGCAACTTGTCCATTTAAAAAAGTCACAGGCACATCCTGCTTAAAGTTACTGTAGTGCTGCCATCTCTATTTCAATTTTAAAAGTACACATTAACTTTTCATAAAAGTGGATAGAAAAAGTAGCCACTGCACACCTAGAGAAAAATTTCTAAAGTAGGTGGATAGACCCTCTAGCCACCGCCCCTGAAAGGGTTAAGCGGAGGGCCCGGGTTTGATTCCTGGCTCTGGTATTTTTCACATAGTTGGTATAAAAATCAGCCTTCTACTTCAATTTATCTGAAATATATATTCTCTGTTTAATCTTGGTTGCATTAAGAAAAACATTCTTTGTGATACCATTTCTTTAGAAATAGTTATCATTATTTTGGAATTAAAAATATCTGAAACTCATAAAAAATTAATAAATAAATTCCAAAAATAAGGAAATTTTATTTGTGCAACATGTATTTAAAGTTGCTAAATATTTCTTTGTGCTGCTAATTTAAGGTGAAACGGAGTATAATGAAATATGAGCCTTTTTAATTTATAATTTCTAACAGCATATGCGCAAGGTTTAGCGGAATTTCATTTGCATAATTTAATAGCCAAAAATATTGAATTACTTATATAAACCCCCCGAAATATCCACCGTGTAAATTCAAAACGTTGTACGCGATGGAAGGTGCCATCTAGTGCCTCTCTCTCTCTCCCTCAAAAAAAAAAAAAAAAAAAAAAGAGCTGAATTTTAAAGGGTTTTACTCCCATTTTTTTTTCGACCAATAGTAATACTGGGCTCATCGACTGTAAATAACTATCGATAAAATCTCCTTATCATTTTCATTACATTTGAGAAGAACCGAAATTCAGTTATTCTATCGCTTGCAACATTTTGAATTTGCACAATATTTGATTGGGGTTTTCATAAAAGTAGTTCAATGTTATTGGCTATTAAATTATGTGAATGAAATTTCGTCAAAACTTGCGCATGCGTAGTTAATTATTTAGTAGAAATGATCATATTTCATTAGATATTTACTATTTTTTGTGCTCTGATTGCAGTATGCTGTGTCTAATATAACATATCAAGTTTCCTAAAAATGGCATTGCAGTGGATTTAACACCTTGAGGGTTACAACTAAAAAATGATTTTTTTTTTTTTTTTTTTTTTTTTCAATTCCTACTATTAGTTCACACTCTCCCTGTATATATCTTGTACAAATCTTGCAATCGATTTTTAACTAACTTTCCGACTAGCTAGAAATTTGAAACTTTCAGGATTGCTCAGAACACGGTGAAAACACAATACTTCGAAGTCCGATTTCCGAATTTTTTATTAGTTTTCTTATAATTAATTAAAATATGAAAATAATAACATCCTAATAGCGTTAAAATAGCCATTAAAATATCAGCTATAATTTAATTGTTGCCAAAAAAAAAAAAAAATATTAAGAGTTCATTTTCTTTCGACATAAAAATAAATACATTTAATTAAACGTGAACATAAAATTATAGAAAGTTAAATTATACATCTCACAAAAATTGACGTCATTATCACTTTAAAAATTTTATGCACATTGATAAGAGCTCTATGATTCATCAGAAAATTTAAAACATGGTATATAAAAAGTTTTTTTATTTTAATCTTATAATTATTTTTATTTCATTTTGCACGCGCGCTTTTTATTTCCTAATTCAAAATTATTTAAAAAAAAAAAAAAAAAAAAAAACTTTTTCGATAGTGTTTGTAAGTAGGAATTGAATTTAAAGATTTTTCTTTTATATTACTTGTTTACAATTTGTTTTACAGAAACCGCTATATCTCCATGAATATTCGTAGTAGCCCCATAAAAAGTTATACAGATAACAAAATAGAGCCTCATAATCATATGTTACAACCAAAATGCATTTCAAGTATTACTTTTTACAAGGTGTAATCCCAAATATTTTTATTTTTATTTAGTTTTTAACAGGCCCACTCTTTGCTCTCGGGGCAAAACTTTCGCTGAAGTACACTGTTAAAAATTTTCTCCTAGGTTGAACCAAAACATGGTACATTTTTGCTGCCACCATGCGATGGTGAAACCTTTTACCATTATTTGGTGCTTTACTAAACCAAGGCTTGGTACTTCAATAGCTACATCCATAAGACGGAGACATTTTTTACCATAATTTGGTGCTTTTTTTAAACAAGAAACGCCAAATCATAGTAGAAGGTTTCGCCATCGCATGGTGGCAGCAAAAATGTACCATGTTTTGGTTTCTGAAGCTACTGTAGTACCAACATTTGGTTCAACCTTGAACTGAAATTTTTAACAGTGTATATGAGGTATCATATGTTCTTTACACTCTTGAAGTTTGAAGATGACTCGTTCATTGCTTTTTGAGATATTTGACAAAAAGTCTGAAATCGAAAGTGCCCGGTCATTTAAGGAAAAGTAGTGTATGCTGTTAAACTTACACTATTGTACTTCAAATAATTTGAACCCTTATGTCATAATGATAAGAAATTTCCGTTGTGTCCCTGTAGAAACCTATAAGCGCTAGACTCACACAAATCTATACAGTCCTTGCGACGGTGACATGTATATAAATTTAAAGCTCAGTCGAATAAGGCATTTAAACGCTATCGCACTTTAAATCTGTACTGATAAATATGAAGGATTTAAGTCCAAAAATGTCGATTTTGAGTTAAGTACACAGTCAGACTCAGAAAAAAATTCTCTATCGATTGGTATAAAGGATTTAAATCCATGTCATTTAGTCTTTGAGAAAATCCCTTGGTAAAAAAAGATTCAAGTCAGAAATTTAGCATTAATGTTTAGTATAAAATATTTAATTCAAATTTTTCCCTTTATTAAATGAAGATTGGCAATCACTGAATGGTATAAAGGGTATAAATCAATCTAATCCCTTTTTCATAATCGATTCTTCTGATTAGTTTTTAGGTAGTTTAACTTTATTTTTCGTCTCCTGAAAAATCAAGAATATGGACTTAAATCCTTTATACTTATCAGTACAGAAATGATTTCAGCCCATACACTGTCAAAAAAAAAAAAAAAAAAGTCCTGTTTGCTGCCAGAAATTTTCTGTAATTCAAAAAAATACGTTCTATCAACGTAATATTTCGTTTGATAGAACGTATTTTTCTGAATTACAGAAAATTTCTGGCAGCAAACAGAATTTTTTTTGACAGTGTAGGCTATAATGATAAAGAATTTTTCTTTGTGTCCCTGTATATGTATACAATATATATAAACATACGTGGTAGATTTTTCAAAATCTATACAGTTCGTGAGACGGCGATCTATAGCATGTATATAAATTTAAAGCGCAATTGAATGAGGCGTTTATACACTATCACACTTTTAATTATTTGAGACCATAACGTTATAAGGATAAAGATTTTTTCTTTTTATCTCTTAAAATAATAATAATAATAATAAAACGGCTAGTTTAACTGTAATCTGTACAGTTTGTGCTATGGTGACCTACATTGTCAAAAAAAAGTCCTGTTTGCTGCAGTTTGCTGCCAGAAATTTTCTGTAATTCAGAAAAATACGTTCTATCAACGGAAAAATTACGTTGATAGAACGTATTTTTCTGAATTACAGAAAATTTCTGGCAGCAAACTGCAGCAAACAGCAGCAAATAGGACTTTTTTTTCGACAGTGTAAAACATACGTATAAACTTTCAACTCATTCGAACAAAGCCTTTAAACGTTATTGGGTTCACTCACACATGTATACACAGACGACAGACACAAACCTAAATCATTCTAAAAATAGCAAAAATGAACTCAGGCTCCCACGCAGCCACTTATATCAATTGGACATCTAAATTACATCCCATGATCCATAAAAGGAACAAAATATCTTATGAATGTCCATTAGAAGTCCCGGATATCCTGTACTAATTATAGATATCTATTAGATGTTTGAAAATTGAAGAAATTTAGACGTGCCCTTTTTCAATGTCTGATAGATGTAACATGTTAGGTCAAAACAAGATTTAGATATTGAAAATATCTATTAGGTATAGCAAGTCCAATTGTTAGATATTTGGCGATTTACTGGATATTTAATAGGCATCTATAATGGATGTAAAAAAGAGTGAACAGATATTTGTAAAAAGCTAATAGATATCTATAGGATGTTTATAGGAGTTTAATAGATCATTTTAAAACTTTTATAGATGTCTTATGGATGTAAGTGGCTGTGTGGTTTATCTCAAAACGTATAGATAAACCATAATCTAAATGTGGAATTTTTGTCATGATTGTAATACTTTCCTTACATATATATGTTCAGAAATTAAAAGTAAAATATAGATATTATAACTTTTACAAGATTTAATTCTTTGAACTTTTCCACTGCATGGCGTCGTTATTTGCTCCATTTAAAATATTTTTGCATGTTTGAATATAATTTAGTTTAACAATAAATACATTCCCACATAAATATTTTATATTACTTAGAGATTCTGAATCCGAAATATTTTAATGATAATAATAAAAACAATAAACAAAAATAGCATATTAAAAATATAGTAATGATAACAAAATTAAAATATCACTATGAAGTATACTCAACGATTTGCTGAATTATCAAATAACATAATAAAAAATATTGAATATTTTATGCAAATTGGTAAAATTTCTGTTGTACATCGTGTATTTAAACACTTTCTAGTGCGAACCTCCCAAAAAAATTATCAAGGAGAATTTCGTTTTTGCTATTATTCCGAATTTGGTAATTTCATGGAAACATTTTCACAAAAGGTGGCATCCTGAGTTCGCCAGAAACTGATATATTCTTTATTTTAAAGGAGTGTAAACATTAAAAATCAGATTAAAAATGAAATAGAAATTTAAAACTCTTGAAAAACTAAATATTTTAGAATCAAACTTAGCTGATGCCAGCTTGATCTAGCATCATCTTTGCAGAGAGAAATATCGTAAAATGAAATAATTTTGTTTCAGCGAACGTAAGCAATGTACTGGCACAATGCCCTACATTATTAAGATCCTTCCTCAAACTATGATTTCAATTCTCTTAGATCGTAAAATGCTGAAAAATGGTATTCTAACATGCACATTAAATGATATTCTAACATGCAAAAGAGACTATTAGAGCAAAACAAAGACAAAAGGGAGACAAAAAGAAAATAATGACGAAAAATAAAAATAAATACTCAAAAAATTATACAAAAAAAGAAAAAAAAAACATGAAAATCTGACATTGACAGATTTTAATTTAGTGCCAGAGGCCTACTGCTAAACTTGTTAATATCGACAAATTCTTCTTTAGTTAGTTCGTGACGATCTAAATTCCATGATAAAGGTTTCATTAAATCAAACCAATGTGTTTCAGCTGCAGATACTGTAACAAATAACGTTGGAAGTCCAAACTGTCTTATAGCCGCAAAACAACGTTTTTTCTCTTTTTCCCAATGAGGGGGAGGTGTGCCCTTTGGGGGGACTCATGTCAAAGGTGTGCCTTGGGGGGGATTCATGTCAAAGTTGGGCCTTGGGGGGACTCATGTAAAAGTTGGGCCTGGGGGGGACTCATGTCAAAGTTGTACCTTAGGGGGGACTCATGTCAAAGTTGGGCCTGGGGGGGGACTCATGTCAAAGTTGTGCCTTGGGGGGACTTCATTCAATAAATCCCCATTCAATAAACCGACTGAAATAGGCCCTTAGCACTATTAAGAGTGACGTATAAAAATTCGACAACGCTGTACCGACTGAAATAGGCCTCTAGCACTAAAAAGTTGGGCCTGGGGGGGGGACTCATGTCAAAGTTGTGCCTTGGGGGGGGACTTCATTCAATAAATCCCCATTCAATAAACCGACTGAAATAGGCCCTTAGCACTATTAAGAGTGACGTATAAAAATTCGACAACGCTGTACCGACTGAAATAGGCCTCTAGCACTAATAAAGAAACAGTATGGAATGTTTCATGTACAGGAGCACACAAAAAATTTATATACATTACGGTACGTGAACGGAATTTCTTTGAAGTATATTTTAACCCTTTATCTACCGCATTATGAAACAGATAAAAAATGTATTTGAAACATATTTTTTTTTTTTTTTTTTTTTTTTTTGTTACTTAAAAGTATTCCTTAAAGATATCTGCAATAAAAAATTATGCATATCACCTCATCCTAATAATTAATAAAACTGGTTGATTGGTTGAGTTTTACATCGCACTAGTGCTACGCAATGGGCAATTGGTGACGGTCTGGGACTCACGCCTATAGGTGGTCCGGAGATATGCCATCGCGATTTTGATCCTCTACGGAAGGGATGGCTCTCCTGCTTCGGTGACACCTAGAGGTATCATTTTGATGGGAACATGGAGGACATTGCGGCCCCGACAGACTTTACGGACACCAGCTACCATTTGTGCACACCATGGTCTTTGGCTGGCTCAAGTACTGAACCTGCAGTCTTTCAAATACGAGCCAGGCTCTGTACCGACTGGTCTACCACGGCCCGTAATTAATAAGGATTTTGTGAGGTGGTTCTTTAGTGTACCACTGGTATATAGAGGTCGAAAAAGGCATTTGGACCTTAAAAAAGTGTAAAAACCTGTTTACTTTTTGTGTTCCTTATATTTTTTCTAAGACTGATGGGAGATTTTTGAGACAGTATAGGAATTAACTTTGACACACAACACAGGCATGTAGGTCGTAAAAATGCAGAGCAAAACAGCAATAGCCCCTTTGTAATACAGAAACGGCTACAAGTAGCGTCTAGTGCCTGTATAGTGAGGTTAAAATGAGGTATAGGTTCTATTCTTATAAAAACCTTTGACATTTCTTGCGTAATTTCGATTTTATACGCTTTTTAAACTAATGGTACTTTAAAGTACCGATGGTTGATAAAGGGTTAACATCTTTGCACTTTATTCAGCACAATGAAATTACTATACATTAATGAATTGCTTAAAAACAGGATTTCTGTAAAAGAAAACAAAGCGGGGAGGGGGGGGATTATTGAATGTACCGTAATTTAGTGTAGATAAGCCGCACTGGTAGATAAGCCGCAACTTATTAAAATGTTGCGAAAAAAGCAATGCTCTTAGATAAAAAGCACCGGAAGGTAAGCCGCGGCTTATGCAATCATTGTTACGATGATGTGACGGATAAATATAGGAAAAAGATATCAGTCTTCTGACACCTACGCAAGTTAATAAAAATAATTAATTATTAATTATAAATGAAAATAATAAACTATTTAAGAAATAATTCGGTATAAAGAAAATAAAATCAAACTACTATACCAGTATGCAGATGTAATGCAACAAATATGAGAGTCACGGGAACAAGATGGTGGAATTTGGGCATATGTACAAAGTCATAAAAATAATTAATTATAAATGAAAGTGATAAATTACTTTAAAAGGCGTTGTATAATTAATAATAATAATAATAACAAAGCCAGTATACAAATACGATGCAAAAAATCAAAAACAGACTAACTAGATGGCGAACTCCAGACGTATATGCAAATTAAAATAAGAGATTATTAGTTAATAAATAAGAGATTATAAGCGTGAATAAGTGCTCGAGAAACTCGAATAGTAAACTTCCATTTTCGGGGGAGATCGACTGTTCCAAGAAGTATGGACGACGGAATTTGGGATTATCATTAGATAGACCGCACTGATAGATAAGCCGCAGTCGTCCCCCCCCCCCTAAAAAAAAAAATAAAAAAATAATGTTCTTTTTTAAAGATAGCCCGCGGCTTATCTTCACTAAATTACAGTACAATTATTTTACAGAGCTACACAAAATAATTACGATATACTGTATACTTAGTATGACAAGTTCTGGGCGTATATTTTTAGTAGTACATATATAATATGACCATATTATTGAACAGTTCATTTTTATATACCTATATAATAAAAGGTAATGAGTAGAGCAAATGAGTCATTGAGATTCCTTATCTATATATCCACTAATGATAACGTATTTTAAAGATGCATGACTCATTTGAAAACATCTAGTAAGTCTTACCTTATTATATGTAAAAGTAGTGACTAGTGCCGGTCCAATTATTCCATTCAAATCAGATATAGAACTGCTTATCCCGAATAGTACACCTGAAATTTAAACAATTCGTTAATTCTTCTTATTTTTTTTTTTAAATAAACTTATTTTATATAGTAATTAAACTTATATAACTTACGGTATACAAAATTAAATAAATAAAATAATTAAAAAATAAAATATATTTACCAAAATCAGGGACTGAATGAGTGAAGTAACACATTGAAATACGACATTGACCTTTTCCGTATTGATAAGCATTTACAGCAAAAATGCTGAATGATTAGGAAAAAAAAAAAAAGTGGGGAAGGAAATTTGCTGAGTTGGTAATTACAATATACGCGTCTCAAGTGCAATTCGCATTCACGGAAACAAAAGTTTGAACAGAATAATGTGGAATTTCAATTAAAAGCAAAAAGAGTATCACATTTGTTTGTGTTTCGTTTTATTACTTAATCTAATTGTCAAACGCAATTCTATATATTTATTAATCATCTATCTACCTATCTAACTATATATATATATACACAATCGTATATTATAATTGTATATAATATATACACAGTACAATCTAGTACACACACACATATATATTGGAGTAAACTTACTGACTCATTCATTCACTCACATTCAACACAGTCATAACGATTCTATGGAAGATAGAGTTACAAATTTTGGTGTGCAGGTTGGTTTTAGGATCCTGATTCTCATTAAGACGGTGTTTTGCGAAATTTCCCCCTTTTCCCCACGAGGGGTAGGAAGCAAAAAAATGTTTGTGAGCATTACTCGGCTCAGAATTACTTCACGTGAAGAAGTTACGCATAAAGAGACTAGATTTCAGTACGCACACACCAAAGAAAAAAAAAAAAAAAAAAAAAAAAACCTTTTCGACAAAACAAACAAACAAAAAACACTTTTGGAATTTATAATTTTAAGGGAGGGGGTAGGGAAAAATCGATTTTTTGGGGGAAATTTTGCTAAAAGTGGATTTTCGAGTAGAACTCTACCAAAAGTGGTACCAATAGATTGAAAGCGACAGTGAGTCTTCTTGAAGATAACATATTTTGGGGGTGGTTTTCAAAAACATATTTTGGGGGTGGAGGAAGTAATACGAGGAGGCAAATTCTCTTTTGTTTTAAATTTGTCCTTCGGAACCTTTCGAAAGTCACATTTTTGTGAGTGGGTTAGCTAAGTGCATCTACCACCCCCTATGACAGGATTTCGAGAAATTCCTCCTAACTCGATTTTAAGAGTAACTTTGCTCCACATTATATGTTGTGTGCTAATACGTACCCAACAGGCACTACAAAGAAATCATGCGAAATTCCCTCCGCCTCCCCCATCCTTTGGGGCGTGAGGCTGAAAAATAGATTCTCAAGCGTAATTTTGCTCCAAATTATCTTAGAAAGGTGATTTTTCAAGTGTGGTTTGATTATACGTATCCACCTTATATACACTATAAAGGGATTTTTGCAAAATTTCCCCTTTCTCCGTTTTGAGGTCGTGCGGGACAAAAAAACACGTTTTCAAGTTTACCTCTGCTCCAAATTACCTCGATGGAGAGGTTTGCTGTGTTGGTGTTGATTAATTGTACACCGTATGAAAATTGATGGGATTTTGCAAAATTTCTAACTTACACGCGGGAGATTGTAGGGGGGGGGGAGGGGAAGGGGAGCGGCTAAGACGCTCTTAAAGCGAGCTCATCATGCTGCGAGCTGGAAAGACACTACCATCGACAGTGGTAACTTTAATAGAGGTTATAATCGACTTCAATGATTATTTTTTAAATTTTTACTTTTTTGAGATTTTTTAAAAATGAATAATGATATGGAATTTTGAGAATTCATTTAAATATAGGGATCAGCGAAGCGGACAAAGCCTGACACACGCGAACTGTGACACACCGATTGTAACCAAACTTTACATGTAGTTAAAGTGTACGAAGTTATACACATCTATCAATTTATATCGGCAAACATTACTTCAGAACAGAGATATTTGTGTTCGAAGTTGGAACTATTATGTTAAAATATTATGATTGTCATTCAATATATCCATTTAACTTTTCTATTTTTCCTTCCATCAAACACGTGCTGTTGATTTATTTATTTAAATAGCATTTCAGATTGCTTGCAAGAAATAATGTAGATGTAAATGTTTGTAAAGTTCTACAGAAATAGACTTGAGAATCCGCGATTGTAATGAAATGCTCGCCCTCTGGTGGGCTAAGATGAAATTACAATTAACATGCTTTAATTTGGCTTCCATCAAGCCGCCATTGCTTGCCGATGTTTAGTTTCACATATATTTATTAAATAAAAATGAATAAATCCGGTAAAAAAGATAACACATACTGTTGTGTGCTACAGTGTAACTCCAAAGGATCAAGAAATCCAGAATTAAGCTTCCATTTATTTCCAGATGACAAATTTAAAATTTCAGTTGCTTCGGCTAATGGAAGTAAAGAATGAATCAGATGATTTGAAACTAATATTTGTTCAACTTTAGTTAAAAATCTACTTCCGATCGAACTTTGAATAAACTGAAATATTTTTTTCCAAAAGCAATCAATTTTCCATGATGTAATGGCGGAGAAATTATAGTACGAGTATTAAGTAGAATAGCAAAAAGAACAATAATAAATACACGTGGCTATTATATTTACTAACAACAAAAGCTGAAAAAACGCCATCTATCGATCATTACAAACGCGGATATTCATTTTCCACGTGGCTATTAAAAAAATTGAAATCTGTCTTTCCTAAAAACACAATGTTATTTTTTAAATCATTAAAAATAAAGAATTCTAGAGCAAGAAAAATATGCACTGCACACGATTAAAATACACATTTTAAATAAACAAATAAACAACGCGTGAGTAAAAAAAGTAGAAAAGTCAAATAGATATATTGAATGACGTCACAATATTGGAAAAAAGTAGTTCTAACTTCGAACACGAATATCTCAGTTCTGAAGTGACGTTTGCCGATGTAAATTGGTAGGAGTGTATATCTTCATACCCTTTTAACTACTTGTAAAGTTTGGTTACGATCGAAGAGTCACAGTTTGTGAGCGTCCCTTGTGAGATTGAGCACACATTTCTATAACGATTTTTTAAATTTCATAAATAAAGTTGTTTTAATCAACGAGATAAAGAGAGTAGAGTGATAAATATGGTAACCCTGATATGGTTCAACATGAGTCATGTGAGAACCACCTATGGATTGATTTCCTTGGTTACAGCCTATTTTCAATAAATTTCTATAACAACTGCTTGGAGATTGTACTTGGCGAAAGTCATAATCGCCAATGTTTATGTTTACTTACGTAATTGAATATTTCTTTCGTACGAAATCATTTTGATTTTGATTTTACTTCTTTTTATTTCGTGTAGTCAAAACTTAACCGACAAAATATTCAAAAATATAATCAATAATTTTACCTTACTTAAATCCTTACTAAGTCCGAGCTTCATGTATATTTCGGCTACCTAACGGTGCCATCTTCAGAAACACTCGGTAAAAAATGATTTGAAGGTGCTAAGTTTGGACGACTTGTTTATCTTTTGTAGTTTCCTCTTCGATTTCTTCACGTCTCTTGTTTTCTTTATATAGCTGTTGCCACTCGGTAGGAATAATGCTATGTTCGATATCATTGATAGTATTATTATTGGTTAGTATTTCGATAGCTTCTCTTTTGAGAGCGTAATGGTGAGAGTTGTATGGGGCTATTTTATGAAAATTAATGGAATCAATGTTAATTGGGTTAGTATTGTTAGTCCTTGAGAAAGCTGTGGAATGTCTATTGTATTTTAAGTATTATTAAGAGATCTTAAAAACAATAAAAACATAACCTGCTTAATGTCCGATAAAACAAACCTTCTCACAATAATGGACCGAACGCAATATATTCAAATGATGCAAGACTCTATCAAAAAACTTAACGCTGTCAAACTCACACACTCCCCCCTCAATAAACTCATTGAAAAAACTAAATCCATCATAAAAACGGGCACATGGCCTAATAACACACCCCCTATTTATAATAACCATGCCCCAATTATTCCCCGTCTTTTTGGCAAATACAAAGATCATAAAAACCCTCCAACACTGCGCCCTATTGTTGATAAATCCGAAGGCCCGACATACTGTCTAGAACGTTACATGAAAGATATCTATAAAGCTCTCCTTCCCCCCTCTAACTTATCAATAAACTCAACTGAAACCTTTATTCAAAAAATCCGCGATATCAATATCTCATACAACGATACACTCTGCAGTTTTGACGTTAAAGACTTATATCCTTCAATCAATATTTCTGAAATTAACCCCAAAATCAACTCACTTATAATAAATCATTTCGGCAACAATAATATAAGTGACACCCTAATACGCGTAAATAATCTTTTACTCAACCACTCTTATTTCTTTTTCAACGGATGTTATTACCAACAAACCCAAGGCGTGCCCATGGGCTCCCCCATCTCGGGGATCATCGCCGAGCTCAAAATGCGAATGTTCGAAAATTCTGTAAGCAACTTGATCAACCAATGTAAAATTTGGATTCGCTATGTAGATGATATTTTTTCTGTCACCCCACCCACGATTAATCCCGACAACATTCTTGAAAAACTTAATGACACTGATCCGAACATCAAATTAACCCATGAAATAGAAAATAACCATTCCTTAAATTTCCTTGACGTCACCATTATCAAAAACAAAAATAATTCCACAGACACCACCGTCTTCCGAAAACCTACTAGTAACAACGAAATCATAAATAATAAATGTCACACACCCCTCTCTTACAAATATGCCGCTATTCGCTCCTACGTTAACCGCGCTATACTCATATGCTCTAATAAAAAATATCTTAATTCCGAAATAAAAATAATAAAAGATATCGCCAAGAAAGCTAATTATAATCCCTCCATAGTTGATAAATTTTATAAAAAACGTATAAAAACCCTAAACAGTATTCCGAATGCTTAAAAATCTAAACAACTATTTATCCCCGCGATCCCGTACTGCAAAGGAGCCGCCGTAAAAATTAAAAATGAAGCCACCAAACACAATATAAACATCCCAATAAAACCAAATAAAAATATATACCAGCGAATTCGCAATGAGAAAGATTCCATAGACTTTAAACACACAGCCGGCATTTATAAAATCGATTTCCAATATCAAAATAAAAATAAAAATAAAGCCTCATACATAGGAATGACTAAAAGGAAAATAAAAGAACGTATTTCAGAACACATAACCGACTTAAAATACAATAGACGTTCCACAGCTTTCTCAAGGACTAACAATACTAACCCAATTAACATTGATTCCATTAATTTTCATAAAATAGCCCCATACAACTCTCACCATTACGCTCTCAAAAGAGAAGCTATCGAAATACTAACCAATAATAATACTATCAATGATATCGAACATAGCATTATTCCTACCGAGTGGCAACTGCTATATAAAGAAAACAAGAGAAGTGAAGAAATCGAAGAGGAAACTACAAAAGATAAACAAGTCGTCCAAACTTAGCACCTTCAAATCATTTTTTACCGAGTGTTTCTGAAGATGGCACCGTTAGGTAGCCGAAATATATATGAAGCTCGGACTTAGTAAGGATTTAAGTAAGGTAAAATTATTGATTATATTAATAATCCTTCCTTCAACATTTTTGTAAAGTATTCAAAAATAGTTGAGGAATTATTATTTGTTTTTAAATTTAGCTCTTTTAAAAGTTTAACTTTTCTTTATAAACATTTTTAAACTTTGTTAGGAAAAAATAAAAAAGAAAGTATTTTATTATTTATTATAATGTGAAAATCTGAAAAATAATTTTAAAAACAATTTATTTAGATCATAGATCTCTTGCATAGATCTCTTGCTACCTAATAGTAATGATAATTTGCTGAACTGAAATTTTAAATGCCAAAATAACGATAAAAGGGCAATCTATTGATTCATATCACGTGATTTATGTTGAACCACAGAAAGCTAATCCTTTATCCATCTACTTTATTTAATTTATCTCGTTATTTTTAATAGATATCTATAAATTAAAATGGGAATTATTTTTTTTAAGCTTCAATATCAATACACAATTTTTAAGAATAGTCTTTATAATTTTTGAATTTATGTGGCACTAGCAAGCTTTGCCCGCTTCGCTGGTCATTATATTTAAAGGAAACTCTTTTGTATATAGCTTTATGAAATAAAGAAAAAAATACTGAAATCCCTCAAAAGCTCGCTTTGGGTTCCCGCTGCCTTCGGCAAAGACTTGGTCGTCCTCGCAGTCTCCGGTGCCTATCCCTATTGCCAGCGACAATGGCTTACCCGTGGGCTTCCATTTGGGTGTTTATCATATATGACAGTTTCGATACGGACAGTATCGAAAAATTTGAAGTAGCCCTTTTACATTTGAATCCCAGTTTTATATGAACAACAGTATACGTGATGTACACAATATTTGCTTTCACGTTATTTCCTATGTTTATTTGATTTAATCGATCAACTATAAAATGACATCAATTTCAAGCCAAATATAATATTACAATAAGCTATGATCGGCTACGTCTATCGCATGAGACAATTATTATTATTATTATTATTATTATTATTATTATTTCGTGGTTATATATATTTCATGCTTAGTTAATAGTATTTGGTATATAGAAAAATAAATAAATTAATTAATATGTAAACCTGATCATGGTACAGCTTTAATGTAGCTCCCCTTGGCGACTTTTGAATTTTTGTCGCCGTTTTAGACCGAAATATAATTTATGCGATTATTGTTCCTATTTCTTTCTATCTTTTCTTTTCTTTCTTTTCTTCAATATTTTATAAATTAGTTCTAATTTTGACGCGCTTTAAGTGGGCTTTAAGTAAATGGGCTTTAAGTGGCTGTCCTTGGCGAAAAATGTCCGATCTACTTCAGCATCAAAATTTTAAAAAATGTCCAGAATTATCAATAAGTAAATACCTTCAATATAACGCTGAATTAGCTTTTATTCTACCGTGATTCACCCGTGCTAAAATAAAAAATCCAAAGTTGAGGTAGATAAAAAAAAAATGCTCTGAAATAAAATTCAGAAGAAACATGCTAGATTTGTATCATTACAATTTTATTTTAAAGTTATAAATATGTAATTTTCATTCAATTAATATTTAGTAGTTTTTTTATTTTTCGCGTGAAAGCATATTTCATTTTATGTTGAAAAAATAAATAAATAAATAAATAATACCTCGTAAACGTTTTTGGCGACAATTAAAAATTTAAATGGCTTATATTAAGGCAATTACCAATTTATTATTTTCATATTTTAATTAATTTTAAAAAATCTAATCAAATTTCCGGTATAAATAGTAGCCTATGTCCTATTCCAGACTATTCTTTATCTCTGTACCAAATTTCATCCAGATCCGTTCAGCTGTTATGGCGTGATTGAGTAACAAACATCCATCCAAACAATATTTATAACATAATATTAGTATAGATTATGTGTTTATGATTTTAATTTTGGCCATCAATGTATGGGCATAATTTTCTTGAAATTATTTACTATATTTCACATAAAAAAACTTTAAAAAATTCTTCGTTCCGCAGCCTTTTAAGACATGTATTGTGTAGTGCTAATTAATTAAGAATTTTCTTTCTTTCCTTCTCTCTCTCCTTTTTTTTTTTTTTTTTTTTTTCAACAACTGCTCTCTGTAATTAGGCATATCTTTAACACATCAGTTTGTTAAAAAAAAAAAAAAAAAAAAAAATCAAATATGTATATTTTAATTGCTTTTGAAAACAAAAAACCCCAGAAAATCCCGGAGTGGAAGGCTGATTTTTTTTGTACCAACTATGTAAAAAATACCAGAGCCGGGAATCGAATCCGGGCCTTCCGCTTTACATGCGGATGCTCAAACCATTGAGCTACCCTGTTCGATTACCAGCCAAGCATTATGTAGAAGGCATATGTGTGAAATGCCTGGCTGGTAATCAACCAGGGTGGCTCAATGGTTTGAGCATCCGCGTGTAAAGCGGAAGGCCCGGATTCGATTCCCGGCTCTGGTATTTTTCACATGTAGTTGGTATAGGGCAGTTCCTTGTTTGTAAACAAACATCTCAAATTTTATGAGTGGTTAGCAAAAAGGCTTGGGAAAAGCATAGCGATGGCGGATTACCAACGGAAAATCAATGGTGGGCGGGGCGCGGGAAAGTCGAGCGCGCTTTTTTGCCAACCACCAGACGTCACGAGGAAATGCTCTATAAAAAAATCAGCCTTTCACTCCGGGATTTTCTGGGGTGAACTTTCAGGGTTGATGAATGAATTTCTGAATTGAAAAAAAAAAAAAAAAAAAAAGAAATTATTAAACATTTTTTTTTTTTTTTTTTGTGAAACTTACCTGCAAAACTTACAAATTTCAACTTACCTGCAAAGTCAGGACTCATGTCAATATGCGTCACCTGGAAACCCGAGAAAGAGAATCCGTGAAGGGCCATTGCTAGACACACTAACGATACTATGAGTCGGGGCCTGCAGCCTGAGAGGGTGACACCAAATAACATTATGGCAGGTCCTAGAGTGCCTGGAATTAACAATGAATGCAAATGTTAGACTTTAAGTCTGTTGTTGCAATATTTAATCTACTTTGCTTCACAGAACAATTGTGTGTACAGTTAAATTTCTATGGCAGATTTATTTCATAGTAAACCAGTAAAGTAGAAAACACGTTTTAATTTAGTTAATAGCAATATCCAAATGCAAAATCTTTATGTATATACTGGTGTTCAAAATTTTAGCAACAACCTGTTTTCTCGTTTTCTTCTTTTGCGCATAATTTTTAAACAAATAAACATATGAACACAAAATTTAGATGGCATGTTTGTCATCATACCATTAATTGAATTTTATATAATTTTAGCATGAGTAATAATTTTTAAACTAATAATTATTCATTTTTTTTTTCAAAAGTATGCTTTGGAAAAAAGGAAAAATTTCTACACTTTTAGAAAAGAAAACTTAATGAAAAGTGGTGTTAAGGATACATTACATATAGATAAAGACTCAGATGCCTTGAAATGTTACTCTAAATCCCAATTTTTCTTTCTGTATTAGCATTCTTTTACTTTATAATAGACTTTAAAAAAAAAATATATATATATAATTAATAATTTGTAAACTACGAACATCACCAGAATAATAAAAATGTCGATAAATAGTTTTATAATGAACATCTTATCCAATTTTTATGTTTGTATGTATATTTTTAAAAAAGTTATTCACATGCGAAAAAAAAAGAAGAAAAAAGAAGAAACAGAAAAGTGAATACATGCAAAAAGATCCGGTTTTAATCTAACACGTGGATGTTTGTGCATCTTCACCTATCTGTAATGCATCCTTATGACCATTTTTCATTAAGTTTTCTTTTCTATAAGTTTTCTTCTTTAAGTTCTTTCTTCTTTCTTTTCTTCTTCGATATGGAAAAAATTTTTATTTCGGTTTTTGACGAATTTACACGTTTTGAGATTTCCTTGCAATTCAGTTAACTGAAATTAACTACTTATTTTTTAAAAAGGGGCTTTATTATTTTATTCTCTGCATATATAAGAGAATAAAGTATAAGATTGAGAAATTTTTTTAATTTTCAGTTTTCGACGAAGTTACACGTTTTGAGATTTCCTTGCATTTCGACCACTGATAACTGACCACTTATTTTTAAAAAAGTGGATTTATTATTAGCTTCTGCATGTGTAATAAGAAAGTAGAAGATACAGAAAGAATTTCGATTTCCGGTTATGATGAATTTACACGTTTTGAGATTTCCTTGCATTTCAATTAACTGAAATTGACTACTTATTTTTAAAAAAGTGGATTTATTACTAGCTTCTGCATGTATAATAAGAAAGCAGAAGATACAGAAAGAATTTCGATTTCCAGTTATGATGAATTTACACGTTTTGAGATTTCCTTCCATTTCAATTAACTGAAATTGACTACTTATTTTTAAAAAGTGGATTTATTTTTCTATCATATATACGAAGAAAATATGATTCAGAAAAATTTTAGATTTTTGGTTTTTAATGAAATTACCCCTTTTGAGATTTCCTGAACTCAATTCGACCATTTTTAGAAAATATCTGTCTTTTTGAGTTCAAACACTGTACTTTATGAAACAAAGAAATTAATTTAACCGAACTTGATATTTGGTTGGACTTTAGTTTGACATGATGCTAGTTAGCTTTTGGGCTATATCACCAAACAGGGGGCGTTTCCACGTTGCGATTTCCTCTTATTTCAGGAAAGGCTCAGCATGTACAGTGTGCCAAACTTAGAGAAATACATTAAGTAAAACTCTGCTGATTCAGTTTGAGTGCATATCGACAAACAATTCCCGTAGCTAAGCTGCAATTTAATTTTGTATAGGAAAAGGCTTTGCTTTGCTTCCCTTTGCAAAAATGTGGCTGAGTTTCGACCACTGGGCGATACTAGTGATAAATAATTTTTCATTGTTTACCTATTAAAAAAAAAAAAAAAAAACTGCAAGTGCAAGATTCACCACAATCTATACTATTCGTTTGACTATGACTTATACATAAATTTTCAGTTCATTCGAAAAAGGTGTTTAGATGCTATCGCATTTTAAATAATTTTAACCCATATAAACCATTATAGTAAAGGATTTTCTTTGTGTCTTTGTAAAATGACTATAAGTGCTAAATTCAACAAAATTTGTACAGTTCGTGCTACTGTGACCTACAACATACATATCAATCAAGTTTCAGCTCATTCGAACAAATAGTTTTTTATACTGTCTTCTTGACTCACATATATTCACACATACATACATAAATACATTTATACACACATACATACACACACATAGAGTAAAAATGGCAAAAATAAACTCAGGGAACCTCAAAACGTATAAATATAGCGAAATCTCAAAATCGAATTTTTGTCATTATTACAATACTTTCCTTATATATGCATGTTCGGAAAGTATTAATCTGAAAAAAATCAAACAGTTGCTTAAGAAATTCAACTAAGTTTTATATTAACAGGCCTGAAGTTCATTGTTTTCTATAAATAAATTAATAATTAAATGATCAGCTATAAATATGAGGACAAAATATGTTACCTATTGTGTTGAAAATTTTTCTTATGGACGTGATAGTCAGTTTGTTAGTCTCCCTCATTCTGTCTGCCGCATAAGCAGCAGTCCATGCACCGAATGCTTCACAGAGAAATGGCAAGGCAGAAATGTTCCCATCCTGCGAAAAAAAAAAAAAAAAAAATTAATGCATTAAGAATTTAGGAATTTAATTTTTCTAAGATCATCATCCGCCTTATCAACGATCAATCAAGCACTTAAGACAACGTATATGTAGGCTGACCAGATCAAAGTACTTTTATAATAGAGAAGCATTAAAAATTGCTACAATTATGAAATTATGGATGTATTTTTTCATTCCAAATTAATAAGGACTAAAAATAAAGTATTATTGATAAATAATTTAGTTTCTACAATTTTTTAAAACTTAGAAAAATGCCTTAAAGAAAAAGGGCGTCCCCATTTGTCCCCAGAAAATGGGACGTTTGGTCAGTATACGTATATGTCATTGTTAAAAGAATCTCTACTATCCCGATTGTCCAAAAAAGCAGTTCTGTAGCTACCTTTCGTTTCACGACTAAGCATGACTGCCTCATATGCCCATATTTGCCGGCTTTCGGGTCGTGGACAGCCCTGCCTGCCCTCTTTGCCGCGTGTGCGGAGATGAATGCTGATCGTCTCCCCGTGTGTTCAGTCCTTACAAAGAACTGCATCTACTCTGGGTACTCTGAACTGCATCTCTACTGCATCTACTACTGATACTGGGAAGCCTGAGATCTTTTGAAGAATTTAACTTCTTAATTTTATGTGTTTTTCATGTTCTAATTCTTTATTCAGTTCCTGTGTTCGATTTGTATTTTGTGTTTGATGTACAGTAGGTAACAAATGTGTCCGAACACTAGCAAAAATTCCTATTTAAAAAAGTACACTTCATACGGTTCTGTTAAATAAATCCTTATCGAATCATGTTCTTAGACTGACTAAGAAGAGGATTCGACAAGGATTTAGTTAACAAAACCGTATGAAGTGTACTTTTTTTACGTAGGAATTTTTAATAGTGTTCGGACACTTTTGTTACCGACTGTATTTTGTATTTTCTGTATTCCTGTAATTTCACATTCTTTTGATCTTTGTATGGCGTTAGGATCATGTCTGTATTGCCTGCTGCATTTTGGAAAAAAAAAAAAAAAATATATATATATATATATATAAGATTTTTTTAAAAAATCCAATTTAAATTAGTTTGACATTTTTCTGTCATTCTTCTACATTCTAAGAAATCTGGAGTGACTCCATTCGACTTTCCGAACATTAAGCAATTAACGACTGTATAAATAAACTAAAGTGAGAGAAATCGTAAAATAAACAAAAGAGGTGATTATAATAGAGTGTTTGAGTATTTTTCTCCACATATGTATAGTATTTACTTAACAAAACAGTATTAGGTGCATATCTTTTAAATACGAATTATTGCTAGCGCTTCAATAATTTTGATGCCGACTGTAAGAAAGTGTGGCAAAGATGAAACAGTAGAGTGTAGGCAAAAGGTTAACTTCTTTGGCATTTATCACATTAATGGCGATTATTTGTTTTGAATATATATTATTGCTTGTGATTGAGTCTTTTTACAACTTAAACATTAAATTTAAGATTAATTATTTTAGGTTTAACATTATTAAGGTCCACTAATTTAGTTTAATTATTTTAGGTTTAACATTTTCAAGATCCTCTAATTAAATAACTAATTATTTAAATGGTGCCACATATTCTCTTAACTCATGAACTTAAAACTTCTTAAAAATATACACATTAAAGCTATAGTTTGTTTGAACCTGCAATAATTTCATTGACTTATTGTTTATCTAGCTACACGGTAGATAATGCTTGCTCACTGCTGTCTTAAGGTTTTTCTATCATTAATTTCCTTTCTATGAAAGATTTAATGTTCATAGATTTACGTACAATTTAAGTTACAATAATTTAATTTAAAATTATAATTTAACTAACTCAATAAATAATTACTCTGTGAATTTTATCGTTAAAAAAAATGCTCAGACGTTAATTCTTTATCGATTAATCATTGTTTGCAAAGCTTTTATGTTTAATTTCATTAATTTGTTGGCATCTTCCTATTCTCCAGTTTGTGTAAAAGTTTTGCATGTGGCCACTCTGCTTTTTTCTAGTTTTATCTCTGGATTCCTTGATGATTTGAATTAATAAATTATTTAATTTCTCATTCAAAATGGTTTTGCTGCCTCGATCGGGGCTGAAACAATATAAATTGCTAAGATTAGCTATATTGTTTTACAAAATCGATGCAGCTCTCACAGCTTTATGAAGTACATGCCCCTTGAAGAGTTTATACTTCAATTTTTAAGCATTTTTATCCAATTATTATTTCTATGGGCCTTTATTTACTTTCTCCGTTATTAAGTTCAATGTCCCTTTATTATTATTATAATTCATACCGGCGTAAGTAATTTAAATTTTTTTTGTCTCTTGTTGGTTCTTAATCTGTATCGCAACATTTTTGTGTCAGTTTTACTTATGTTACAATCAGTTCTATTTTTGTTGTGTTGGTACTGTTTTGTATCTATTAATTGCTAAATTTTAAGGTTACATTTTATTACATAACTGTCATTTATATTTGCATTTAAATTCTATCTGCTGCTTATGCGCAATAAATTTAAATGTATTTTGTTTAATATAAAAATGTTTTTTCATTAAATTTAAAATACTATATTTATTTATTTATTTATTTAAGGGATACAAGAAGCAAGAGTTGAGTAAAACATTACATTTTCAAATTTTAAATAATAAATAGTAGTTTTTAAATATGAAGTACAAAATAATTAAATGTAAAAATTCTGATGTGACTTCACTCGACTTTCCGAACATTAAGTAATTAACGGTTGTATAAATAAATTAAAGTAAGAGGAGTCGTTAAATAAACAAAAGTGAAAAATATAAGAGGGTGTTTTAGCATTTTTCTTCATTGTTTAATTTTACGCAACAGCACTTCAAATAATTTAGTCCAAAGGTCATATTGATAAAGGATTTTTCGTTGTATCCCTGTATCTAAATCCCTGTATGTAAATCTATAAGTATTAGATCCCCCAAAATCTATACAGTTCGTGCGACAATGAACTATAACATGTGTATAAATTTTCAGCTCAATCGAATAAGGTGTTTCTATACTACCTTACTTTAAAAAATTTGGTCCAGTAGGTCCTAATGATAAATAATTTTTCTTTGTGTTCCTGTAAAAAAACTATAAATGCTAAATTCACCAAAATCTATACAGCTCATGCGGCGGTGAGCTATTATATGTGAATAATAGTTTTCAGTTCATTCGACAAAGGCATTTGGACGTTACAGCACTTTAAAACGTTTGGACACTTAAGCCATTATAATGATAAAATTTTTTTATTTTGTAGGTATCTCTGTAAATATATATATATATATATATATATATATATATATGGAATTAAGGGAAAAAAAAAAAAAAAAAAAAAAAAAAAAAAGATTATATCCTAAAAAATTCTTATTTAGTTTTAACAAATATCATTTGAATCAAGAAAATTTTTTCATGCTTTACCCATTACCAAAATTCATATTTTCATTACCATCTTAACACTTTCACTTATTCTTTTATCTTTTTTTTTTTTAGATTTAGTGGGTACAATTCGTCAATAAAGTAGCATCGCTTGTGCTCGCATAAAAATTCCCTATAGTTTTAACATAAGAAATTATTTCTACGGTAGATATTACTTCTACAAAATTCAAAAATTCAAACTGTGTAACAAAATGCAACCAACATCGTTGCTTTCTTTATTCTATTCTATTTCTTAAAACAATTTTTATAGATGCCACATGCACCACATAAACTTTAAATTTTACATCTACTTTTTAAGATAGCACGCAATCATGTTTTATATAAAAATTAAAAATTCATTTTTTTACTTATTTTTATTTCATTTTGCACGCGCACTTTTTATTTTCTAATTCAAAATTATTAAATAAAAGCTTTTTCGATAGTGTTTATTTCGATACTGATTATTATTAATTTTCTTTCCTTTTCCTTCAAAAAAAAAAAAAAAAAAAAAAAAAAAAAAGATGAAATTCTGGCAAAAACAAAATTTAGTTTAGAACGGAGGACTATTAGTTTTTTAAATAATAAGACTTCTTCACACACCATAAATTTTAATCCAAGGCAGTAGCACGTGTTTTTTTGCACCTGATGAAGGAAGGCTACGTCCTTTCGAAACCGGTTGTGCTGGATTAAAATTTATGGTGTGTGAAGAAGTCTTATTGTCTATTTATCGTTTGTACACCAGTTTTGCATTTAGTTATTAGTTTTTTTTTTTTTTTTTTTTTTTTTTTCAAATTATAACATCGTTTTCAAATTATTCAGTTATATTTTCGATACATTTTAGATTTCAATAAATGTCCAACTATCGAAAAATGACAACGCAAAAATCCTAGACTGAGACTAATAGCCCTCAGTCCTAAAAAAAAAGTACAAGCGTTATTATTGATTCTGCAACCACAACAAGCGTACACAATGCAAATATTTTACAGGACATACCATTTCAATATCAAAGTGTAAGACAGTTTCAAAATAGCTGGGCAATGCTGTGAAAAGTGTCAGAAAACCTAGAGATGTTCCAAAATGGCAGAAGATAACAGCCCACATCGGAATTGAAGTGAAAATAGCTTTCCAAGGTACCTTAGGATTCTGAAACACAACAATTACAATATAATGTTAATATGAATTACAAAATAACTATGACTAATTATGATCTGCTTGGAAGTATATAATCTAGAAATTAATAGAAATGCTAAATTAACCGAATTTGGTGACATAATCTATATAATATTTCTCTAACGTGGACCAGTTTCAATTATTTTTTGTCGAAACGGTACGATATGCGAGGGTAAAAAAAAAAAAAAAAAAATATATATATATATATATTTATACACAATAATATTTTTAAGCAGGCGGACTTAGCTCAATGGACTAATAAGAAAAAAGTGACGACATTTGTCTGATGAGATTATTTTACGAAAAAAAATGTATTTTTAACAGTTGTTTCTTCATAACCTTTGCAAGCGTCCTTTCAAACCTAGCAATATTTTAAAGATATATACAGAATATGAACTTTTGTGTCATAAATTGACTAAAAAACACAATCATAAAAAATATAATCAAAATAGGAATTATTTTATTTTATTTTATTTATTTATTAAAAGAAAATAATAATAATAACGAAATTAATAAAAAATCATCGCCAACATGACGACAAAAATTAAAAAGGCGTCTTGGGAGTCCTATATTTAAATTATACTGCCTGTGGAAGTATGAAAATTGTGTCGTGAAACATGAATTTTATTTGGAATCCTTTCTTTAAATGATTTTGGTTTCCCTATTGTACAATATTAATTTGGCTTCTGGTAATAATAATTTAATAATCTGGTCTTAATAATTTAGCTTCTGGTAATAATAATTTAATAATCTGGTCTTTATAATTTGGCTTCTGGTAAATTAAAATTTTAATTAGGTAGTGAAATTTGTAAAACATTTATGAGTTTCAAATTTTAAAGGTAAATAAGAAAAGAAATAAAATGCGAATATTTCGCACGGGTTTGCTAGTAATAATAATAACGCATATTTTACGTAAAAAAGTTTGATTGAAAATGATAATAATAATAATAAGGAGGAGGAGGAGGAGGAGGATTATTGTTATTAATTAGGAACTAGAAGGCGCTACTGCGTAAAGAAAGTGAAAGTTCGTAATTCGTTGTTAGAAATTTAACTAAGAAGCTGTTGTATGGTGTGCTTAATTTTGTCCGGGAGACACACTCAACAGTATTTTTTTACTGTCCGAACACTATAGCGAGGAAAGTATTGTAAGCATGTCAAAAATCCGAATTTGAGATTTTGATGTTTCTATACGTTTCGAGGTGCCCTGAGTCCGTTTCCACTATTTTTACGATGATGTATGTATGTGTGTGTGTATGTGTGTGTGTGTGTATGTCTGTGAGTGAACACGCTGTCGTCAAAACACTTTGTCCGAATGAGCTGAAAGTTGCTACGTATATTGTAAGTCACCATAGTACGAACCCTATAGATTTTGGTGAATCTAGCACTTATAGTTTTTTTACAGGGACACCAGGAAAAATTCTTTACCATTATGGGATATGGAGGCAAATTTTTAAAAGTGCGATAGCGTCTAGACGCTTTATTAATCTGAGCAAAAAATTTGTACACATGTTATAGGTCACAGGTGCACCAACTGTATCGATTTTGGTGAATTTAGCACTTACAGTTTCTTTATAGGGACACAAAGAAAAATTCTTTATCGTTATGGCCCATGGGACCAAATTTTTAAAAGTGCGATAGCATCTAAACGCCTTATTGAATTGAGCTGAAAATTTATATGAATATTATAAATCACTGTTGCACTAACTATAAGAATTTTGGTGAATCTAGCATTTATAGGTTTTTACAGGGACAGAACGAAAAATTCTTTATCTTTATGATCTTATGGGCTCAAAGTTCAGTAGTGTTAAATAAAACATCGTGTAATATATGGAGAAAAGTACTCAATTATGGTTTTCTCTCTTTTGTTTGTTTAACAACTCCTCTTTCTTTATCTACAAAATTGTTAATTACCCAGTGTTCGGAAAGTCGAGTGGAGTCACTCCAGATTTTTAACAATTACTTTTGTTGCATAATGAACAAAAAGTCCTCCTTTAAATATCTGTATAAAATATTGATGCCTAATTAGTGATGTGTAAATTCGGTTTTCCGACACAACTAGCTTCTCAATGAAAGTATGGTATTTCTGTCATAAATATCTTAAAAATTATTGTTTAAAAATAGTGCCGACACTGCGGCCCGTCCTTAACCAGTCAGTGGTTCTATGTTTTGTGTTTGTCAACGCGTGTAAGTTTACGTTGAAATATATTATATTGTTGTGCTCTAATTAATACAAATTATTAAAAATTGTTCATAATGAACGCAATTGAAACTTTTGCGATTTCTTTATTTCATTTTTCTTTTTCTTTCTTTAAATTTAAATACATATTTCTGATATTTTGTATTGCTATTCCTAGACGTTCATTCATAAGTTAAAGTCTAATAAGAATATAGAAATAATACTCTACCAAAAAAAAAAAAAAAAAATCGAAGAAGCAGCAAACAATTTAAAAATAGATATTCATGCGTCTTTATCTTATTTCACACCCTGTAACTGAAATTATGAAAGTTTTAAAATGTGTCTGTGTGGCTTAACGTCGACAGTTTATAGACTAAATGATCATTTTCACATAGATAAGTCTTTAAGATATACTATAGATTCCAGGAATTTAGAAGACGAGCAAAAATACTGCTACAGGTATTACACCTGTATATATTCATAGCTGCCAATTATTCCGCTTTTTTGACTCCACTATTGAAAATAGTGAAAATATCTTGGGGCCCACTGAAGAATTTGCAGATTTTATAAAGAAATTTTATATCAACGGGCAACATTTACAGAATCCTTTCCGATTTTCTGATGAAAAACACATAGTATGCACACACCTTATGTTACTACATCATTAATATTATATAGCAATTTTTGTCATAAAATAAGCCTACAAATTCACGAGAAATCTATTGTGGAGAAAAGTGGTGGAAGAGTCTTTACGAACTCTCAGACATCACGGACCGTCACAGTATCTATCAAAAGAAGAATACTAGAACGTCAGATCTTCTGATTAAGAAACGTAAATTTAATAATTAGTAAATTAAAATGAAACTTCATACATACAGGTGTTGGACAAAATGTGAACACTTTCGCTTTTTTACATCTTGTCGAATATCTTGAAAAATACTTACCAGGCTGTTCTTCGATATTGGGAATAAGGAAAACATGTCTTTCCTCATATTTTTTCAGCAAAAGTTGTGTCCTGAAAAGGAAAAGGGGACCATAAAAAATTAAACAAAAAAAAAATGTTTCGGATCACCTTGTGAAAAGTAATGCTTTAAATGCGCTTTGGCTGTAGCATGTGATAAAGAGGATTTTTCTCATTAACTTTATAAAAAATTTATGAGGCCACCACATATATTCATGGAGATATAACGGTTTCTTTAAAAAACTGCAAAAAGAATTTCCACTTTTTTAATTATAAACTCGTAGGGAATTAGACTCAGTGCAAAGGCATTTTAGGAAATATGGCATTATTAAATTAGATACAGCATACAGCAATCAGAATGCAAAAATGTTAAATATCTTATGAAATACGAGCACTTTTACTAAATAATTTTTAACTACGCATGCGCAAGCTTTATAAAAATTTTATTTGCATAATTTAACAGCCAAAGGTATTGAGTAACTTATATGAAAACCCCAAACAAATATCATGTAAAATCATAACGTTTCGAGAGATAGAATGAACAGAACTTAAGTTCTTCTCGAAAAAAGAAAGATGTTAGGAGTTTTTATGAATACGCAGGTCGACATAAATTTTGATTTCATAATTTTGACTGATCTTTATGTTTTTTAGTGCGCTGAAACCGAAAATGATGTCAGTTTTTCTCTATCACGTACAGATTTTTACCAATACAGGGTGCCTACCAATACAATTTCTTCCATTACTCTTCCACCAGTATAATTATATGGCAAGTTTTGTAGTATATTTCCATTATTAATTAATTATGGATACCTGTTGTTGTAATAGCGCAGCACTAGTGCGACGTAAAAACCATACCATCCAACCAACCTATTGTTAGGATGGTATATGCATAAACACACTGTATTGGCAAAAATCTGCACGTGATAGAGAAAAATGGGCTGCATTTTCGGTTTCAGCACATCGAAAAACATAAAGATCAGCTAAAATCATCAAATCAAAATTTGTCAACTTTATTTTTGTAGGCCTGTGATATTTATTTACAGTCAGCGAAAACACTGTATTACCATTGGACATTCATTGTATCAAGATAAAAATGTGAGTAAAACCCCTTATAGTTTAGCCATAGCCTCCTAAATTAGATGCCTGTCGTGTGGCTTGGAAATTTTGCAGCAGTTCAATCGGTAGACAGCGTCACCTGGTATAGATTGCTTGACTTTTTTATTCAACAGCCACCAAAAATTGTTAAAGGTAGGATTTTATATTCATAAAAGGCGAATATACTCGAAGAAACGTCGATTATGTATATCTTATGTATATCATATATCACTTCTTAATATTATTGGTGACAGTTGAATAAAAAATTCACATAAACTGTACCAGGTGGAGGTGTCTACCGCTTGAAGTGTTGCCAAGTTTCCAAGCCACGCGACAGGCATCTAGTTTCGGAGGCTATGGTTTAGCTTTTATTTTGAGAAAACTTAAATTTTGTTCATTCTATCGCTTGCAACGTTTTAAATTTACATGATATTTGTTTAGGGTTTTCATATAAGTTGCTCAATACCTTTGTCGCTATTAAATTATGCAAAAGAAATTTTTATAAAGCTTGCGCATGTGCAGTTAGAAATTATTTAGTAAAAGTGCTCATATTTCGTAAGATATTTAACATTTTTGCATTCTGATTGCTGTATGCTGTCTAATTTAGTATGCCATATTTCCTAAAAATGGGTTTTGCACTGGGTCTAATCCCTATGTGTTATAATTAAAAAATATTTTGATTTTACTTTAATTTTTTACTGGCCCACTTTTCCTTTTCAGGACACAACTTTTGCTGAAAATTATGAGTTTCTTTATTTCCAAAATCGAAGAACAACACGGTAAGTATTTTTCAAGACATTCAACAAACTGTAAAAAAGACAAAGTGTTTACATTATTTTGTCCAACACCTGTATGTTGTACTTTAAACATCCTTATATTTGCAGCATTTTACTATATGGACTTATACATATATCTATACATATATAATATACATCGGCGGCTCTCCAGAAACAAAGTACATTCCTAAAATGGCCCTCGATGCCTTCTGGGTTGAACAGGCCTGTTTCAAACTACATGCCTAATTTTTACTGTTTCATATATGGCTTTACATAATAAATTTATTGCCCTGTAAATTGGTTGCTTTTTTTTCAACTTATTTTTAGAAGCATATTACTATTACCATTATTATTATTATTATTTTCTAAAAAAAAGCCAATATTAAAAATTTCTTACTTTATGAATTATTTCTTGATTTTTTTCAAAATACAACAATTCATTTTTCGAAATATTGGGATGTTCTGCAGGAGAATTGTACACAAGTCGAGACCAAAACATAAACCAGATAATACTTAATATGCCTAAATAACAAAATATTTTAAAATGTAACAAAAGAAAGAAATTTTGTATAAACAAGATACAGCTAATTTGTATAGAGATAAAGTATGCGAAAAGCACTGACTCTAGATTTAATTCGCTAAATATTAGTCGTGGACATGCAAAACAAATTACAAGGATGATACAAAAAAAAAAAAAAAAAAAAAAAAAAAACTACATTATGGACTAGGGACAATTTTTCAAAAATGGGTTTGGTTTTATTAGATTACTCAAAGAAGAGTAACAACACTGATATATGTTATATAGCTTTGGTAAGCTGCCGTCATTTTAGTAAATGTGAGCGTAGTACTTACAGTTTTTTTCAAGAAACCATAAAACAATTTATGCAAACTACTACTAGTGAAGCCTATTTATCTGAAATGAATTAAATTATTTAAAAGAGAATGAAAGTAATAAAGCTTTTAGAATTTTTTTACAGCACGGTTATTATTGAAAACTTACGTGCCCATCATTTACAATTATTTTACAAATGTGTACAAAAATGTCCAAATATAGTACAAACACATGAATTAGTGAAAAAACATATATCTTCGTTTTTGTTTATTTACTGAATGCTTCACTGATTATATTTGATTAAATGCCTGGAAATCACAATTTTTACTTCCATTACCCGAGTACCGCAAGTAATACGTAAGCAGTATTATGTTCAGTCAAAAATTTTGGTACCAAGTTTTCACCTTATGTGCATGTTTTAAAAGCATTTTTAGGCGATTTATTTTGGTCTTTTGTTGCTGTCTTCACTGTTGGTACAGCAAAATATAATAAAATATAAAGTAGAAAGCGTTCGTAATATAACGGTGGATGTAGTTAATTATTATTATTATTATTATTTTCTTGCGAAAAATCTTACATTTTAGTCTTTCGTCGCAGCCCCTTAAGGCCTGTTGGGGGACCTTGCGGTCCCTTTATTACCACAAGTAGTTAAATGATTAAAAAACTATTACTCAACATTATATTAACCTTTTACACGCCGCATCCAGATCCGGGTGTAATTTAAATTAGTTTTTTACATATTTTGCCTTCTAATGCTTTAGTTTAAAGAACTCTATCATTAACATGTGATGTATTTTTTTTTAAATATAATTTAAGATTATATTTAATATTATTATTTTAATATTACTAGCTTTAATATTATTAATTTAATGTTATCATCTTTTTTATTTTTTTTTATTTTAATTATGTAAACTATTTTAAGCATGCCAGCCCACTTTTAGAAGCATTTGCTTATTTTTCTAAATTATGTAAATTTTTAAACTGTGCGATAAAAGGGAAAATGGTAAAATAGGTCATTTTTATAATTTTCTGTGCATTTTCTCTTTTATGATTGAACTGTAATTTCTATTTCAAAAAATCTGGAGTGACTCCACTCGACTTTCCGAACATTGAGTAATTAACAGTTTTGTAGATAAAGTAAAGAAAGAGGAGTTGTTAAACAAACAAAAGAGAGAAAACCATAATAGAGTGTTTGAGCATTTTTCTCCATCTATTACACGATGTTTTATTTAACGCTACTGAACTTTGAGCCCATAGATCATAATGATAAAGAATTTTTCGTTGTGTCCCTGTAAAAACCTATAAATGCTAAATTCACCAAAATGCTTATAGTTAGTGCAACAGTGATTTATAATACTCATATAAATTTTCAGCTCAATTCAATAAGGCGTTTAGATGCTATCGTACTTTTAAAAATTTAGTCCCATAGGCCATAATGATATAGAATTTTTCTTTGTGTCCCTGTAAAAAAACTGTAAGTGCTAGATTCACCAAAGTCCATACAGTTAGTTCAACTGTGATCTATAACATGTGTACAAATTTTTTGCTCAGATTAATAAGGCGTTTAGGCGCTATCACACTTTTAAAAATTTGGCCCCATAGGCATAATGATAAAGAATTTTTCTTTGTGTCCCTGTAAAAATCTATAAGTGCTAGATTCTCCAAAATCTATACAGATTGAGTATTTGTGACCTATAATATGTGTATAAATTTTTTGCTCAATTGAATAAGGCGTTTAGATGCTATCACACTTTTAAGATTTTGCTCCCATAGGCCATAATGATAAAGAATTTTTCTTTGTGTCCCTGTAAAAAAACTATAAGTGCTAGATTCACCAAAATCTATAGGGTTCGTACTATGGTGACTTACAATATGCGTACCAACTTTCAGGTTAATTGAACAAAGCGTTTAGACGCTAGCGTGTTCACCCACAGACATACACACATACACACATACACACATACACACACACATACATACATCATCGTAAAAATAGTGAAAACGGACTCAGGGGACCTCAAAACGTATAGAAACATCAAAATCTCGAATTCGGATTTTTGACATGATTACAATACTTTCCTCACTATAGTGTTCGGAAAGTAAAAATCAAGTCAAGTCATCTTTCTATTATATCTGATAATTTTTTCAAGTCAGTGTTCCTGATATTTAATTTTTAAATGAATTTTTAATTCCATGTTCCATTTATGGAACACTGGCGTGTAAAAGGTTAATCAACATTATTGTAATACAAAATTTTAATTTTACCATGTTTTTATTAACTTGCTTTTTTTCATTTTATTTTATTTTATTTAATTTTTGTCCAGTACAAATATTGCAATTGGTTTTTAACTAACTTCCCGACTAATTAGACATTTGTAACTTTTGGAATAGCTGAGAACACGATAACAACGCAATACCCCGAAGCCCAATTTTCGAATTTTTTATTAGTTTTCTTTTAATTAATTAAAATACGACAGCATCAACCCCCTAATACCTTTAAAATTAGCTATAATTTAATTGTTGCCAAAAAAAAAAAAAAAAAAAAAAAGGAAAACAATTTTTCGACACAAAAATAAATAGATTTAATTAAACGTGAACATTAAAAAACTACAAATATTAAATTATGCATCTCACAAAAATTGACGTCATTATCACTTTAAAAATTTCATACACATTATAAAGTGCTAATATAGTTCTATAGCTATGATTCAACAGAAAATTTAAAAACACGATATATATATATATATATACCTTATAATTTTATTTTATTTTGACACTGATGAGTGTCAATAACTTACCAAACACGTAAAATGCAGAAGGCCAACCTCCAAATACCCTTGAGTTGCTCAACCATGCCGAAACCGGCAGAGTGAAGACTTTACCTACAACACCACCAGAAAAGATGAATGACGAAACCTGGCTACGCTCGAATTTCGGAGACCATCGGCTAATCATAGCATTCATCGAAGAATGAGTAACACCCTGTAAAAATTAAACAATTAATTAAATATGTTAATGAGAGTAATCGATTTTTTCACCTCAAAAAGGTAATGCAATACAATTTTTATATCAGAATAACTGGAACTGAGTAACAGTTTCCCGTCTTTCTACAGATATTTCATATAGATTCACTATAAAATGGAGTCCTATATAAAAGCATTCATTGTGTATAAAGATTTTTAATAACTGTTTTAAAAAAAGATTTATAGAAGTAAAGTGTTTTTGTAAATGAATTCTCTGTACATGCGATAAACGTATGAACCATTAAATACTTAGACTTAACATCCATTTTATATTTTTGCACCCCGGAGTTAAAGTACATCATGTCACAAAAGTAAATTTTTTTAGGAATGATGTTATAATGAAATTAATAAATACCATTTGTCATGCATAAAGAAAATGGACGTGGTTTTACATTTTACTCACTGAGAAAAAAATTCTATAGCTGACATCTAGAATCTAAATTGGGCTCTAGAAAAATTAGTTCCACGTCAACCTTATAAATTCTACTCTCCTTTGAAAGCGAGTTCTAGAAACCCCTATTAGAATTCTGGAGAATTTGTCTATATTATCGAGTCAAACCTATTTGAAAATATCTCTAAATAAATGCGAACACAAGAGGCGGGTTTCAATAACTATAATCTTAGTTTATGACCCAATTCTAGATAATCAAGCGAGACAAAAAGATTCAGAATATTCAGAATATTGTTTCCCCATTAAGAAATACGTTGACTAGAAATTCTCGATCATTTCGTCTATTCAGTTAATTGGCGTGCCTTAAGCGCATAGCTCGGAAATATTTCTAGTTAAGGGATTTAGAAAATGCTCTCTTATTCCTTTTAGATGAAGGCAGTATATATTTTTTTCTCAGTGTATATTAACTACACTGTAAAAAATGCTGCAGTAAAATTACGGGCAAAGCCCGGCAGCAGAGATTCCAGTCAAAGCCCGTAAAAATACATTTAGACGATGAATGATGTATCGCCAGTAATTTTACGTTGTGATGAAACATACAATCAACCTGCAAAAAAAGTAGCATTGACCGTACAATTAAAAGTTAAAGTTTGAGTTTCTCGAATGCTTTAAAAAAGTTTCTTGCAATTATTACACATGCGTGCAGGGAGAAATCCACAACACTAAAAAATTTATTTACTTTTTTTACACGCAAAAGCTAATTTATTAATTTTCATGCGAAGCAAACCGTCTTGGGTAGCCCGGGATTCGAACTCACAATCATCTGTACCAGAAGCCAGCGCTTTGCCAACCGCGCCGTTGGGATCACACAGTTTTTTTTTACAGAAACACATAAAGTCAAAATCAGAACTGACTAGTTGATAAATCTTGTCATATGCACCAAAAGACTTCTGGAAAATTTTTTAAACCGATTTACAGCACAATATGAAGTAACAAATCTTCAATTATTTTTACAGAACTAGCTATACAAATTTACAGCAACCTATGCTGTATTTATGTTAAAAAAAAAAGTGCTTTATTTTTACAGAAATTTTTTACAGTTATTAAATTGTTAGGGTTCAAACTATGCATAAAATCTATATATTAATTTGAAACATGTTTTTGTTTGTCTCCGCTATATTGAGAGAACGGCTAGGTGTAAAAATTTGGTTGAGGTGTCTAAAAAAAGGTCTTGGTCTATAGATGTGCTATGAAAAGAGAAAAATGAAAAAAAGTCGAACGGTCCCAATTAATATACGAAAATGCACATTTCTTTTTTAGAATGACGTCATTTTCGGAAATGCAAAAATACAGCGAGATAATCTGAATTTTTATTGCCTTATAAAATCAAAGTTCACGTGTTATCATTTTATTTTTAAATTATTGTTCCTTTTTTTAAAGTGTGGCAGCAGGAAAAAATATTTATTTATTTTGCCGTTTTTTCTCTTATTTCTTTATTTCATTTTCGGAAATGCAAAAATACAGCGAGTTAATCTGAATTTTTAGAATTTTTATTGCCTTATAAAAACAAAGTTCACGTGTTATCATTTTATTTTTTAATTATTGTGCCTTTTTTACAGTGTGGCAACAGGAAAGAATCTATATATTAATTTCATTAATTTGAAACATGTTTTTGTCTGTCTCCACTATATTGAGAGAACTACTTGGTGTAAAAATTTGGTTGAGGTGTCTAAAAAAAGGTCTTGGTCTGTAGATGTGCTATGAAAAGAGAAAAAAAAAAAAAAGGGGGGGGGAAGCGGGTTAAAAACACGTTTACGAGCTTAATTAATCTCTAAATTATTTCACGGTGAAGAAATTGTACATATGGGGACTAGAGTCGAATAGTAAAAAAACACTTTCTGCGAATTTGGAGTTTTCGATTTTAAAGGGGGAAAGTAGATTTGGAGGGGGGGGGGGAAGGGGGTAAATTAGTTTGAGAGGGAAATCCGCTCTGGACCCACACATGTAGCACCTCATTTTAAAGGTCTTGAAATTTCATGTCGATTGGGGATGTTTGTATACAATATAGTTTGAATACAATATATCGAACCCTGGTGGTGAAAAATGGAACTAAGTGATTTTGCTGTAGACCCTATCATGTTACATCTTATTTTAAAGGTCTTGGTATTTCCTGACTGGTGGTCATGTTCGTACACAACACACTGCGCCCCCTGGCGGTGGAAAGTGCAACTGAAGGATTTTGCAGTTGACACCACCATGTGACACCTTATTTAAAAGGTCTTGGAAATCCAAGGCGATTGGTGAAGAGGTCTTGAAATTTCATGTTGATTGGGGATGTTTGTATACAATATAGTGTGCCCCCTGGTGGTGAAAAATGGAACTAGGTGATTTTGTTGTAGACCCTATCATGTTATATCTTATTTTAAAGGTCTTGGTATTTTCCGACCGTTGGTGATGTTTGTACAGAACACACTGCGCCCTTGGCGGTGGAAAGTGCAACTAAAGGATTTTGCAGTTGACACCACCAGTGACACCTTATTTGAAAAGCCTTGGAAATTCAAGGCGATTGGTGATGTTCGTATACAACATACTGCACCCCCTGGTGGAGGAAAGTGGATTTTGCAACGCGTGCGTAGCATGCATGCTTGCTATGCAGTGCAGCAGCCACAGACAGAGGTAACAGGGGTCAGAGGTTCGCGCGGTTCAAGGTTCATTTTTGAGAATTTTTTCATGTTATTAGCGGCCTGTATATACGCTGCCGCAGGCACCGAGTCACGAGCCCGAGTTCTGTTCTGTTTGAGGGTTTTTTTTTTTTTTTTTTTTGTTTGTTTGTTTTGTTTTGTTACAGATGATTTTTTTTTTTTTTTTTTTTTGTTTTGTTTTGTTTTGTTACAGATGATTTTTTTTTTTTTTTTTTGGTGATGCTTTCATTTAAAAATAGAAATTCAAACAAAATCGAGTTAAAGATATAAAACCATACAAATTTAAGGTTCATTTAAGGTTATTATCATGGGCCCGGGCATTGCCGGGCGCGTTCGTTTGGTTCCAGGTTAATGTTTTGGAATTTTTTTATGGTATTAGCGGCCCGCGTATGCGCTGCCGCAGGCACCGGGGTCACAAGGCAGAGTTTCGTTCGGTTCGAGGTAATTTTTTTTGTTACAGCTGATTATTTTTTTCGTGATGCTTTCATTTAAAAACAGAAATTCAAACTAAATCGAGTTAAAGGTAAAAAATCATACAAATTTAAGGTTCATTTAAGGTATCATGGGCCCGGGCAACACCGGGCGGGTTCGTTCGGTTCCAGGTTAATTTTTGGGAATATTTTTATGCTATTAGCGGCCGGCGTATGCGCTGCCGAAGGCACTAGGGTCACAAGGCAGAGTTTCCTTCGGTTCGAGGTAATTTTTTTGTTACAACTGATTATTCTTTCACAATGCTTTTATTTAAAAATAGAAATTCAAACAAAATCGAGTTAAAGATGTAAAACCATACAAATTTAAGGTTCATTTAAGGTTATTACCATGGGCCCGGGAAACGCCGGACGGGTCAGCTAACATGTAGTCTTAGTATTAAACGAAATAGAAAATGAAAAATAGGAACTGTTTATTTGGAGTCAGTTTGACGTCACATTGACTGTACTTTGTAGAAAGTGATGTCATATATAGTATTTCTATTTATAAGCATTTTTCCGACTTTCTTTTTTTAAGTGAAATGTCGTAAGTTATATTAGATGTTTTAACATTAAATACATTTAAATAATGATGCGACGATTTTTGAAACATTACGGTCAATAAAGTGATGGTCGAATTCGACGGGTTCCAGCTAGTTTATTTTATTTCAAGACTATTTTAAAATCTAAATTTGCTATTTTGGACAAAATTAAGAAGTCAGTCAATTTTGATATTGAAAACACAAAAGCCTTTTTTTTTTTTTTTTTTTTTCCCTATAAAGACTACGATACTGAATTTTCTGAAAGCAAATCTAAGGGGGAGTGCCCTCTGAGGGGTCTTTCTGAGGGGTCCTAGCCCGTATTTACACAAATTTTTCGGAGGAAACCTAGGCCGACGAGCGCGACCTGTGATCGAGCCCGGCACCTCCCGTCTACCAGCTTTGAGCGCAGAAACGCTCGGCCGCTGGTGGGCCTTTTTTATTCGTAAACACTAGCACTAAAGAGGTAGTCTTATTTCAAGGTTCTCATTAGAGGTAAATAATGGGTGAGAATTTCTCACCCTTTTTCAAAAACAAAATGAAACTTTTGAAAATTATGTGAGATCTTTGAAAATTAACCGAGACGCAGAATATACTTTGAATAATAATAATAATAAATCTTTTACATAAATACAGAGAATTTGTATCCCCAATTAATACGATTTTTTTCATGGTTTTCGATCTTTATGTTTTCATTATTGGGTTAAAAGAAGAAATAACTAGAGCCTAATTCTTATTCATCCAAACAGGTTTTCATTATAAGGCAGATTTCAAACTGTGCTTATGAAGTGTTAGGCGTATTTGCACTTTTTAGAAAAGCAGAAAAGTTTTTTTTTTTTTTTAAGCTATATTTCATTGAAGGGAGCCAACCAGCGGCCGAGCGGCTCTGCGCTCAAAGCTGGTAGACATAAAGTGCTGGGTTCGATTCCAGGTCGCGCTTGTCAGCCTAGCCGTTCGGTGTTTTCTGTGGTTTTCTTCGAAACTTGAGTAAATGCGGGCTAGGACACTTTAGAAAGACACCCACGGAGGGTACTTCCCCTCTGGCCTAGGACTTATAGCAGTCAATCTTCCTTATTTCCAAAATCCAAATCCAATGAATGAAGAAAGGACTGAAGTATTTCGAGAGCAGAACCTGCTATATATGATGTAATGTAACATATCTGATGGTCATATTCAGATAAAACAGTTTTGTTTTTTAACAGTGAAAATCATACATAATAATCATAAGACTTACCTTCAAATGGTTAATTACATATTCATTTCATATTGAAATGAACTTTATTTTAGCATATTGTAAAAAATGCATTGTGAAAACAACATTAAAATTTTCCGTTTTCTAAGGCTTAACTAAAGGGTTAAGAGCAATTAGAATGCTGTATGCTTAAAAAAAGAATAAAAAAAAAAAACTAAAATTAAAAAAATGCGTTTAGTGGATAAAACAATTATTAGGTTGTAGTTTGTATTTTAGAAATCTGGCTTCAGATCAAGAAACCATTTTAGCTTTCTTTTTTAATGTTTTCGTGTTAATAGACAAAGAAAATCAATTTCATCAATATCAATTACTCAGTTTCAGTCAGATGGAAATTTTTTGAATTAAATTAAGAAAACAATAGCTTATTAAAACCAATGGATGTTTCTATGCGTCATGCATGCATAATTAAACACATTCAGTTAGTATAAATAACAATCATAGTTTCAGTTTGAAAATGGAAGAAAATGGAATTCTCTCTTGATGTCACTGAAATGGTAGCATTTGAAGAGATTTTCTCATAAGAAAATGGTTTGGTGAAAGATAAGAGCAATTTGCGTAGATTAACGGCTTTTTCTCGTAAAAATTCAAAAAATTATACTTTCGAAACACCAATTTACGGGCTACGAGCGTTTAGCTAGCAAAACGGTCATTTCCCGTAAAATTATACGATTATTTCCTAAATTATGCTTCCAAAACATTAATTTACGGATTATGACCGTTTAGGTAGCAAAACGGTCATTTCCCCTAAAATTGTACGGTCAAATACCGTGATTTTACAATTTTTTTTTTTTTTATAGTGTAAGGACAATGCTTAATGCCATTATATAAAGCGAAAAATTCACATCTAGAACATATGGTGCTATCTGTTTTTACAAAATGGTCACATAGTGTCCTTTCTCTCCGGGCTACAGATTTATTAATAGAAATAAATTATTTTGCTCAATTTCATGCAAATTAATTTACTGTAAATTTTCTAAAATTTTCCCCGTACTTTCATTGATCAAATACTTATTTTGGTCAAATTTTACATTCATTACCCGACTTTTATAGGTAATGGAAGTATTGTATTTGGTCCAATAATTCCATATCGAGTTTTCACCTGATTTACATATTTTAAGGTCTCCTGAGTCCTAAAAAAAAAAAAAAAAATAGTTTTTGGCAATTGTTAGTGCGTGTGTATGTATCTGTATAGAGAATTTCTGACTATTATATTTCCGAAGCTAATAAAGATAGAACTGCGGAACTTCAGAATTAAGACAGATCTAGTGTACAAATTATTTTTCCAACATTTGATGAAAATTGAGAAAGTGGAAGTGGGACATCGGAAACTGGAATTGGGACCGTAAGTCCATATTTCAAAAACATTTCTAATGATTTTCTTCAAAGTTGCTATGTAAGCATTCTATTAAATGTCCTTTCGTATGAATTATTTGGTTAGTTCAGAAAAATTGATAAGCATTCTGTATAAATAGTTCAATTTGGCATCTCGCAAGTGCGTTACTTTAAAAACGGCTGTAATTTTTTTTTTAAATTCGGCATATTAATCCCCTTTCAGATATCCTTTTGTATGTAATTGTTGTTTTCTGGACAACAGTTTAGTATGCTAAGTTTTGGAAAAAGTAGCGGTATCTCAAAAACGGCTCTAACGATTTTCTTGAAAATTATTACATAAACTCATTTTAGATATACTTCTCATGTATTATGTGGTTATTACAAGAAAATTAACAGTCATCCTGATTAGGTAAATCAGTTTTAGATTTCGGAAATTGGGGATTCAAAATATGGCTCTATCGATTTCTTTTCCCTTAGTTTTTACTCTGTATGTAAATTCTATTTTATCTGTATTTACGCATGTGTCAACTTCCTCTTATCGGCAAATTTTTATGTGTCTACTTTAATAGGTCAGTTTTATGACTTCTGATCACACTGGCTCCAAAAAGTGTATATAATGTGGGTAATGTAAGTTGTGTGATTATTTCACACCACATTTTTTTTCAGATGTATTCAATGTACATCCGATAGATGCGTTTAAAGAAAAAAAAAACTTGTTTTTATCGATCAAATACTTGGGCATCAAAACCATTCCATGTTTATTTATTGGTAGATTATGCATAGGGTCTACCAAAAGTCCCACTCTTTATCTGTTTCATAGAAATGCTTGGAATTTATGTAAACTGTGAAAAACATGTTCAAACAATTTAAGATCTCGTTTTATTAAAAAATAAATAAATAAATAACAGAGAGAGAGAGACTGGGGTCATAAAGGAGTATTTAGGGAAGCAAAATTTGAAATGTTTGAAAAAGTATTCAAAGGTAAACAAAAATAACTTAGAATGATGTTCCTGTGAATTCCGTCGCATTATGCTGTTATTGCGTACTAATGGTGATTTTTTTCAGTTTTGCAAGTCTCTGTGCGATTTAGGAAAACTTCCTAAATAAATACTGTGCGATATCTGAAAAACTATACCAATTCATAGTATGTTTATGTATTATCAGAAGAAAAACTCCCGAAAATTTACATAACGTTGACACTACTGTTTAGAATTGCATACTAAAAGATATGTTAATGTTTACATTTTTGAGAACTTATACGCATGGGCCGAAAACGTTAAAACTCCATTAATACCGACTCTCATGGTTTAAGAACTACATATATTTTATATAAAATATTTTATAAAACATGAAATATTTTTTTCAACACTGATATGGAAAAGAAATAATGGCCAATTAATCAATCACAAATGTCATTACATAAATCGAAAAATCTGGTTTTAATCTTTTTTTTTTTAATCTTTGCGATTTTATTTACTGTTGGTGGGAGAAATCAAAATCAGTTAAACAGCAATGGACTATAAGTATCATATGATATCGATATAGCAGCAAACTATCCAAATATTGGGTGAATTTTTGTCTTACTGCGGATAATATGTAACTACACAATTGACTCTAATACTATACGAAAACTGAAAAACAGAACAATATTTACTTCCGCAAGTCCTTCCAATATTCTTGTTGTCATCAATCCCTCAACTCCCCATTTAGCAGCCAAAGGGGTAGCAATAGTTAAGAGAGCTGTTATGAAAACACCACCTCCAAACAACCATTTGCCACTTATTTGTTCGGCAAGGTAACCGCCTGGAATTTGAGTTAAAACATATCCATAGAAAAATGATCCCAATATTTCATTCATTGTTTCTTCAGTCCAGTTATACTGGTCAGCCTGGAAAAAAAACTAGTATTATATATTTTAACTATTTCAAATGAAGAAAACTTAATGGCATTATATAAACTGCTGGACTGTGGCCATCAGAAAAGTTTATTCCGTATTATTCTAATTCATAAATGGTCCGAGAACTAAAAAAAAGCTGTATAACTGCGCCAACTATAGATGGATAGGCAAAAAAGTTCAATTATATAATTTATATACATACATAAGTCCTTTTGGTTATAAAGTTTGTGCACTTATACACAACAGTAGCTTATACAGCCTTCTCGTAAATGGAGAAAACTGCAGAATTTCAGCTCAGCTTTCGGCTGATAGGCACTAAAACTGAATCAGCGTAGTTTTCTTAACAGCCATTTTACATATCAAGTTTGATGCACTGATACCCGATAGAAGCTGAGGTATAACATTGCTATAAATGGGAAAATTTGCAACATAGCAGCAACATATACACCCAAGTCGAATCAGCGTAGTTCTTTGTAATAGCCATCTTACACATTAAGTTTGTTCATATATATATTACCGAAGATAAACTACAGCTTTCCTGTAAAAAAGGTAGCAGGTCACCTGTTGTATATATGCCAAAACCTATTCAGCAGTACTTTGCATTAAAATCCAACTACATACTAAATTTGTGAAATTCCGTGTAGAATAAAATTTGTGAAAATTTGTTATTACACAGACAGACATATCTAAAAAATGGTCAATTCATGTTTCAAAAATTTAAATTCTTGAAAACTTGGAAGTTGAAAATTTTTTACGAATACAATTTCTTCTAATGCAGTATATAAAAACTAGTAACAAACCATTCTAGTAAAAATGATGCATTTTTGAAACCAGCTCCACATTGATTAAGTTCACTCAATATTTAGGAAGTCCGTGATGACTTGGAGGAATAGAGAGGAATTGTGCTTTTGTGACCTATAAATTAGAAAATTAACATGAAATTTAATCAACCTGCGCAATCTATATATATAAAAATGAATGTTTGTCTGTATGTCCTTTATAAAATCGTAAACGGCTTGACCGATTTCGATCATTCTTTTTTTGCTTTTTTCCTTATAGGTCAGGGATGGTTTAGGAAAAAAAAATTGAAAAAATTCGCCCCCCAAGGGGGGGGGAGGGGGGCAAAACGTGAATTCAAAAAATCCTTCATATCTCAAACAAAAAAAAAAACAGATATCCGTAAAATTTTTGCTTTAAAATATAGCTAATATAAATGTCTAAAAACCAATTTCTGGAATTTTCGAAATTCGGTCCCCAAGGGGGGCGGGAGGGGGGGGGGGCAAAACGGGATTTCACATGCGTAAAACGCGATTTCGCATAATCCTATATATCTCAAACAAAAAAAACAGATATACGTGAAATTTTTGCTATAAAATATAGCTAATACAAATATCTAAAAACCAATTTCTGGAATCTTAAAAATTCAGCTCCCAGGCGGGGCAGCAGGGGCAAAAACAATTAGAAATACAGTTAGGCCTTTCAAAATTGGTACAGATAGGTTTCAAAAGCCTGCAAGTCGAATGGGGATATTTTCGAAAGTGTAAAGTTATTAGGAGCGGAGAGAAGGGGGGAGGGGAGGGAGGGGGGCAAAAAATATAAAAATAGAGTTAGATCGTTCAAATTTGGTATATAGAGGTTTTCGGTACTTACAAATCGATTGCGGATATTTTTGAATTTGTAAAATTATTAGGAGGTGCGGTAAGGGGGTGGAGCGGTAAGGGGGGCTATGGGCAAAAACAAATAGAAATACAGTTAGGCCTTTCAAAATTGGTACAGATAGGTTTCAATAGCCTGCAAGTCGAATGGGGATATTTTCGAAAGTGTAAAGTTATTAGGAGGGGCGAGAAGAGGGGAGGGGATGGGGGGGGGGCAAAAAATAAAAATAGAGTTAGATCGTTCAGAATTGGTACACAAATGGTTTTCGATACTTAAAATCGAATGCGGATATTTTTTAATTTGTAAAATTATTAGGAGGGGCTGTAAGGGGGGGGGGGGCTATGGGCAAAACCAAATAGAAATGCAGTTAGGCCGTTCAAAATTGGTACAGATTGGTTTTAGAGGCCTGCAAGTCGAATGGGGATATTTTCGAAAGTGTAACGTTATTAGGAGGGACGGGAGGGGGGCGGAGGGGCAAAAAAAAATAAAATAGAGTTAGATCATTCAAAATTGGTACATAGAGGTTTTCGATACTTACAAATCGATTGCGGATATTTTCGAATTTTTAAAATTATTGGGAAGTGGGGGGGGGGGGAGAGTGGTGGGGCAAAAAAATAAAAATAGAGATAGATCGTTCAAAACTGATGCACAGAGGTTTTTGATATTTACAAATCGATTGCGGATATTTTCGAATTTGTAAAATTATTAGAATAGACGAGGGCGAAGGGGAAAATAAAAGAAATAAGAGTTAGAGCATTTTGGGAATTTTTTCCGAAGGCAGTGAGAACCCGGTGCGACATTTTTCCTAATCAGATTTTGTTTCGCTTTTTTTTTTTTCACGTGATAAAAATTAATGCAATTTTGAGAATTCAGTAATTATAGTGATTCATTTAAAAATAGGGTCCAGCGAAGCGGGCGAAGCCTGATAGTAAATAAATAAATAAATACAAATTACAAGTGAAAAATATCTTTAACCAGTTAAATTTCATTTATGTTTATAAAAAGAGAAAAATCGTCAATTTCGGTGGAATGCATGATAAAACATAATGCACGTTCAATAAAAGAACAAAATTCGTGGCCGCATCTGCAGGGTGAGGGGCATTATTCTCAAAGCACTATCAGAACTCATTATCCACAGACTCTAAAGCTCTTATTACACGAAGCGACATAGTAACGGCAATTCCAAGAGATAACACGTTAAAACTGAATCTATATTGAAAGGGTAAAAGTTACTTCAAGTTGCTTCAAACGATTGAAGCAACTTGATTTGATGATTGAAGCAACGATTTGACGATTGAAGCAACTCGAGAAACTGAATTTTTTCTCGATCAATCGACATTGCCGTCACCAATCGCCTTTATGAAACAACAAAATACTACTATTGCTGACGTGACTAGGGCGTCATTATTCCTATTCCTTAAAGTGACTCTTCATTCTGATAAAAGGGTAATGTTGCTCCATATTGCTGGTATTTGTGTCGCTTCGTGTAACAACGGCTTAAGGTATCCAGTACAGACCTGTGTCATCGCACTTTTATGTCAGTTTATGTCAAATAGTTATTTCAATTGCTTAAGAGAGGTTAAAAAATTTTGATTCGCCTTATTGACGACATTCTTTTTCTTAAATAATAAATTAACTAATGTATATTTAACCTTAAAAAATTTTTCATATACCATAAAAATAAATGTAAGCACTACCGGATTCGATAGAGTGTGGATTTTCTTCTTCGGGAGAAAAAGAATAAATAAATAAATAAATAAACATGTGCTATTGGAGGCAAAAGAATTGGAGGCAAATTTGATGTCTGCAGAATGGAAAAATAATAAATCAAATTTGGAAAAATAACCACCGCACTCACTAAGGTAAACGCTACCGAACCCATTAATATAAATTTTAACGAAACTCGCAAACTAGCCGATTACAACAATGCAATATACGCCGCGAATCGCGAAACGGTCGAAATTTTGTTTAATCCACTTACCTGTAATGGCAACGACCCAGCACAGGAAATCAACCGTAACTGGTGTAGGACCATCAAGACTGCAAGAGATCAAGTCAACAGTGTCAACACAACTAAGCAAGCCGCCAACGTGCTGCCTCTGACGATGGGAGGGGCCCCTTCCCGCAAGTACTAAGGCTTTATTCAAGAAGAATGTAAGGTTTTTTAATTATTTGAGTTATAATTTTGCTTCTTGTTTTAAGAAAATATGTTATTTCAGCAATCGCTATAGATATATAAGACTTCGTCTGCTGTTTGTTTATCACCTATCATGTGACCTCTGACGTCAGGTGGGAAGAGTCCACTGCCGAGTTTCAACAGTTTCAATACCAACTAATAGATGTTGACAAAAACAATTTTCGGCATCAAAAATCTTTGCTCGATGACATGGGGGATGATTGTTCTATATAAATTACTACATCTATGCTGCTTTTATTTGGTTCTGTAAATGATTAAAATTGTGATGTCGTGTCTTTAGACTACAGGGGTAAATCCCACACCGTCGTCAATTACTTACTGCGTAGCTCTTGCAAAGCGTTAAACCCATTCAACCAAACCCGTTTTTATTTCGCACATTATTCCACATGTTTACTTCATAAAATCATAAACATTTTTGGAAACTGTAAAAGTGTATTGTCACTAAAAGCATAAAGTTACTTCAATACACCATTTTATCTTTATTACTAACATCATGTTTTCGTTTTTACATATTCTTTTGCATAAATTATTCTACAGAAAAGTACACAAGTTATTACCGGAATTGGTTTGAGTTTATTGTTCTGTGTGACATTTTCAAGAAGCTCAGGACATTCGATGATGTTTTCAGAGAAATTCTGAGATCGATCAATCGTATTATTCACCATAGCCAGTATGGCAACATTCAGATTCACACGCATCGAATAAATGCTTGCCATTCCAATAAATGAAAGTATAGCAAATATGTACCTCTTTGGTAAACCATGTTTACCTGTAATTATACGAAAGAAAGCAAAATTAGGCTTAATATAATAGAGTAGTGTTTCTAATATTTTTATTTTATTAAAATTTCTTGAAATGTTAAATTTTCATATGCTTCTGGTAAGATGAACGTTATTAGTACTTTAAAATTATGAATTACCATGCTTATACAGTCGGTAACAAAAGTCTTCGAATACTAGCAAAAATTCCTATATAAAAAAAGTACACTTAAAACAGTTTTGTTAAATAAATCCTTGTCGAATCCTGTTTTTAGACTGACTAAGAACAGGATTCGACAAAGATTTATTTAAGAAAACTGTATTAAGTGTACTTTTTTTACATAGGAATTTTTGCTAGTGTTCGGAAACTTTTGTTACCGACTGTAAAAGTACAATTATTCATGTAAGGGTGATACAAAACAACAGGGCCAAAATGAAAGGGCATAGCAAACATACGAAATAAACAAATGAAAATCGCCTAGAAACGTGGCGTCTACAAACGCTGCTTGAAACTGCTAGAGGGTATTAAAAAATACATAACATAAAGACAACAAACAAAAACCATTGTATATAACCTTATTTATACTGTATTTTCACACGTGGTTCACATTTACCATCAATACTTGCGCCATATTCCATGCAGCATCCAAGTAACGTGTGCATGCGTTTGGGGAAAATTTTGAACATCCCCTGTATTAGTATTAGTCGTTAATGCGTAACATGTATGGAAATACACTATAAAAAAAGTGATTCAGAATGACTTTTTTTTTACTGTCGAAGTATTAAGCATTATTTTAAACGAACTCTAGCGGCGCCGGATAGCACTTACGACCCAGTGTTCCTATGTAATTTTTTAATTTTTTTCTGTATAATTTTCCTACGTAACTCTTTTTTTTTCGAGCCATTTTGACGATATTATTTTGAAGACCTCATAACAGAATTTATTATAATTCATTTATTATAAAATGTCATGAACAAAATTTTAACTTCTGTAGTGATACGTATTGTACAATTGAAAATCATTTCTATATGCTTTAAATAGAGAGTAATAGATTCTAATATACAGTGGGTGATAAAATTATTAGAAATGTTTTTCATTTTGATATTTTTTCGATTTAAAAAAAAAAAAAAAAAAAAAAAAAAAAAAAAAAAAAAAGAGGACGGAATGGGTTGTAATTTCAGACGTGCGAATAACATTTAAAAACTCATATTTTTCTCTATCTATTTAGTCCACTGTACAGTTATTAAACCAACTACAAATTAAAGAAGAGCGCAAATACTTTGGATCCCCCTGTATCATAAAAAGCTTCAAATGACTTGTAACTTTAACGTACTGTTGTACATACTATATACAATATTTGCATGTTTTGTTTGTTGAAATTGCGCAATTAATTAGGCAGTATATATATCTATATTTCTCTTTTCAAAAATTATTAATTTTTTTTAGCAAGTCTTTTGTTTATAACAAGCACGATTTTCCCTAAAATTTTACAAAACTTTCAGAAAAATTGACAAAACATTAGAAAAACATTATTCCGAAACATAAAATTCACATGTGTAATATTTGCTGAGATATAAGTATTTATAGTAAATATTTTTTTACTGCGCATGCGCGGAATACAGATATTTTTTTAAATTATTATTACATAGGATGAAATCTAGATATATTGCGCAACTTATGTAATAAGTTCACTTCAATAGAGTAAGAACTAAGCAAACTGTCTGCAAAAGAGCGAACTAGATTTTTAGGTATTTTCGAGAGTTGAAATTTCTTAAGGCTTAGTAAGTTGGTAAAATGTCAATTTTCTGCATTTCCAGCTCTTTTTCGCGTTAAATTAGCTTAATTTTCCCTTTAAAACGCATTAAAAGCTCCAATAAACAGGTAATGGATTTGGCAACAAATTTGGCGCCTTTTTATAAAATTTTTTTATAAACTATGTTTTTAAATTTTCTATTGAATCATAGTTATAGAACTAACTACATTAGCACTTTATCAATGCGTATTGTTACGAAATTGTAAATAATTGCACTTACTTTTGTATAAATTCTTTCAAAGAGGCTTAGTAAGTTGATAAAATGTCAATTTTCTGCATTTCCAGCTCTTTTTCACGTTTAATTAGCTTAATTTTCCCTTTAAAACGCATTAAAAAGCTCCAATAGGCAGGTAATGGATTTGGCACCAAATTTGGCGACTTTTTGCCCTTGGCGACTTTTTTGGCAAGAAAATCTTATTATCGATATTCTGAAGATGGACCGTTCTAATGTGATTGGTTAAAGAGTTACGGGAAATTTGAATAAAAAAAAAAGTTGGTTTTAAAAATAAAATATTAATCCTTTCAGAACAACATATATTTGCATCATGAAATACATTAGCACTTTAACAATGTGTAGAAAATCTTTAAAGTGATAATGAAGTCAATTTTTGCCAGATGAATATTTAACTTTTCACAATTTTTTAACGCTCACGTTTAATTAAATGTATTTATTTTTATGTCGAAAGAAAATGAACTCGTAAATTTTTTTTAGCAACAAATAAATTATAGCTAATATTTTAATGAATATTTTATTTGCTATTAGGAGCTTATCATTTTCATATTTTAATTAATTAAAAGAAAACTATTCGAAAATTCGAAAATCGGACTTCGAAGTATTGTGTTGTCACCGGGTTCTGAGCTACTGTGAAAGTTTCAAATGTCTAGCTATGAGGGAAGTTAGTTAAAAATAGATTGCAAGATTTGTACCGGACAAATAAACACACAAACAGTCAAGAATAGAAGCTAATAAAAACATGGTAAAAAATATGTTGGAGTTACAAGCCTATAAGAAGTGTTTGCAGGGCATTTTGTCCAGCATTTTTTTTAGAAAATCGAAAAAATTTCAAAATGAAAAAAATGTTTCTTAATCACGCACTGTACACGAACATCATACTGTTTTATTAATATACTTAAAAAAAAAATATTTATGAGAAAAAATATTTTAATTTACATGAACTTATGAAAACTATTAAAATTATAAGTAGACATGTCGTAACTCAGCCGAATTCCGAATTGTACCTGTGTGCTTAAAAAAAGTTATATTATAATTATAAGGACCACACACAAAAGCGCACTTAAATGAATTTTCAAGTATGCTTTTAACATATTTCATTATTTTTGGGAAATCCTGTAAACGAATAGTGAATGAATTTCATACTGTATTCTATAGGAAAAATACTTTTATGCATATAAAGTATACAGGGTGCCCCAAAAAGATTGAAACGTGGTTTAATTCTTTACCTGCTAGAGATGAAAGGATAATGTAAATTGCAAAAGTGTACAAAATAAGATAGGAAATAAAACTACGCTAATAAAAATATCTTTCTGTTAATTTTCAAAAAAATTCATTTTTTTAACTTTTATACGGCCCTTCTTGACAAATTGGTCAATTAGAAAGTTTTTATTTTCAATGCAAAAACATCATTGCAAAAAACCGCATTCTTGTATCTTTAAAACTGAATGGATTATACTTAATTGAAAACTGAACTCTGATAGGGACCATGTATCATAATAGAAATGTAAATTTGTGACATATTATAAAAAGATAAAATGTATCATAGCATTTGCATTAAAATTCTAAGGATTAATTTAAATGCATTTGAGAATTTTTCGACACATTATGTTTTTGATCTAATTCTTTCCGCTATCAATTTGTAAATGATCCTTATTTTCACCGAAAAGCCAGCCTTTTAAATGATACGGAAAAATGGCATAAGTCATTTTTTTTTTCCGTATCATAATTCGGTTGGTTTTAAGGTGCCTGCCTACCTTCGGAAGTGATTTTTTTTAATAACTGAAAAATTGTCTATTTATCTGCATTATATGATAGAATATATTAAAAAACAGTGAATAACCTGAAAAAAGTATGCAAATTAAAAAATATTTTGATATTTAGGATGCAAAAAATTTGCGAAAAAAAAAAGAACTTTTGCAAAACATCATAAATCAAATTTAAATAAAGATATTTTTATTCTGTAAGTGTTATTTAGATTCAGGGCCTGATTATCGCACAGGCCGACAAGGCCTCGGCCTAGGGCACCTCTATCTAGAGGCACCAAAATAATTTTTTAATTTAAAAAATGCTATTTTTGGAAAAGATTTCCTTAAAAAAAATTAACCAAAAGTTAGCTAACGATAATAATATTTAGTTGAAAGTAGGGATTTTTTAATATCTTTTAACCAATTATCCGATTAAATTAAAAAATAAAACATTAGCTAGATTATGAAATATACCAGTTTTCGTGGAGATCGGTCGAATGATATAACATTTTACAGCGGACCAAAAAATCCAGATAAATTTTCACTTGCAGACTTATAGTTATATAATACAAATTAAAGAACTTTGTATCATCCTAATGGAAATCATCTTTATATTTTCAGTAGTATTTGGTCATGTGTTCATATTTACATACCCGCTGACTTCGTATGG